>JAUCMX010000021.1:4603961-4658961 GCA_033459395.1 Hemibagrus guttatus
CTGAGATAGCATTAATCTGAGATCGCATTAATCTGAGATAGCAGTAATCTGAGATCGCATTAATCTGAGATCGCATTAATCTGAGATAGCGGTAATCTGAGATTTCAGTAATCTGAGTTCATAGTAATCTGAGTTCACGTTAATCTGAGTTCATTTTAATCTAAGATGTAATCTGACACATTTAGGAACAATCCACCTGCTGGCATGTTTGAGGAAAATGTGACAGTATGAATGTGTTGATTACAGCAGCATGTGGCTTGGGATTACCTGAAATCTTCTTCAGTCTGAGGCTTTGTATCAGCTGTCCCAGCTACAGAGAGCGCCCTCTGAGGGTGAACGGAGGGATCTGTCAGCGTTGGTTTGTAGGATGGTGCCTGAGGAAGAGAGGCTGCTCTCATTGAGATGTGGCTCCTTGCTGCAGCAGCGTGTCCAGCCAAAGCAGGAGGTCTACATGGTTTGTCATCATAGGGCTGCTGAACTGGACCTGATGGTTGGCTGGCCTTGTTGCGAACAGAAGACTCGGCTTTCTCCTGGTTGAATTCAGGACAGTCTGGGACATCAGGCTGTGAAATCTCAGTGGACTCTTCTACCCGAGGGGTTCTCAGGGGCCTCTTTGGCCTAGTTGGAGCTACAAATGGCACGCTCTGTGCAGAGGAACAGCTTTCTGAGCTTGGATGAAGAGCGGAGTCCTCTGTAGATGTTTTCGGGTCTTGTGAAGATGACGGGACATCAGGATTCTTCTGGCTGTGCTGCTCCATTCTTTTCTGTGACAAAGTAATACATAGAGGCAATACTGCTTAGTATTATCGCAGAAGCTTGATAAAGTGTTTGAAACCCTACAAGTCTGAACATGACAATATGGTGGAACCCCGATGTCTGAAGCGAATCTTTACAACAAGACCTATCTGTTTGAATTCAGTCTCTTTTAATTAATATTGCACAAGCAACAGCACTGCACTCAATATCAGCACATTAAACACTGTACTGTCAGACACTATGTTAAAAAAAATCTCAGCAAAACTTGGTAGGCATCTTCAGGACCGTTACCTGCTGCCATGCAACAAATTTTCCTGCTAGTGCCACCTACTGGTCTACTCCTACTGGTAGCCATCTAACTTCTACTCTGTCAAATTTCACCAGATTTGGCTCAGATCAGTTTGTCTAAATATCACAGTAGCAGCAGACGACACCTCAGGCTGCAGCAGTAATGCCATTCGTTCATCTACACCTTTCCTCCAACAGTCACAGAATTCCACCAGTGTCTCTGATCCAAACACACACATCACGAGTCAAACTACAATCATTCTTGAATCCTTTTGCCTAAACTTCTATCTCTGCTTCCTTGTGCTCACCGAATCCGAGTGCAGAAATAGTTTACAAAGAAACCAGGGCAGGATACGGCTTCAAGTGTTGCCACGGCAACTTGTTTGTAACAGACTCTAGCTAGAATTACAACGTAAGATAGCGAAATGTAGCAGAGCTGTAAACACCGGGCCGATTCGAACACCGCTTGTCCAATCAAATTCCCGGATGTGAACTAACTGCTGTATAACTGACTGTATATTAATCAGATCACGTCCCTTGTGGCTGAAGGAGAATCAGAGAAGGAACTGCTCGGTCGAGCCTCATGACAGTGCACTAAGTTTAACATTCTGCTAATTGTACATATAAGCTGAACACTTGTGTTGTAAAAGTCAAAATGGGGTGTGACAATTTATTAGGACCACCCCATGCTTTTTGGGATGTGCGCCGTTCCCAAGTCATGTGGCAGCAGCACAAAGGAACGTACGGAATACTCTGATATGTAAATATCACTGACAGTATTCTTTGGCTTAAATATGTTATGTCTCCATGGAAACTAGATTGTGTGGCTTCTAGATCAGCAACAATAAATATTCATCAATAAATAATATGTTTCTATTTAACATTCATGCAATGCAGTTTAAATGGGAAGAATTTAACTTTGTAATTTTGAGAGGATATAAGAATAAACCTCTGCTTGATCTTGGATCAGGAGCAGATCCAGGGGTTTAAGAGAAACACTGCTACTAAACACACATGCACTAGCGTACTAGATCCTGGATTCCAAAGAGAGGATGTTATTGGTTATTGGTAGTGGTGGAGAAGAAAGGATTCAAAAACACATCTAGGGCTGGAAAGAGCTATGTAGCCATATTTGGAACGTTTTAATTGATCGAGGCCTGTAATCTTTTTTTTTTTTTTATCCTCAGTGATAAAACTCTCGCATCTGGACAGCAATAAAATTACCACAGGAGGAGTGAGTGTGTGTCTCAATCAGGGCACTGATCAGTGAGTCAGCTGTTTTAAGTGCTCTCTCGCGCTCTCTCTCTCTCTCTCTCTCTCTCTCTCTGTCTCTTTCTGCCAGTCTGTCTGTCTCCCTCTCTCTCTGTCTGCTAGTCTGTCTGTCTCCCCCTCTCTCTCTCTCTCTCTCTCTCTCTCTCTCTCTGTCTGCCAGTCTGTCTGTCTCCCTCTCTCTCCCTCTCTGTCTGCCAGTCTGTCTGTCTCCCTCTCCCTCTCTCTCTCCCTCTCTCTCTGTGCATGCGTGAGTGAGCGGGCGTGTGAGCATGGACGGAGCGTGCGAGTGAAAATTTTCTTGCGATATATTGTTTGTGTTGTGTTGTATGGTGTGTAAAGAGTGTGAGTGGTGAGTAGTGCAGTTTTTCTGTGAGCGCGTGAGTGTGTGTGTGAGCTTGTGTGAGACGCCGGCGCACGGGGCTTGCTGCCGGCGTCATGGCGTTTAAAACTCTAACCCGGAGACACGGGTTTAAAGTGTTAGCCAGGGCGGCGTGTTCGGTAGAGGAGTGCGCCGTGGCGCTGGCTAAAATGATCGGGCGAAGAGCATTGTCACTGCAGCTCGGATGAATAAGTCTGTGGTCATGTTTGTGGATGATGTTAGCAAGGCTGAGACTGTTGTTTTGAATGGTGTTGTTGTTAACGGGACTTTGGTGAAAGTTTTTCCCCTTAGTACTCCTGCTAGACGTGTGATCCTCTCTAATGTACCACCCTTTATTGATGAAGAAGACCTCTGTAAACTGTTGTCCAGGTTTGGTAAAGTAGTGTCTCCTGTTAAGATTTTACCGACAGGCTGTAAAGACCCAGAACTCAAGCACATCTACTCCTATAGGCGACAGGCCTTTATGATTCTCAACACTAGAGACGAAGATCTAAATGTAATATTTAAAACAAAGTGCGACGGAGAGGAGTATACCATCTACAGTGGTGTGAAAAAGTGTTGGCCCCCTTCCTGATTTCTTATTTTTTTGCATGTTTGTCACACTTTAATGTTTCAGATAATCAAACACATTTAAATATTAGTCAAAGATAACACAAGTAAACACATCATGCAGTTTTTAAATGAAGGTTTTTATTATTAAGGGAAAACAAAATCCAAAACTACATGGCCCTGTGTGAAAAAGTGTTTGCCCCCTAAGCCTAATAACTGGTTGGGCCACCCTTAGCAGCAACAACTGCAATCAAGCGTTTTCCATAACTTGCAATGAGTCTGTTACAGCGCTGTGGAGGAATTTTGGCCCACTCATCTTTGCAGAATTGTTGTAATTCAGCCACATTGGAGGGTTTTCGAGCATGAACCACCTTTTTAAGGTCATGCCACAGCATCTCAATCGGATTGAGGTCAGGACTTTGACTAGGCCACTCCAAAGTCTTCATTTTGTTTTCTTCAGCCATTCAAAGGTGGACTTGCTGGTGTGTTTTGGATCATTGTCCTGCTGCAGAACCCAAGTTCACTTCAGCTTGAGGTCACAAACCTACCGATCTGTCAGTCTGGAAAAGGTTATAAAGCCATTTCTAAAGCTTTGGGACTGCCGCGAACCACAGTGAGAGCCATTATCTACAAATGGTGAAAACATGGAATAGTGGAGAACCTTCCCAGGAGTGGCCGGCCGACCAAAATTACCCCAAGAGCACAGCAACAACTCATCCAGGAGGTCACAAAAGACCCCACAACAACATCCAAAGAACTGCAGGCCTCACTTGCCTCAGTTAAGGTGAGTGTTCATGACTCCACCATAAGAAAGAGACTGGGCAAAAATGGTTTGCATGGCACAGTTCCGAGACAAAAACTGCTGCTGAGCAAAAAGAACATAAAGGCTCATCTCAGTTTTGCCAGAAAACATCTTGATGATCCCCAAGACTTTTGGGAAAATACTCTGTGGACTGACAAGACAAAGATTGAACTTTTTGGAAGGTCTGTGTCCCATTACGTCTGGCGTAAAAGTAACACCGCATTTCAGAAAAAGAACATCATACCAACGTAATAAGTCTGTGGTCATGTTTGTGGATGATGTTAGCAAGGCTGAGACTGTTGTTTTGAATGGTGTTGTTGTTAACGGGACTTTGGAAAGTTTTTCCCCTTAGTACTCTGCTAGACGTGTGATCCTCTCTAATGTACCACCCTTTATTGATGAAGAAGACCTCTGTAAGACTGATTGTCCAGGCTTTGGTAAAGTAGTGTCTCCTGTTAAGATTTTACCGACAGGCTGTAAAGACCCAGAACTCAAGCACATCTACTCCTATAGGCGACAGGCCTTTATGATCTCAAACACTAGAGACGAAGATCTAAATGTAATATTTAAAACAAAGTGCGACGGAGAGGAGTATACCATCTACAGTGGTGTGAAAAAGTGTTGGCCCCCTCCTGATTTCTTATTTTTTTGCATGTTTGTCACACATGTTAATGTTTCAGATAATCAAACACATTTAAATATTAGTCAAAGATAACACAAGTAAACACATCATGCAGTTTTTAAATGAAGGTTTTTATTATTAAGGGAAAACAAAATCCAAAACTACATGGCCCTGTGTGAAAAGTGTTTGCCCCTAAGCCTAATAACTGGTTGGGCCACCCTTAGCAGCAACAACTGCAATCAAGCGTTTTCCATAACTTGCAATGAGTCTGTTACAGCGCTGTGGAGGAATTTTGGCCCACTCATCTTTGAGAATTGTTGTAATTCAGCCACATTGGAGGGTTTTCGAGCATGAACCACCTTTTTAAGGTCATGCCACAGCATCTCAATCGGATTGAGGTCAGGACTTTGACTAGGCACTCCAAAGTCTTCATTTTGTTTTCTTCAGCCATTCAAAGGTGGACTTGGTGTGTTTTGGATCATTGTCCTGCTGCAGAACCCAAGTTCACGTCAGCCAACACTTTTTCACACCACTGTATGCAACGTCTGGGAGCCTGAAGTGTTTCGGGTGTGGTCATGAGGGACACCTGGCTAGGAACTGTCCCAAAGGACAGGCAACAGGTGAACAGGAGACAGGAACAGTTACGGAGAACAATCAGGAAAGGGAACAAGGTGAAAATAAACAGGACAGTGGAGAGGATAACACACAGACAGAGGATCAGGAAGAGAACAAACAGCAAGGGACAACCACAGAAAGTCAAGAAGGGAAGAAAGACACTGAGACAGAGGTAAATCACATGGAGTCAGGAAACGAACAGTCTCAGTGTAACACTGAAAATAATACGCAGTTAGCTAACAGCCAAAACACAGAAGAGTGTGAAGGAACAGACATGACCATAGATGATAGTGGCTTCATCCCGGTCAGGTCAAAGAGAAAGTTAAAAGTAAGACGCGGCGGATCACAATTCAGGAAAAAAGGTCTAACGGAAAAAGAAAGGCAGATCACAACTGGTAAAGAAACTGAGACAGAACCGAGCAGTGACCCGGAGATCAATGTAGAAACTGACAGTGATGAGGACCGAGAGACTGTTAACGAAAAAACAGGAACATACAGGGATAAAGAAATTAAACAGTTTCTTCAAAAAACATGAAAGGAGTCAAGGTAGAGAAATTTAAAATTTTCCCCAAAAATAAATTTAAAAACTTTTGTAGAATCCACAACCACCATAATAAAGAAAAAAACAAGAACTTCACAGATTAGGAAATATACAGGCTAAAAAAGTTTGTGACAAGAACAAGGCGAGATCTGGTACAGGAAGATGAGGACAGTATATAAACTACAGACTGTGAATGATGACGGTTATTTTCCTCTCTTTATTTTTATTTTTATCTTTATTTATGACTGACTTCAACATTGCTTCCTTAAATATAAGGGGAGGAAGGGATGCAAGGAAAAGCAGAACTTTACAGTCTGATTAAATGAAAGAAAATAGATGTGATGTTCATGCAGGAGAGTCACAGCGACAAAGATTATCAGTCTAGATGGAGGTTAGAATGGGAAGGGGAAGCAGTGTTGAGTTCGGAGAGCTCAGTGAGTGCAGGAGTCGGTGTTCTGTTTGCAAAACATTTTTTACCCGAGTCTTACACCAAACAGGAAGTGACCGCTGGCAGACTACTCTTAATTAATGCAAAATATGAGCTTTTTAACCTGACCCCTTTAAACAATGTACATGCTCCAACCAGAGGTCCTGAAAGAGTTTTATTCTTAAACACACTGAGTGAACTTTTAACCAGCTGTGATCCAGATGATTACTTGTTTATTGGAGGAGATTTTAACTGTACACAAAACGACTCAGTAGACAGGAACCACATAGAACCTCATGCAGCATCTACGAGTACATTAACACATCTCATAAAAACTCATGATCTGGTAGACGTATGGAGAAGACTACATGGAACTGAAAGACAATACACGTGGGCACATTTTAGAGATGATTTTATTTCGTTAGCTAGATTAGACAGATTTGACTGTTTTAAACATAATTTTAATGTTTTTAAAGCTAGCGAAATAATGCCTCAGTTTCTCAGACCATTCTTTAGTCAGGGTGCAGAGTTTTTATTGCGAATCTTAGACACAGGAGCGCGTACTGGCATTTTAATGTCTCGTTACTGGATGATGCTAATTTTACTGAGGCTTTTAGATTCTTTTGGACATCTTTTAAAATTGAAAAGGTTTTATTCTCCTCCTGTAGACAATGGTGGGACCATGGCAAGGTTTTAATTCAGCAGCTCTGTCGCGAGTACACTGTCAACATCACAAGGGACATCACCAAGTCGTTAAAGGACCTGGAGATAGGAATAGTGGAACTTCAGGCTTTAGCTGAGCCCACAGGAGATAGAAGGCATGTTGAGGACCTCAAAGTGAAAAAGGCGTTGATGGCGGATCTATTGGGTACAAAAGGGCAAGGTGCTCTCATCCGGTCCAGATTTAAAGGAGCTGACGAAATGGATGCTCCATCAAAGTACTTTTTTGGACTGGAAAAAAAGAATGGTCAGAGCAGACTCATACACACATTATACACCGGAAATGGACAATACATAACACACACTGATGAAATTCGACGGTACGCCGCAGACTTTTACCAAGACCTGTACAGGAGTGAACACAGGGACAGCAAGGAGCTGCTAGACACCTTCTACCAGGGACTTCCAAAGGATTCCTCAGAGGACAACGCAGCACTAGAAGGTCCGCTGGTTCTGGAAGAGCTGCATGCTGCGCTGAACACCATGCCAGGAGGAAAAGCACCTGGAATCGACGACCTGCCAGTGGAGTTCTACAAGTTCTTCTGGAAGGAGCTGGGAGAAGATCTGCTGGAGGTCCTCGAGGAAAGCTGCAGAGAGAGGTGTCTACCCCTGAGCAGCCGGAGGGCGGTGATTACACTTCTCCCCAAGAAAGGAGACCTCCAGGACATTAAGAACTGGCGTCCAGTGTCACTGCTATGTACAGACTATAAGGTCATGTCTAAAGCGCTGGCTAACCGTCTCAGAGACATCATGGACTCTGTAATTCAAACAGACCAAACATACTGTGTGCCCAATAGGTCCATCATTGACAATGTCTCCTTGATTCGGGACATTTTGGACGTCTCCAGGTCATTGGCAGTCGATCTTGGTCTGATTTCACTGGACCAAGAAAAAGCTTTTGACAGGGTTGAGCATCAATACCTCTGGAAAATTCTGGAGGCGTTTGGTCTCAGCCCCAGTCTTATAGCAATGATGAAGGTGTTG
This sequence comes from Hemibagrus guttatus, assembly GCA_033459395.1. Taxonomy (NCBI): domain Eukaryota; kingdom Metazoa; phylum Chordata; class Actinopteri; order Siluriformes; family Bagridae; genus Hemibagrus; species Hemibagrus guttatus. Next base: position 4,611,917 of record JAUCMX010000021.1, read on the forward strand.
TACCAGGATGTAGAAAGTGTACTCAAGATCAACGGAGGGTTAAGCGCTCCTTTTAAATTACAGAGGAGAATAAGACAAGGTTGCTCGTTATCAGGTATGTTGTACACTCTGTCAATGGAACCCTTTTTACACAGATTGCGAGCTTCCTTGAATGGCTTTACTGTACCTCGTTTTAATGTTCCACATGTTTTATCTGCTTATGCTGATGATGTCATGATTTTAATACAAAATCAAACTGAGATCAAGATTTTAGAAAAAGTGGTTTCTGATTTTGGTTCAGTGTCTTCCTCTAAATGCAACTGGAAAAAAAGCGAAGCCATAGCATTAGGAAACTGGTTCCATGGTTTGCCACAGCTACCAGGTGGGCTAGAATGGAAAAGAGGAGAATTTACATACCTGGGTATTTACCTAAATGAAGAAAACAAAAATTGGGAAGGAGTCATGGAAAAAATAGAAGGCAAACTAAAAAAATGGGAATGGCTTAAACCAAATATGTCCCTCAAGGGGAGGGTACTAGTAGTCAACAACCTAATAGCCTCAATGCTGTGGCATCGCTTAGCTTGCCTAGAGCCCCCTACTGGGGTGATTGAGAAGGTGCAATCTTTACTAGTTAATTTTGTGTGGGATAACATTTACATTTACATTTCTGGCATTTGGCAGACATTCTTATCCAGAGCAACGTACAAAAGTGCTTTAGTTCTCAGTCAATGAATACATTAACACTGGTTCAGTGTTACATAGGACACAAACCTGAGATACCATTAGCCTAAACACTGAGTTGGGGTTTTTTTTTTTTTTTTAAACTTTGCAACATAATACATAAAGAGGGAAAAATAAGAGCTAGTTTAAGTACTTCAGGAAGAGGTAAGTCTTCAGTTGCCGAGACTCGGCCGTACGGATACTTAGGGGAAGTTCGTTCCACCACCTCGGTGCCAGAACAGAGAAGAGTCTAGATGTATACCTAGCTTTTTCCCTGAGAGATGGTGGGACCAGTCGAGCAGTGCTAGCGGATCTGAGTGAGGGAGGTGCAGTGCGAGGAGTGACGAGAGCTTTGAGGTAAGATGGCGCTGGTCCATTCTTGGCTTTATAGGCAAGCATTAGTGTTTTGAATCTGATGCGTCCAGCTACCGGAAGCCAGTGGAGGGAACGCAGCAGTGGGGTGGTGTGGGAGAACTTGGGCAGGTTGAAAACAAGTCGTGCAGCTGCATTTTGGATCATTTGCAGTGGGCGAATTGCGTTCAGAGGTAGACCTGCCAGAAGAGAGTTGCAGTAGTCCAATCTCGAAATGACATGGGAGGAAAAAGGATAGTTGATTGTCCATGGTTACCCCAAGGTTGCGAGCAGTGGCTGAAGGGGAAATCATGGAGTTGTTCAGAGATATCGCAAGGTCTTGGGCTGGTGATGGATCACCTAGGATGATCAGCAGCTCAGTTTTGCTGGGATTGAGTTTCAGCTGATGAGCCGTCATCCAAGATGAAATGTCCGCCAGACACGCTGAGATCCCAGCAGAAGCCGTTGTATCTGAGGGAGGGAAGGAGAAGATAAGTTGGGTGTCATTGGCATAGCAGTGGTATGAAAATCCATGTGAGGATAAAACTTTGCCAAGAGAGTGAGTATAGAGGGAGAAAAGGAGAGGACCAAGTACTGAGCCTTGTGGGACACCAGTAGAGAGTCTGCGTGGAGCAGATGTCAATCCCTTCCATGTTACCTGATATGAGCGACCATCCAGGTAGGAAGCAAACCATTCCCATGCTGTTCCACAAATTCCAAGACTCCTGAGGGTGGACAAGAGAGTCTTGTGGTTTACTGTGTCAAATGCTGAAGACAGGTCGAGGAGGATGAGGACCGATGACAGTTTGGCTGATCTAGCAGCATGTAGTTTCTCAGTGACCGCCAAAAGGGCAGTCTATGTGGAATGTGCTGCTTTGGAGCCAGACTGGTTGGGGTCATGGAGATTATTCTGCATGAGATAGTCAGACAGCTGATTACAAACACGTTCGAGAATTTTTGAAAGGAATGAGAGAAGTGATACCGGTCTGTAGTTGCTGATGTCTGAGGGATCCAGAGCAGGTTTCTTCAGGATGGGGATGACCCTGGCTTTCTTAAAGACAGTTGGAACATGACCAGATGTTAAGGATCCATTGATGACTGTGGTGATGAAGGGTAGGAGGTCAGGTGAGATTGTCTGGAGCATAGCTGAAGGGATTGGATCCAGTGGGCAGGTGGTAGGATTGCAGGACAGAGTAATTTGCAAAACCTCTTCTGATGCTACAGTTGAGAGCTGCGTCAGTGAAGGAGTAGCAGAGTGCTGACTGTGTGATGTAGATGAAGTTGGGAGAGACATGAAGGTCTGGCAGATCCTCTCAATCTTCTCTGTGTAAAAAGTGGCGAAATCTTCTGTGGTCAGGGAGGATGGAGAAGGTGGAGCCGGAGGGTTGAGTAGTGACAAGAAGATGTTGTGGAGCTTTCAGGGATCTTGTGCAGAAGTTTCAAGCTTTTCCTTGTAGAAGGAGGTCTTAGCAGAAGTCACGTCCAAGGAGAATTTGGACAGGAGCGTACGATAAGAGATGAGGTCTGTGTCAAGTTTAGATTTCTTCCACTTCCTCGCTGCTGATCGTAGTTCTCTCCGACTGTTGCGAAGCACGTCTGACAGCCAAGGAGCAGTAGAAGAATTCTTCTTGCGTATAGTAGACAAAGGGCAGAGAAGGTCCATGGTTGAGGAAAGAGAGGAGAGCAAGTGTCAGTAGCTGAGTTCAGGAGAAGGGAGGAAAAGGATTCATGGTCAGGAAGAGATGAAAGAGCGCAGGAAGCTACAGAGGAAGGAGAGATAGAGTGGAGGTTTCGGCGGGTGAGAGAGAGGTGCTGGGAGTTACGTTTAGGCAGGGCAGGGAGAGTGATAGTGAAGGATACCAGGTGATGATCGGAGATATGAAGTGGGGTAGCAGTCATGACTGTAGCTGGGGAAGGATGAGTGAAGACTAGATCCAGGACGTTTCCTTCCTTGTGTGTGGGAGGGCAGCTGTTGAAAGACAAGGAGAATGAATTCAGAAGAGCCAGAAGGGAGGTTGAAATCTCCAAGAACCATCAGAGGGGTGCTGTCAGAAGGGAAGACACTGAGGAGTGTGTCCATTTCTTCCAAGAAGTCTCCTAGGGGACCAGGGGGGCGGTAGATGACAATGATGAAGAGGTTGATTGGAGAGGTAACTGAAACTGCATGGATTTCAAAAGAAGAGATGGTTAGATGAGACAAGGGGAGAGGTGAGGAACATCTCTGTGACAACAGCAGACCTGTACCACCACCTCTGCCTGATTCTCGTGGTGAGTGAGAGAAAGTATAGGCAGAGGATAGAGCAGCCGGTGTAGCAGTGTTCTGTGGTGATATCCAGGCCTCATTTAGTGCCAGAAAATCAAAGGAATAGTGGGAGGCTAAAGCTGAGATGAAGTCAGCCTTCCTTACAGCAGATTGGCAGTTCCAGAGCCCACCTACCACCACTGTTTGAGACTGAGACAACAGGGGAGGGTAGATGAGGTTGCTGGAAACATGACCTCTGCTTCGTGGATGAGAATGCCTGCGTCTGTAAGAGGTAACAACAGAAATCGGTTTGAGGCACATGTCTGTGGTCTTGTCAAAGTATGAAAAGTGAGATTAAAGATGCAAGAGAACAAGAAAAGATGACAATATACTTACTATTTAAGTGATTAACAGGTATTGACGAGGCAATCTGCAAATCTCTCTCTGTCAGTTTGCCTATCTCTCACTCTCTCTCACCCTCTCACTCTGTCAGTTTGCCTCTCACTCTCTCTCTCTCTCTCTCTCTCTCTGTCAGTTTGCCTCTCTCTCTCTCTCTCTCTCTCTCTCTCTCTCTCTCTCCCTCTGTCAGTCTGCCTTTCTCTCTCTCCCTCTCTCTCTCTCTCTCTCTCTCTCTCTCTCTCTCTCTCTCTCTCTCTCTCTCTCTCTCTCTGTCAGTCTGTCTGTCCGTCTCTCTCCCTCTCTCTCTGTCAGTTTGCCTTTCTCTCACGCTCTCTTCCTCTCCCTAAAAAAAAAATCCACAATACCCAGGAAGTATCGATGCTCACTATGTTCCCTTACAGGAAATGACGTCATATTTTCTGAAGCTCTCAAATGATTTAGTGATTTTTAACTTAACGTTTCTTTGAGTCTACCTACCTTAAGTGTTTTTACGTGGTCATGTCGCTGGAAATTGAGTCATCAGCGTCCCAGTGTCCCAGACTGGTGTACAAGACACTCTGATTCATGACCTAAGGGAGTCTGACTGAAGTTTCTAGAAGGTTGTATCTTCTATAAACCCAGATATTTGCATCACATGGTCATATGATCACGCTCCATTCACATGCTGACATTAATCATTTCATTACTCAGGAAGTGTTCAATGTCTGGAGGAGAATATCTTCTCTTCAAGAGAATATCTTGAATATCTTCAAGACGAATATGGCTAATAGCAGCAGTCAAATTTCTTTACTCTCAATTTTCCCTCAAGGGAAATGACAAGTGCATCCGGACAAAGTGCAATGATCCGAGTTTGAATAAAAAAATAAAAAAAAACTGTTGGTAATGAGGCCTGCAAATTTCTCAGAGGAAGACGGAGAAAAACAACAACGTGAGCGATCCTGATGGAAAAAAATCATAGAGGATCATGTGTAAAATAGGACATGCAGAAAGACTCATGCAGAAAGAAGTCTCTCCAGATAGAGTTTAAAAAAAAGCCCTTTGCTTCAAACACACTCCCCCATCTGAATCACACCAGTGAAAACTAGCCATGTTTAGGCAATGCTGTGTGTTACAGCTTGTGTTTTGTTATAAACTGCAAACACTGAATCACTATACAGTCCCTCAGGCAAACTCTGATACTATGCAGAGCTTCATTGCATCACAAGTTTTGGGGGAAAAAATCGAAAATTTTTGGCCGTAACAATCACAAAACTCTCGGTGATGTCCTGGAGGGAATTATTATCAGGATTCGACTACGGAACTAATATAAGGATGAAAATTGATCGTCTCGACCCCATATCACAGTGTGTTGAATTTTAATGTTGTGTATCGTATACACCGATCAGACATAACATTGTGAGCAGTGACAGGTGACATGAATAACGCTGATGATATCCTCATCATGGCACCTGTTAGTGGGTGGGATATATTAGGCAGCAAGTGAACATTTTGTCCTCAAAGTTGATGTGTTAGAAGCAGGAAAAATGGACGTAAGGATTTGAGAGAGTTTGATAAGGGCCAAATTGTGATGGCTAGACCACTGGATCAGAGCATCTCCAAAACTGCAGATCTTGTGGGGTGTTCCCGGTCTGCAGTGGTCAGTATCTATCAAAAGTGGTCCAACGAAGGAACAGTGTTGAACCGGAGACAGCCAAGGCTCATCGATGCACGTAGGGTGTGAAGGCTGGCCCATGTGATCCGATCCAACAGACGAGCTACTGTTGCTCAAATTGCTGAAGAAGTTAATGTTGGTTCTGATAGAAAGGTGTCAGAATACACAGTGCATGACGGGTCAGGGCTGTTTTGGCCGAGAAAGGACAACCAACACAATATTAGGCAGGTGGTCATAATGTTATGCCTGATCAGTGTATACGGCGAGATTACAGATTTCCATTTTCCTCATTCAATAACATTAACACAAATAGAATACAATAGATATCTCAAACCCCAGAAAAACAGAAACCCAGCAGTTATTTTAATAGAGCTTTTTTTTGCAACATTCAATTACCCCACAGCTCTGACAGGCCAAGAGCTGCTGTCGGCCCAGATAATGGTGGAAGTGAATGACCCTCGCCGACACCCAACAGCAAGCCCACACAGGGCTAAATTAAGCTTGCGGTTATTTATGGTGCTACACACGCTGGATGCTAACGGCTTAAAGCTACATTATGACACAACACAACAATGAGCAGATGAATACTAATACAGCACATGCAATTCCACAGAAACAGAGTGCATTAAAAAACAATAAAACTCTGGAGTAAGTGAGATAAGATCCAGCTCTTCCTCCAGCTATTCCTTCACCCACACCACACGACTCCCTGCTAACCTCCAGCACGTAAACATCAGCAATGTGGGCTTATTTATACTCAGCAACAGACGCCATGTCTTTCCATACCAGCCTGGGCCTCTCTGATTACTGTTTGTTTGTATGCTTTAACCTAGATTCTGCTAATACTTGCTGTGTTCAGGCCAACGCCTGACTGACCTTGTCTTTATGGCTGACTGTGCAAATAAATACTCTGCAACCTTCACACTGTAAATCCACACTGAAGATGTCAAGACAATCATTAACGTAACATGTCCTATACTGACACGTTTTGATTGTTTTTTTTTAAATTATTATTATATAGAAACAAGCTTTCCATAAAATCTCTTGCACTAGGCCTCGTTTATGAATCTTTTAGTAAAGTTGGGTGCAAATTTTTACATAAGCCAAACCAAACTAAAATTTTATGCTGGATTTTTTTTATCCTTGCATGTGTATGCTGATCCCAGCTCATTTGCATTCAGCGACACCCACAAAACTCCATAAAAGGTCAATTGTACAGGCAGCTGAGAGCATGAAATGAACAAACAGGGTAAAAGGCTGCAAGATGGAAGTGAAAGTTATTTTGCCTCACTTCGGTGCCAATAAAATAATAATAATAATAATAATAATAATAATAATAATAATAATAATAATTCGTATTTTTTATATTATTATTATAATAATTAAACGCTAAATCTTTGATCAGCTTACGGCCGTTTAGAGAACTCCATTTTTTGTCATAGCTAAATGATTTGTTTTACTTAATTTATGGATTTTTAATTGATTGATTTTCGTGCTTTATTTATTTATTTGTTTTCTTATTTATTTATGTACATATTTATTTACATGCACTTTATTTATTTATTTATTTGTTTGTTTGTTTGTTTGTTTGTTTTTTTGTTAATTTAAGCCAATAATGTCCACTGGTTTTTACAAAATACCCTCGATGGTGCTTCTAGAATATTCTCCTAGTGATCCAACATGTTTTTGAGACTCCAAAGAGCCTTTGTAAGTCCTTTTTGATGAGGACGTCTGCTGAACGCTGTCAATATAATACGTGAAGGGAAACCCTGCAAACTTTCTGATTTGAATTCGATCAGGTTGAGGTTTACTTTATTTCATCTTCTTCGTGTGTAAATTTGCACACATACCTGAGCACGAGTGGGATACGACATTTTTCTGAATTTATAGGAGGTTCATGAATTTCTTGTATAAATGCAGGTACAACTTATTTAAGAATAAATCCATTCACACACGGCTTGAGAAATGAGGGTGAATGTTTATCATGTAGTTATTTTAAGATGAAACAATGAGAAGCTATCAGGAAAAGTGAAGAAAAAAAAAATTCTCACTAGTGCGCTGGTGTTTAGTGCTGCTCAGTCAAAAACAGCAAGTTGTTCTTATGTAGTTCTGGTCAAAAGGTCAAGTCCTTCTGAGCATTAGATAGTCATTGTGTGTAATATAGTTATAACGTGCTAGGAGTGGCAGCAGAGATAACAACGTGGTGTGTTTAACAACGTACCAGTGGCAGATGTTCGAGGGAAGAGGGTTACGGTTTGGCTAAACTGCATTATGGGTAGTGTAGAGAAAAATGTTTTGGATGTCTCCACTTCTTGGCCTCTGTTTTCCCCCTTTATTTCTCAGCTGTTACTATCACACATTTTCTTTTCCTTTTTTTGTGAGGGTCAGACCCATTATTTTCTAAAAGGCTAAACATACAGCATCTTCTAAAACTAGCTACAATAAGTCATCTGCTATATGCTGACCAAGCTTCAGTGCATCAAGGACGTTGATCAGGTTTTAAAATAAACAGTAACAAACAGCAATGTGATGATGACGATAATAATAATAATAATAATAATAATAATAATAATAATAATAAAAGCGGGACTTGCTTCAGTGGATCATCTCACCTGAATACTGCAGATTTGTTCACAAGAGCTGCTGCTGAAAAATGATAAACACCATCCTGGGCTCATCCCAGATGCCTCCTTCACCATACATACATATATACATACATACATACACACACACACACACACACATATATATACATATACACACATATATATATACACATATATATATATATATATATATATGTACACACACACACACACATCTGGATTCACTAAAGCAGTCTGGGATCAGAGTCTAAGCTCCATCTTATTATCTATGAACTAAAGGCTGGTTAAGACATGGTTTCCGACAGTAGGTGTGGACAATGTGCCGGTCGGGGGCTAAGTGTGCCTGTCATCCAGATACATTTCCTCGGCCTTCGGACATTTTTTGTTCCCAAAGGATCAGAAATGTCCTTGATGTGCCCTTTAACAGTGCAGGGGCTCTGACACTGAAACAAGCAGGTACCAGTTACTGATCATCCTGAATGAGTGAACAGTCACATATCTGGAAAGGACTATCAGGCACAGACAGAGTTCCTAAACATCTCACAATATTGATCTCCTCATCCTAATCATTCTTATTAGCCAAATTACAGTTGCATCTCATTATAGTATTTCAGCTGGTGTGTGATCAACTGCCAAATGTTGATCTGTTTGCACTTGAGGATGAAGTCCTGCCAACATGAGGGCTGTTTCCTGTACTCAGAACGCTGGGAAGGTTCAATACAGAACAAGAAAACACCCAATCTACCAAACATCTCAACATAGGGGCCTTTCCAGCTCTGAGAGCCTGCGCTGTGAGGATCTAAAATACTTTTGTAAAACAGTGGTGAATTCAGTTCAATTAATAGCTTTTTGCCTCATAAAACGTACATTAATTGTAGCCAATCCCCATGTAGCTGAGTCTGAAAACATGTTTAAAAAGAAAAATGCTGCTTATACATCAGCTGCACTCGCTTAGCGGACAGCATTAACTGCCAGAGTCTGTATGCATGATCTCACAGATGGTCATGATGTCTAGTCTCTCTGTAATCCACAACGGGACAGAAATACCATCCTGTTTACCCAGAAGAGCAGTGCTTATTATGTGCTCTCAGACTCCAGGCCATGGATGTCATTGGTGTCGTCAGGAATCTGATAACTGCTCTTGATTTTTTTGACACAGTCACACTTCATTAAAGCTTTGCAAAATACAGACCCACACACACACACACACACACACACACACTGAATCTGAAAATCCCATCACATACTGTCAGGGCAAAATGCAACAATTCACTGTTTATAGCTTTGCCCCTTTTACAAATACAATCTAGCAATGCAGTGCAAAATCTGTCAGGATAGTTATTCTAGGTTCACTGATCAGCTGATGTGCTGTACAATGCTTCTCTGACAGGTCCTTGAACTAGCTGCCTGTGACACTAAGCTGTTTCATGAATGACGGTCAATGTCGAGAACACAGCTGCTCGCGTCTCTTAAGTGCACATCTTTCTAAATAGCACGGAAGGACACAAATGCGCAGGGGGAAAAAATACATACTGATTATTCCGACTATAATGAAATGACAGCATGACGTTCCTTGGCTTAAATGTGCGTCTCACCATCGGGATTTTTTCCGAGAGAGTCTGTGGGATTTAAGAATGAATTAGATTCTAAAATGAAATTCAAATTCCGATGATAAAATGACACGACGAGCCACATAGCATGGCTTAAATCTCATCGACTGCTCCACAATAAGCTGCAGAGACTAATGAAAATTGCTCCTGCTGATTATGTCCTGAGCCGTGTATTGCTTATTTGGTTGAATCGCAGAGATGCTGAGATTGCAAGGCTGGAAAATTAGACATGCTTAATGAGATCAGCACGGTCAAATCAGAGGTGTGCGTTCGGTTATATTTAAACCCTCCGGTCTTCATGCTCCACACACTACACACAATACACACACACACTGCACACACGCTACACACACACTGCACACCAGCAAAATGACCTTCAGGAGTTTTCCATGTCCTTTATATTTAGAGCACGACTCAAAGGCACAGATTAATTCTTTTGTTGCCTGAAAACATGAGCTGCCTTTTCCTTGACTGCACAATGAATTCTAGGAAGTGAATCACTTCATTTTTATTGGTCTTGTATGGAGTAAGTGTAGTGACTGGATGAGCGACACTGATGTGAATGTCTAAGGCCAGAGACGGGAGACGACTCTTCTCTTATTGGAGGGGATTGGCTGGAATACTGTGATAGGAAAAAGAGAAATAGATTTTCATAATTACTGTTATGTTATGCATTCATAATGAAACGTTATTGCCATATATGGTGATATATCATGTTTTTGGAATACATTCTGCATTGTTTATCAGGGTCACTGGAGTCTATCCAGGGCACTCTGTACACACTATGGACAATTTAGTGAGGCAAATCAGCCAAGAACATCTGTTTTGGATTGAGAAAGGAAACCAGAGAACCTGGAGGAAACACCTAAAGCACAGGACAAAAATGAAAACCACACACACACACACCCAACCCCACACACACACACACACACGCACAGGGCAAAAGCTGGAATTGAACCCACATCCCCAGAGATGTTAGGCACTGATGGTAAGCCACTGTTTAAAAATAAATTTAATTGAATGAAAAAAAAACGCTTGTATATTGTTTCTAATAAACAAATCTTCCTAGAAGACAATCCAAACAGATGAACACTTTTTATTTCTCTTGCTGTGCTGTGTCATGCAAGATTTTAAGCTGAAACCGTGATACACCGAGAACCGTGATACCGAGTTCTTGAGGGAATTTCCCCTGCTTTTCCAGCTCAGTGTCAGTGCTTCCAGTGTCAGTGTAAATGATAGCGGCAGAATTGTGTGACATTTGTATATCTAGCAATGGATGTACAGATACAGAGAAGTGCAGCTTCACTGTTTTGATGCAGGATACACAGACGGTACCAGCATGTGCAGCGACGATCACAAGTGTGTCATGGTTTGAAGAGATCTCTGGGTGCAGGGGAGCCTGTGCCTATCTCAGGCGTCATTGGGCATCAAGGTAGGATACACCCTGGATGGAGTGCCAATCCATCACAGGGCACACACACACTCTCATTCACTCACACAATCACACACTACGGACAATTTAGAGATGCCAATCAACCTACAATGCATGTCTTTGGACCGGGGGAGGAAACTGGAGTACCCGGAGGAAACCCCGGAGGCACGGGGAGAACATGCAAACTCCACACACACGGCAAAAGTGGGAGTTGAACCCCCAACCCTGGAGGTGTGAGGCAAACGTGCTAACCACCAAGCCACCGTGTGCAAATGCAGGGGGAATTGTGCAGAAAGGACAATGAATACATACATACATACATACATACATACATACATACATACATAGATGGATGGATGGATGGATGGATGGATGGATGGATGGATGAATGGATGGATGGATGAATGAATGCGTGCATTTTTGTGTGTGTGTGTGTGTGTGTGTGTGTGTGTGTGTTTCAAAATCTTACTTGTCCCGAACAGTGCTGTAATCAAGCCTTGCTTTTCCTACCGGTTTTCCGTCACGGTGTAGGATGACAGCAAATAGTCCACAGTGATGTACTAAAAGATGTATCCTTGATGACTAATTTGCAAGAAAACAGAAATCGTACTGAAATAACCTTTCACTTATTAAAATCGCCTGATTCGGTGGACTACCGGGAGCGCTGAAAAGGAAATGGTGCAATTAAAGAAAGCTTCCTATCGACCTGTCACTTCCCTGTGCGCGACACATTAACGCCCATTTCTCAACAAAACAAAAACAAATCAACTGAAACGCCTGAAATCCACTTAAAGACATGTGCAGGGTGAAAACGCTGAGCACGGAGGAGGCGCATTAACGCCGAGTCCTTCAGCAGCGCGCCTCCGCCTCGGCCGCCGGTTCCGACGCTGTACAGCGGGCTCTCGGACCCGAACACGCGTGAGAATACGCGCGTCGACACGCAAACATACACGGCGACACGTTTCAACACCCAACACTTCCCATACTACAGACCGAGCCTCGGCTCTCCGTCAGAGACGTTATCAGCGCTCACGTCACGCTTCACCGGCTGGTCACGTGGTACAGCTTCCAGACGACGCGCCGCTATAATCAAATCGCGCATTCCGGAGGATGTGACATGGAAAGCAGCTCCTCTGTATAACACGCACCTGACACCATGGCTCAGTAAGGCAAAGGCGTTTCAAGCAAGTGCTTGTTTATTTCCAGCCTCGGAAACGTAAAAAATACAATACACTGACCTAAATTATAGGCCACTGTTTATTATAAGAGTATACACACTCACCTAACACTCATCTGACCATGTGGCAATGTGTAACATCACACAAATGTAGTTACGTTTAATGTTCACATCAGACAACAGAGTGGGGTATTGAAAAGAATTTGGGGAAATAATCCATTAATCTGGGGGGCACGGTGGCTAGCGCGTTTGCCTCACACCTCCAGGGTTGGGGGTTCGATTCGTGTGTGTGTGTGTGTGTGTTTGTGTTTGTGTGTTTGTGTGTGTGTGTGTGCTCCCTGTGCCTCGGGGGTTTCCTCCCCTGGTCCAAAGACATGCATTGTAGGTTGATTGGCATCTCTAAATTGTTTGTAGTGTGTACCCTGTGATGGGTTGGCACTCCGTCCAGGGTGTATCCTGCCTTGATGCCCAATGCCGCCTGAGATAGGCACAGGCTCCCCGTGACCCGAGAGTAGATCGGATAAGCGGTAGACAATGAATGAATGAATCCATGCAGGGTGCCAATTCATCACAGTACACAATCTCACACTACGGACAATTTAGAGATCAACCTACAGTGCATATGGGTTTGGACTGGGTGAGAATGGCTAAGTACGCAGAGACAACCCCTGAAGCAAAGTTCAAGAAGCTTTTATTGTCATTTCAACATATATAGGCGACGCAGTACATAGTGAAATGAGACAACGTTTCTCCAGGACCCCGGTGCTGTATTAAAACAACACAGAGCTAGGACAGAAGTTTGTTCTAGCTACATAAAGTGTGCAAACAGGTGCAAAGACAAAGTACAAAAACACAAAAACAACACAAGACAGAATAAAAAAATATGTGCAAGATGCAATGTGGTGTGCATTACATATAGGTTCCACAGGAACCACACCACCAACCTGAAAGGTGCTAGGCAACCATCCTAACCACTGAGCTATCTTGTCCCTCCTGGGAAAATAATACGTTTTCAAATTTCAGCTGTCCAGTGAGCCTGTGTGTGAAGATTTGGAGAGGAGTGAAGCCCAATGTGGCCGTCTGTCTCAGGGTGTGAGGTGTTGTATGTCCCGGGATGCCGCTCTGCTCACCGCAATTATTTTGGTCACTGACTTCCTTTCTAAACCAGTCATTTCCACCCACTTAACTGTTGCTCGCTGGATGTGTTTGGGGTTCTTTTGCATCATTCTGTAAAGACTGTGTGAATATCCCAAGAGATTTTCCAGTTTCTGAAATACCCAAGCCATTCAATCTGGCACAGTCAGTGAAATTACACTTTTCTCCATTCTGATGTTTGATGTGAACATAAACCGAAGCTCTTGACCTGTATCTGCATGATTTTATGCATTGTGCTGCTGCCACATGATTGGCTGATGAGGTCATTGCATAAATGTGCAGGTGTTTGTATTAAAGTGGACACTGAGTGTATGTGCTAACTAGAGAAAACAAGCTTTTGCCTAAAGGATGAGTGAATTGCCTCACATTTTGATGAAGACCATTAATTTCCATCTAAATACACCGACCAGGCATAACATTATGACCACCTACCTAATATTGTGTTGGTCCCCCTTTTGCTGCCAAAACAGCCCTGACCCATCATGCACTGTGTATTCTGACACCTTTCTATCAGAACCAGCATTAACTTCTTCGGCAATTTGAGCAACAGTAGCTTGTCTTTGCATCAATGAGCCTTGGCCACCCATGACCCTGTCGCCGGTTCACCACTGCTCCTTCCTTGGACCACTTTTGATAGATACTGACCACTACAGACCGGCAACACCCACAAGAGCTGCAGTTTTAGAGATTCTCTGATCCAGTGGTCTAGCCATCACAATTTGGCCTTTATCAAACTCACTCAAATCCTTATGCTTGCCCATTTTTCCTGCTTCTAACACATCAACTTTGAGGACAAAATGTTCACTTGCTGCCTAATATATCCCACCCACTAACAGGTGCCATGATGAGGAGATCATCAGAGTTACCTGTCAGTGGTCATAATGTTATGGCTGCTCGGTGTAGGTTTTCTTAGATATTTCTTAGATTACAATTATGTAGCTTTAACATTTATGGTTATGATAGTATGTTATTATATACAGTAGACACAATATATTCAGAAAAGAAATGAGAGAAAACATTACCTCATCCTTGCACTTCTGCTAATCATTAGTGTAAACAACATGAAGCAGATGTACACACATGTAATTATTACTACATTAATGTGATGCAGCTGTTCAGCTGTCGTATGTTCAGGAGCAGGCTGGTCATGGAAGACGCTTGTTTGTGGTTGTTATGTAACTCAGACACTGGTCAGGAAAGACTATTTCTCCAGGCAACATTTCACACTCCGGTGCACATCTCCAGCTGCATCCACAGAGAAATCTCCACACGGACACTCGCGGTGCACGAACACATCTTACATGAGACACATGAGTCATGGAGCTAAAGTATGAACAAGGCACAGGGAGAACACACACACACACACAGCAGAGGCGGGAATCGAACCCCCAACCATGGAAATGTGTGGCAAACATGCTAACCACCAAGCCACCGTGCCCCACCCCTGACTCTGTTAAAAACAGGAAGGATGGATTGAGAGTGTGTGAATGTGTGTGTATCCCAACCAGAGTATATTCCTTCCTCAAACCCAGTGTTTCATCCACCAAGCTCTGGAGACAGAAGATGAATAAACGAGAGACAAAACATTGTTCATGTTAATTCAAGAATTTGTCAGACAAGACAAACATCCTGAGGTCCAAATAAAAGGAGGATTGAATAACAAAAATAGCAAGAAATGTATGAAATGTTTTGAATAGAATTAAAGTAAGTGTTAAGACGTATTAGTATTTCGATCGGGGAAAAAAGCCGCTGAAGGTCTGTTTGCTCGCTGATTCTCACTGTTTTCTCAGTAATCTCCATGGAAATGTCAACAGTACTCAGGCTTTGAATTAGCCTTGGGTGGATGCGTGACACCAACTGGCCACCCTGACCCCCACCATACACACACACACACACACACACACACACACACACACACACACACACACACACACACACACACACACACACACACACACACACACACACACACACACCCCATTATCACCAAAAACATCAAATCATTTAAAAGTCTCAGACCACATTAACCTAAATTTGAAACCATGTACAGTATTTATTGTTACTTCCTCATTTTAATGCCCCAGATGACATAATAACATGCTGTATCTTTGATACCATTGAGTGCATTGCTTGTGTCATGGAGTCTGACTGATTATGCAATTGGATTTGCTTCTCTGATTCTGTGGTTTGACATTTGCTTTATTAGTTTCTTAACCAGTCTGCACATAGCCTGACTTCTTCCTGGGTTTGTGCGCTATCTGGTTCGTTAGTGTCCGTTTCTTACAATGCAAACCACAAACCGCACTTGAATCTTTTGCATTGCAGTCATGGCAGAAGAATTTGCAGAAGTATAGAAACTGCAGATTTCAACAAACAGACTCCATATTGCTCAAAACAATATGCGCAAAAGAGAAATGTCCAAGTGGCAAGTGTTTTTGGTTCCAGTGTTCACTGTATTTCCTTTCTCAGAAACTTAAATCTGGCTTGTTTCATTGCTAACATTCATTGTCTACCGCTTATCCGATCTATTCTCGGGTCACGGGGAGCCTGTGCCTACCTCAGGTGTCATTGGGCATCAAGGCAGGATACACCATGGATGGAGTGCCAACCCATCGCAAGGCACACACACACACAAAATTTAGAGATGCCAATCAACCTACAATGCATGTCTTTGGAAGCAAAGAAACAGGAAAAATTATAAAATTTAAAGTTAAGTTAGTATTTTATCCCTATTTTATCCCTAATGAGCAAGCCTGAGGCGACGGTGGCGAGGAAAAACTCCCTGAGATGATATGAGGAAGAAACCTTGAGAGGAATCAGGCTCAGAAGGGAACCCATCCTCATTTGTGTGACACTGGACAGTAAATAATGTAAATGTAAATTAACAAGCAAGGAGACCACTATAGTCACATGACCACTTCACTGAATTGTTTTATAAGATTTTTAACCACCTTCCTGAGTGGAAAGTAACAGAGGAATATGTATTGACCTTCATCACATGGCAGTGGAAATAACCAAACATCAGAAGGTATATAGTCACTGAACTGGTCTGTAAAGATGGTGACTCGTTACTGGATTCTCTTAATGGTTTAGAGTGTTTCACAAACTAATCATGGGAACAACAATTCCCCACAATCATGTATGTCTTCTGCTACATTCTAATTTCTGCTGTTCAAACAGACACGACGTTTTCCCTTTCAGATCTCAACACATCGATGTGAATGGATTTGATGGTCAGGGGCGGCCAAGGCTCATTGGTGCACGTGGGGAGCGAAGGCTGGCCCGTGTGGTCCGATCCAACAGACGAGCTACTAGGAAAGGTGTCAGAATACACAGTGCATTATGGGGCTGTTCGGGCAGCAAAAGCAGAACCAACACAATATTAGGCAAGTGGTCATAATGTTATGCCTGGTCGATGTATACAGCTCAAGAGCTTCAGTTAATGTTGTGTGCACTCAATGTTGTGTTGTAAGTGGCTTGAGTATTTCGGAAGCCGCTGATCTCCTGGGATTCTCACGTGAAACAGTCTCTAGTGTTTACATAGGATGTAAAACAAAAAACACTGCGTGAGTGACAGTTCTGTGGGTGGAAACACCTTTTCACCAGGAATTCTAGGAATTAGGGGGGCATGGTGGCTTAGTGGCTTAGTGGTTAGCACGTTTGCCTCACACCTCCAGGGTTGGGGGTTCGATTCCTGCCTCCGCCATGTGTGTGTGGAGTTTGCATGTTCTCCCCGTGCCTCGGGGGTTTCCCCCGGGTGTACTCCGGTTTCCTCCCCCAGTCCAAAGACATGTATGGTAGGTTGATTGGCATCTCTAAATTGTCTGTAGTGTGTGATTGCGTGAGTGAATGAGGTGTGTGTGTGTGTGTGCCCCCTGCGATGGGTTGGCACTCTGTCCAGGGTGTATCCTGCCTTGATGCCCTATGACGCCTGAGATAGGCACAGGCTCCCCGTGACCCGAGTGTAGTTCGGATAAGCGGCAGTGAATGAATGAATGAATGAATGAATGAATTTTCCAGGAATTATATAACAACTCATATAATTACTCTTTACGACCGTGATGAACAGAAAAGTATCTCAGCATGCACAAAACGTCAAACTTTGTAATGGATGATCTACAGCAGCAGAAGACCACATGGGGTTCCGCTCCCGTCAGCAGTGATAGGCACAGACTCACCGAGCAGAGCGTTGAAAATGAGACAGTCTTTCAACTTCACTCCACTTCGAGTCTAAATGACTCATTAATTGGCTCATACATAATGGAGCCTAATGCTTCCGTCAATAAATGCTTCCGTGCAATTTTCTCTAAAATATCAATTCAATATGAACACAATTTATAATCACCACATTCATTAAATATGAGGGAAGACTGAAGGACATTACAAGATAATATTCTAGTATATTGTCCCAGAACCTAAGCATTATTACACTATAGACTAATCCATTTAACTCCCAATTAGCGAGTACCCAAGAAAAAAAACTGCCTTTTCCTAGAGCAATAAAGAATAAAAGTTATTTCTACAGAATGCTACAATCTTTACTAGATGTGAACAACTACATCTATTTGCATGACTATTTATATTTTGCTAATTTGGTCGTGCCAATTCCCCGTCCACGAGCTAATAATCACACAACAGCTACCCGTACTGGCAACCATGTGCTTCCTCTGAGACACATGAAGCCAACCTCCAGATCTTTTCTAATGGATGTAATGGATATGGTAGAGCTGGTGCCTTAACCAGGAACACTGGGCACGAGGAGGGGGAAAAAATCAAGACCGTTTTTTTTCTTATTTTTTTCTTTTATGATGATGATGTTTTTTTTTTTTTATTATTATTATTATTATTATTATTATTATTATAAGTAGTAGTAGTAGCTACGGTTATGTTATATATCTAGAAATTATATTTACGTGTATATAGAAACAATCCAACAATCATCTGATTTCTGAAACATCGTTCATCTCACCATCACAGTATGCACCTCATTAATTTTCCATAGATGCCTGATAGACTTTTTGCCATTCAGGAAGTGTCATGCAGCGCCTCGGGAGTTGTGTGTACTGTGTTTCCTTAATTACTGCTGATACAGAATGATATCAGAGCTTTTACTTGCCCGTAAGCACAGTGCCGGGATAACACACTCTGTATTAGCTATGGGAAAATAATCAAGTACGTTTTACTGAACAAAATAACACAGATAGATAGACCTTTACACACACACACACACACACACACACTTTTCATTAATGCTGCAGGACTGAAAGAGTGGTGAATATAGGCAGATGATCACAAATAACTCCTTCAGGTACAATACAATATTTCGGGTCACAGAAAATACTTTTAGAATATTTGAATACAAGATTATGAAAATTTGGACATTTTGAATGTAAATGTTACAGCTTCAAAGTCTGATATTTAAGTGGAAAGACATACATTTCAGGTTATTTCCATAAAGTAAAGCCTTACAGGATGTAAAAATATTACGAACAGATTCAGCAGGCAAAGCCGTCCACAAAAATAGAGAAGAAATAATTCTTTTTCATTTAGTCAACATAAATGGATAATCCTACATGTGATTTGTTTATATCTCTGTTTTTCTGCCTGTTTTAGTATTTAAAAAATGTCAGGGAACAGTCGACATGATGTTAAATTGAGGTACAGTGACTTAGATGTTAGCACATTTGCCTCGTACATTCAGGGTTGTGGGTTCAGTTCCCGCCTCTGACACGTTCTCCCTCTGCCTTGAGGTTCTCCCCAGGTACTCAGGTTTCCTCCTCTAGTCCAAAGACATGTTCTGTAGGCTGATTGGTATCTCAAGTTGTTCAAAGTGTGTGACTGTGGACTGGCCCCTCATCCATAGGCTCCAGACTCACTGTGAAGAAATGGAGAAATGGATGGTTACTGTTAGAAGAAAACACCATGGATAATAAAATTTCCTTTAAATCGTTTAAAGGAAGAGGAACTTTCACATTTTCCACATCCATAATTTACACCACATGTATTAGTACTTGTCTCAGTAAGGCCACCACGAGCTGCCAGAACAGCTTCAGCGCTACTTTTGACAAATTCCCGATGAACACCATTGTTTCAAAAGATATTCCCTCAGCTGATGTTATGATGATGATGGTGGCTGTTTAACGCATCGATCCAAAATCTCTCTATAGCTGTGGAGATGTGATGAATGTGAAGTTTGAATCATATGACTTCTGATCATTTCATCCTCATCAGACTGTTCAGTGAGCCCTCGTGCCCTGAGGATGGAGACAGAAGAGATCACTATCTTCTTCTTCTTCTTTCAGCTTTTCCCTTCAGGGGTCGCCACAGCGAATCATCTCTCTCCACCTATCCCTATCTTCTGCATCCTCAACACTTGCACCCACTAGCTTCATATCCTCATTAATTCCATCCATATACCTCCTCTTTGGCCTTCCTCTTTGCCTCCTTCCTGGCAGCTCCATGTCCAACATTCTCCTACCAATATACTCACTCTCCCTATCATCAGGACAAAAGTATTTTATTCACAGGACAACGGTGATGAGTCTGAGGAAATGCAGTACTGCGTTGCACTGACCCTTCACTCAAAATAAATAAATAAATAAATACCCCAGCTCTAGACATATATGGATATGTCATTTGTATTGTAGTGAAAGTATAGGTTTGTCCTATGAACTTGCCTGATAAAAAATAAATATTGAAAAATACCTCAGACCTTAATGATTCTCTATTTAAAATCCTTAAAATCCTCAAACACCCTGTCTCCCTCTACAGGGCAATTTTATGAAGCAGAATCAGGCATATATTTTCAATTCGACAAAGACCGAATAATTTGATGCCTTTTAATAAAAGTCCTTGAGCCGATTCCCTCAGGTGACTCTTATGAATCTGAAGAACTTTTTGAAATAATTTTTATATAGAGTGTTTTACGTGTTCCAACTTGTCTAAGGTTTTTGGTTTTTTTTGCATTAATAAAACAAAATTCATTCATTTCTGAACATCTGAAGCTGTTGACTACATGTAAAGAAAAAAAATTAGATTTTAGCTTATGTTAAAGAAGCACGGCTTAGCATTCGATGCTTTACATCTAGTGTGTGTATGTGTGTGTGTGTGTGTGTGTATATATATATATATATATATATATATATATATATATATATATATATATAAGAGAGAGAGAGAGAGAGAGAGAGAGAGAGAGAGAGAGAGAGAGAGAGAGAGAGAGAGAGAGAGATAGATAGATAGATAGATAGATAGATAGATAGATATAACATTTAGGTAACATAAGCTCATTGGTAGTCATTTTAGCAAACAGTTGGCATCAGAAACCATTAGCTTCAGAGCATCCGTGAGAGCCGGGTGCATTTTCAACATTAAATGTTAATTAAATAATGCAGCAAGTAGGATTAGCCACAGTGCTTATTGTAACACTTCAAACAGTCTCTTATTTAGCCCAGGACTGTTACACAACCCTCGGGTACTTGTGTTAGACAAACACACCAGATTCAGCCATCAAAGGTCATGGGAATTAGTTGAGGAGTGGACTCAGGTGTGTTAAATGAGCTGAACTCTGCAGTACTGCAGCCTTACATGACTGGAGTTTAGGCTGTTAACTGCCAACGATTGCCAATAAGCTGATGTCAGCATGGCCTAACTGACTAGAATGCAACATTTATAATTACACTAGGCACATTACTAAGCATTCATCCATCTATTTTCTGTACCACCTATCCCACACAGGGTCACTGGGTACCTGAAGCCTATTCCAGGTGACTCAGGGCACAAGGTAGGGGACACTTATCATGGGGCACAATCAAACACTCATTCACACACTGCAGATAATTTAGGGATGCCTACATTACACATCTTTGGACGTGAAGAGGGAGAACATACAAATACCATGGAGGTGCTGGGCAAACATGCTAATCAGTAAGCCACAGTGCCCCAGTACTTACCATCACTGTAGAAAACTAGCTGTTTGAAGAAGACCATAAAAGCTGTAAATGTATTTCTCTCATTCCAGGTCATCTTCCTTTTTTCTGTCTCTTCACTTCACTTCATGGTCATTGCATGAGTGTGACAGAAGACTGCGACTGGCTAAATGTTGATTTTGACCTAATTTACATAAGATCTGTATTTTTGAGATTTGTATTTAGAGGTCTGAATCTGAATGTTAAAATCTGAAATCTTACCTCTAGCAATTCCAAAACAAAGGGGTAATGCAGCTAAAATTTAAATGTGTTAAATGCATCACAGAAAAAAACAAATGTCTGTAATGTTACTGCTTGTGTAATGCTACTTTTGGCAGTTCCCATGCTCCATAACCACACTGAGTGAACCATGACTCATGTTAGAAAATAAATGCTGTCCCAATATATCTGAATTCATCTTCATTCATTGTCTGCCGCTTATCCGATCTATACTCGGGTCACAGGGAGCCTGTGCCTATCTCAGGCGTCATTGGGCATCAAGGCAGGATACACACTGGACGGAGTGCCAACCCATCGCAGGGCACACACACACACACACACACTCTCATTCACTCACTACGGACAATTTAGAGATGCCAATCAACCTACAATGCATGTCTTTGGACTAGGGGAGGAAACCGGAGTACCCGGAGGGAACCCCCGAGGCACGGGGAGAACATGCAAACTCCACACACACACGGCGGAGGCGTGAATCAAACCCCCAACTCTGGAGGTGTGAGGTAAATATGCTAACCATCAAGCCACCGTGCCCCTCTCTGAATTCATCTTAACAATGTTTAATCCAGACAGATAGATATATCCTGTGATGCCAGGATATTAAAGCATGTGTTTGACAAAGTCTGTGTGTGACTGAGGTACAGGGCCCAACTGTGATGTATTCAATAAATATCAAGCCAAATGGTTAGATATAAACAACAACAATAATAAGGTTTCCTGTATTTATTAATGCAAAAAGGTTGTGCAGTTGTGATTTATCATATATAATATTTAATTTAGATGAAATATATTTTATTACACAACACAATTTTGTTAAACAGAGAGTAGAGTAGCTGTTTTAAATTGTTTACAGTTTAAGAGATAAAAAGATATTTTTTTGAGGCAATGAGTCTTTTGAGATTCGAAAGATTCGGCTCTTATCGTTCAGCTAAAAAAATTCCCCATCACTAGCCTGCCGCAGAGAGCGCCTGCGCATGCGTAGAACGAGCCAATAAGCTTCCAGATCTGAAATTACGCTCGCCTGGCTCCTCCTTCTTAAAGAAGAACACTGCGGTTTTGCATGGAGAGACGCTTTACGTGGCAAGAAGTCCGGACGTGACATCTTCATCTGAGGAATTGAACTCCTTTAATAAAGCGTCTAGTTCAATCAGCCGGAGGTCACCTGAGTGTCTCCGGTGTCATGTCCAGCATGTGGTGGCTTTTATGGGCTGCGTTTCTTCCGTCCATCATCTTGGCTTATGAAGTGGACTGGAAAAAGCTGGACGGTCTCGCCAGAGCAAAAGTGGAGGTGAGGACAAATATTTTCTGTGATCAGTGCAAACCCGACGGCAATACGAGCAATTGATCATTTTGAAACGATGGATTCATCTGATCAGTTTAGATGATTTGGATCTTTTAGTTATTTATCTAATCAATTACACTGCATGGCTGTGGGAATGAGTGTGATGAAGATACACCCCGTTATTTTCAGTTCCTCTTCTAATCTATATTTTTTTTCCCAAACCACATGCTTTTACAGATCTTTACAAATATACAAATCCTGTATCGGTATATAATATAGCTTAATGAACCTGAATTTAATATAACCAGTGTTTTAGTTTGAAGAGTTTTAATGAAAAGCAGCAACTATAGAGCTGAGTCGATGTTGCCAGATTGACGTTTACTCCCAGTTTACAGGACTCTCGTTGTGTGATTCGTGTTTTTGTTGTTGCTGTTTTTACATGAAATAAAAAAAACAACACAGTAAATAATAAAGTCAAATTGGTGCTAATGACTTCTGTAGGTGAGAAGTTCAGGAATAAAAGCTTGACGATTTTACTTAGCTTGACGAATTTAATTAATTATTAGAGAATTATTATTTCTCTACAGAGAGTGTCAGGTAATTAATTTGACAGTTAAAGATTTGCCGGGCTACAGATCTTTGAAGCATCCCTGATATTATTCATCTGTAACTCCAACTCTGTTTGTTAAATTGAAACCAAATGCATTTACCATTTTCCATGTTAGTAGGTTTAGCCCAATCTGATGATATTTCTATTATCTGGCAACACCAGTGATGTAACGCGAAACCTCTTCTTTTTTGAAAGCCAAAACAGTGGCTCTCATTACTTGTATCATCTGCAGAAACTGATTTTGCATGTGACCTGGTTTCCTCTGAAAAAGTCTTTGTGTATACTGTAATGTGACGCTTAACTATGATGCTCAGTAGATCTTGTGCAGTTTCATGTTGAACCCTGGTCGAAAGTCTCACCAGTATCACACACAGATTTCGAGAGTAAAAGCTGATCATGTCTGTCCTTCCATCAATTCTTTACATGTCCATTCATCCATCTGTTTATCCATTCATCATTTAGTTCATCCATCACTATTTCCACCTATTCATCCATCCCTCATTATGGAATTCATACATCATTCTGCCCATCCATCCTTCATTATATCAATCTATACATCATTAAGTCTGTCCATCCATCATTATATCCATTCATCCATCCCTCCATCATTTTGAAATGGAATGTATCCGTCATAAGATCTATCTACTCATCCAGCCATCGTTAGAACCAGTCATCCAACATTTATATCCATTCATCTATCATTCTGTCCATCATTCCATTATTATGTACATCCTTCCATACATGCATCATTATTTCCATCCATCCAGCTATAATTATGTCCGTCCATCCATTCACGTGTAATTCTGTCCATCATTATGTTTGTCCATCCATCCTTCCATAAATATCTTCTTCCATCCATCCTTCCATAAATATCTTCCTCCATCCATCCTTCCATCCATAAATATCTTCATCCATCCATCTGTCCTTCCATCCATAAATATCTCCATCCTTCCATCCTTAAATATCTCCATCCTTCCATCCATAAATATCTCCATCCATCAATAAATAAATATATCCATCCATCAATATCTCCATCCATCCATCAATATCTCCATCCATCCATCCATCAATATCTCAAGCCATCCATCCATCCATCTATAAATATCTCCATCCATCATCCATCCATCCCTCTCTAAGCATTTTCTTCTGCTCAGGGACAGATGGAGCTTACCTTGGGCACACTGGGAGGCTGGAATACACACTGTCTGGGACACAATCACACACACATTTAGGGCCGATTTAACATCACCACTCAGCCTACTGTTGTGTTCTTGGTGACACGGGTAGAACATGTGAAACTCCACACAGACAATAACATCAGCTCCGGACTGAACTGAGAACTCTGGAGCTGTGAGGTACACCACCATGATGCCCTGATTTTATTCTTATTGTCAATAATAGTAATGTAAGTTTTGATTACAGATAATAAAAATGATCAAATTATATCCCGACTTATCACAGCATCAGGATGAGCTTCAGCCACATCTTTCTGCTGATCTTTACAAATCCTATATAGAGAAGTTGAAAAAAAAAAAAAAAAAAAAAATTTCTGTAATGGCCATATTCCATATTGTGTTTTTCTCCAGAGCTGTGGAGGATGACAGCTGAATAGACTGAGGGAGGTGAGCTCACAATGTTTTACCATTATTACTGCATTCTGAAACACACTGTGGGACAGTTCCTACAGTAACCCTCATATAGGTCACTTTGTAGGTGTACGGATAATGTAGGGTTGTGATATTTTTGGATTCCTTCTAGGTAAAAAAAAATTTTCATATTAACTGAAGGTGACTGTGTGAATCACTCTAATTAGTTTTGTGTCTTTTTCCCCACTTTGTTCTCAGGTCAAGGCCTTCGTGACCCAAGACATCCCTCTGTAGTATCCTTCATCCAGATCAGTTTTTTTTTTTTTTTTGCATTTCAGCATTATTATATTAACTTCATACTGTGTCTCTCTCTCTCTCTCTCTCTCTCTCTCTCTCTCTCTCTCTCTCTCTCTCTCTCTCTCTCTCTCTCTCTCTCTCTCTCTCTCTCTCTCTCTCCCTGCCTCTCCCTCTCCATTGCAACGGAGAACAATTACTACAAGCCCAGGTGTGTGATCCTCGCCACTCGTTTCCTTTAGCTCCGACCACTATTCCAAAAATCGGTGCTCAGCCACGCCCCCGCTTCCATATTTATATTATCACTATGCCATGTTTGTTTAAAGGACTTGACTATGTGCCGGTGTGTTATGCAGGCCATAATGGCCAGCCTCACTTGTTGGTTAGATAATTTTTTTTTTTAGAGCAATTTACCAACCCATCAGAGAGAAACCCTTTTTATTCTTGACAGCTTAGAAACTAATTATACAAATTATCGTTGTTATTGTTATTCGTGTCCACATTCCTCCTCTCCCGAATTGATTTTCTGCCCTCGTCGTTATTTGCTCCTTGACTTTGCGTTCTTCAGTCACAACTTGGTGATGAAGCACATCCCTGGTGCAGACCCTGAGCTCGTCCTCCTGAATCACTACTACGAGGAGCTGGATGTGAGTACAGCTCTCCGTTGTGATTGGTTGAATGAATGTGGATTCTTTTGCTAGCTCAGAGAGTAGCGCAGGATGTGCTGATGCATCACTGTGTTTCTAGTGACAGCTCAGTCACAGGAACTAGTACAACAATGGATGTTGTACATTAATCTATGGATGATGATAACCAAATAAATCATATAATCCTTGATTTAATCAGGGGTGGTGATGTTTAACATTTATGGAAGGTGTCTCCAGTGTCGGCGCTTTGTAACAGTCGGCGGTAAAGCTGGAACTTTCTGGAACGGGGAAAGGAGGAAGGACGTCTCGGTAACGAGCTGCATTTTCATCACTCGGTTTTATTTGTAAAGTGCTTTTAACAATGGTCACGAAAGCAGAAATAAACAAAATAGACTTCATGTTAAAACTAGAATAAATCTCCTGGTTACACAATTGATCTACACCGTTATAGAAAGGAAATGAGAGGAAATCTCTTAGGAAAGGTTTCTTCCTCATATCATCTGAGTTTTTCCTCACGATCATGGCCTCCGACTTGCTCATTAGGGATAAAAATTAAAATTAATAATTCATATCCTGAATGTATATATTTCTGTAAAGCTGATTTATGACCATGTCTGCTGTTAAAAAGAGTGATGCATATAGAACTCCATTGAATTGATTTGGAGAAAATCTCCATGACGGGAAGAAACCCTGAAAGAAATCAGACTGGAAAGGAAACCCGGCTTCTTCCGGGTCGTTTCTTGTCTGATAAATTTTTTAAAAAAGCCCTAAGGAAAAAAAGGATAATCTAGTGAGGGGAGGACTGGTTATTAGTGCTTTACTGTAAGTGATGAACATTAAGTGTAACTATAAACGGATAAAAGTGTGATGAGATTCTTCAGTAAACAAGAAATTGTAATAATCTTTGGTTATATATAATAAGAAATCTTGGGGAACTTGCAGCAGTGTGAGTGAAATAAAACACCTCAGGATGTTCTGTTAAAGGAAATGAATCAATAGTGATGACAGTAACTGTGTGAATTGTTCCATTAGTGTACTAATACAGCCCAAAACCGAAAGAATGCAGGAGACGGACAGTAAAATCTCAATGTCCAATATCAAGACCTGATTTTATTCGATCAGTTTTGATTGGACTTTGTTCACACAAGCAGGAAATAAACAAAAAGTACATTACAACTAGGCAATACAGACAATGCACTTTTTCTGAGAGTATTGTGTGTGTGACCTGTGACACCGACTCCATCATTGCACTGATGAGTATTATGACTGGACATTAAGGTGGTCATTTTAAAAGGTCCCTCAGGAGATAAAAAATCCAAAGGTGTTGAACTGCAGGGGAAGTGGTCACTTTGTGGTTAAGGTGTTGGACTACTAATCAGAAGGTCGTGAGTTTGAATCCCAGCTCCACCGTGCTGCCACTGCTGGGCCCCTGAGCAAAGCCCTTAAGCCTCAATTGCTCAGTTGTATAAAATGAGTTAAAATGTAAGCTCTGGATAAGGGCGTCTACCAAATGCCAGAAATGTTAACGTATATGTAAGAATGTCACAGAGGGATCCTCCATCCTACCCAGAACCTGAAAGCTCATAAAGACATTAATTTATTAATGGAGGTCTGAAGCCCTCAACCTGCAGGGGTTAATCATCTTTACCTCCATATTTGTCCAACGAGGTATTGCTAAAAGAACTGCACTTATTATTTGCATTAATGATCATTCGTACCCTCGACACAGAACACTGGGGGAAAAAATCCAAGAGAATCGGTTCGGGCCTCTGACCTGGATGCTGCGGTTTCCGCGTGCCAGTAATGGGCTTTATAGAGCTTTTTCAGCTATTTTGAACAGGAAATTGCTCCAGATCAGATACCTTCCAGACAAATTCCTGGAGTCTACGTCCAGGCTGACGCACGGCTGGATTGACTGGGGATCATTTAGTTAAGAAGTTAACAAATCTCCCATTAAAGGAAAACGGTGCGGAGAAGAGGACAAGGTCATGCAGACACTTCGTCTCCACTGCAGCGTCTTACTGGCACCACCTGCTGGACAAAACTCCTGTTCCACAGACAGAAAGAAATCTTCAGCTCTTTTCTAGTCATGCAACACTCTGTGGGATTTTCTGCCAAACTACTGCCCTTCTCATTTAAAGGAATTTTCCAAGATGACGTCCTTGATGTCCATGACAGCTGGAGATTCCCGTAAAACTCCCGTTGCATGACTGTGTTTGGAATCACAGAATATGTCTGATTTTCCAGTTTTATGAAATTGTTATGGGAACAGTTTAATATACATTAAAAAAAAAAAATCTGAATACCAGATCTTAGGGAAGTAACAGTACATAGTGATGTGATGCATTGAAATCTGTATTCTGCATGTAATGCAGTCGCACTGTTTGAAACCCAGATGTCCCGATCTGTGCAAACCACAGAGTTATGGCAAACTGGTCACTAGACAGAAATCATCTGGAATATCATTGACAGCCCTATAACTTTGGAGTGTTAAGCAATAAGTATACACACCAATCAGGCATAACATTATGAGCAGTGAGAGGTGAAGTGAATAACGCTGATGATCTCCTCATCATGGCACCTGTTAGTGGGTGGGATATATTAGGCAGCAAGTGAACATTTTGTCCTCAATGTTCATGTGTTAGAAGCAGGAAAAATGGGCAAGCGTAAGGATTTGAGCGAGTTTGATGAAGGGCCAGATTGTGATAGCTAGATAACTGGATCAGAACATCTCCAAAACTGCAGCTCTTGTGGGGTGTTCCCGGTCTGCAGTGGTCAGTATCTATCAAAAGTGGTCTAAGGAAGGAACAGTGGTGAACTGGAGACAGGGTCATGGGCGGCCAAGGCTCATTGATGCACGTGGGGCGCAAAGGCTGGCCCGTGTGATCCGATCCAACAGACGAGCTACTGTTGCTCAAATTGCAGAAAAAATTAATGCTGCTCTTAACATCTTGGTGCCAGATACCACAGCACACCTTCAGGGATCTAGTGGAGTCCTCGACAGGTCAGGGCTGTTTTGGCAGCAAAATGGGGACCAACACAATATTATGCAGGTGGTCATAATGTTCTGGCTGATTGGTGTATATGGTTCCAAGCATATACATGACCACAGTATAAGCATGAAAGCTTATACTCGTCAGTAGCTTTCAAACACCATCCCCATGTCACTGAGATACAGTGCCTGAGAAAGAGGCTGCGGAGATCGGTCATTTTAGCCGACCTTTTGTTCATAGCAAGTTTTAGATTTATTCAGATAAAATTCCATTGTTTATTATACTGAATTAAATAAGGAGTCTTTTCAGTCATCATTCGTCTCCATTCAAATATTCTAATTGAATAAAATCATGACTGTGGTGTATTTTTACACCTTTAACACATTTCATTTCAAGACGATGTTCTCTCCTAAAATAAATATCTTCTAGTCCGCCCCTATTTCTTTCATTTTTCCAGGAATTCCTCACTACATCAAAATGTTTTTCAACCAGTCTCTGCATTTCTTTGGAAGATGTGTTCTTTATTCTAACTCGACTCCTCTTCCCTGTTGCAGCGCATCCCGCTGACACACATGAGCCGTACTGACATCAACGACCTTCTGGTGGAGTTGGGCTTCTATAAAAAAGCACAAGCTGAAGATGAAGTGCCGGAGGATTTTCGCTTCTCACCTGCTAAAGACAGCCCCTTTAAAGAGCATCACAGTAAGAGAGCGAACGACGATCTCTCCCAGGAGCCGCGGCCTGAGAAAGAGTCACCACACGGAGATTTATAGTCTTTATACAAGAAACCTTCATTAGACTCAGTAATGAAATGGATAAATTTCCCCCGTGGGTGTGTGTGTGTATGTGTGCGCGCTGTGCTTTTTCAGTATGGGTGTAAACACAGCTGCTGTTAGAGTCCAGTTTCTGCCCAGTTAAGAACTGAATGATGCCCCAAACTGTAAAATCAGCTGATTGGTTTTGGGCTGATGATCTGCGCTCTTACTGGTGTAAGATTTTGGTCTCCATAACAGTACTGCATCATATGACAAATAAATAAATAAATATTTTGAACTTGGAATAGAGTGTGTTTTTCCTAATATTTCATCACTCAATAATCAAAGTGTTTTCTTAAAAGGTTTTAATATCGTACGTCATTAATTTGCAGCGTACAGAAATGTCGAGTGAACAATATTCCTTGGTGCAACTACATAAAAACAAACAATCCAATCCTCTTCTTTTTTTTTTTTCTCCACATATACAGCAGGGTTTCATCTATAGTGAGGAAACTAGTTTAGAGCATCACCTGCTGCTGAAGCTCATGAGTAATAACACTGTGTTTTAGTTTAAATAAAAAAAAAAAAAAAAAGGAGGTGCTGATGGTGGGAAGGCTTCAGGTGGTTAGCAGTCCTGTGTGGGAGGGGAAAGAGGGCGGGGTTTCGTAATGAAGTAGACCAGAGAGCCGGCGCTGAGAGAGCGTTCACAGTCCTCTGTGTAGCCCGAGTTACAGCAGGAGCGTCGACTTCAGAAAATCACACCGGCTAAGACTGATTAAAAAATAATAATTACAGTATGTGTTTTAACGCTATTTTTAAATAGCAGTTAAAAGAAAGACAGCTTATTGACATTAAATGAGTTCTCGGCGACTTAAAATGAACACGGCGTCAACTCGGCCCTGTAAATCTGTCTCGTTTGTTAAAATTAAAACAAAATTATTTGCAGATTAAGCCGATAGTTACAGACTTCCTCAAATATATATATTAAAAAGAAAAAACAAAACAAAACACACAGCCCAGGATATGCATGGCTGCTGAAGCGTCTCTATAAGCAGGAGAAAATACACGTGATGAGCCATGTGTCCTTTTCTCCTCCAAATCAATACAAACAGAGGAAAGGCCATAGAGATGAGCGAAAATTAGAGCAGAAATTAGACCAAAAAAGGAACACACTGATGTCTGTACATGTGTGTGTGTGTGTGTGTGTGTGTTGTGTAATCCCCATGCTGAAACAGTTCCTCTCCTACTATGGCCTGGAAGCCGGACCTCGGATCAATCCGCATTTTTACTGGAGAGTCTGCTTTAAATCAGGAGTGTTTCAGCATGAGGATCGTATCTGCGCATCACACACACACCAGTCACTGGTGCAAAGGAGTTCAAAAGAAACTTCAAGTGGTGAAGCACACAGACTGGATTCCTCCATCAGCTACAGCACAGGGCAGTAAGACGTTAGATCCACTCGCTGCATGCTGTAGGTGTGGAAATAAACCAGTAATCAGGACATGACTGTGTTTCTGGGATTCTAAAGGAAACTTTTTTTTCTTTTTTCTTGCCAAAACATGTTTTTTTTTTTAATAATCATTGTAGCTCTTTTTTTTTCCTCGACCCTGCGCGATATTTGAACCTTTGGTTTGTTGCAGGTGAAAGGTCGACCTGAGGAAATGCAAATGAGAGAAAACAGTTCAATGTTTCATCCACAAAAAAAAAAAAAAAAAAAAAAAAGCAGGTATTGGCGGTGTCGGAGTCGGGGGTGTGAGTAAGCGCTCAGTGATCCGAGTGTGCTCGACACATCAGCTCGTATCTGCGCAGATGATTGACCAGCGACTGCACGTAGGTGAAGACGCACTTGGAGTCAGGCTTCTTACCCATTATCATCATGTCCTCCACTTCCAACAGGGGCATGCAGTTAGCAAAGGCTCTGATAGAGAGAACAAGGAATAATCAGATAACACACAGATACACACACACACACAGAGAGACACTCACACAGATACACAGACACCGATAAACAGACACACACACACACACACACACACACAGACAGACACTCACTGAGACACACATTCAGACAGACACTCACTGACACACTCACACAGAGACACTCACACAAACCCATCTTAGTGTGTGTGTATAAATAAATCAGCAGATGTGTGGATATTTACAGGTAGCTCATAACAGGGTTCACTTTTGTGTAACTAAGCAACAGGACATGAACTGCAGAGTCACAGCACTGGCTTTCTAACAGCAGTCAGCGAGTGAGTGTGCATCAGTCGTCACATTTACAGCACTGCGGAGGGATTGACCGCTGGTCAGAGGCAGGTGTCGACTCGCTTCATCCTTTGTGCAATGAATTAGCTTTTCAGTTGGCTCTCAGACAAACTATAGAAAAAGAACGCGAGCTAAGCCATGCTAAAACGTTTCCCTTTTTCTGAAGCTGACAAGCAGATCATTGGTAGTGTTTGGTTTCTAAAACAGTAGCTAAGCAGATAAAGCTGCAGGGATCTTTATTCAGCAGCTCTCTCTCTCTCTCCACTCAAACCAAGACCATGTTTGGGCGTCGGTTCTTG
The DNA here is from genome assembly GCA_033459395.1 of Hemibagrus guttatus. Lineage (NCBI taxonomy): Eukaryota > Metazoa > Chordata > Actinopteri > Siluriformes > Bagridae > Hemibagrus > Hemibagrus guttatus. The sequence goes on from JAUCMX010000021.1 coordinate 4,644,177, forward strand.
GAGCGCCGCTCGCTTTCACAAACACAGCGATGGAGAACGTCGCCAGTCCCCTGATACGACGCAATGTTGTTCGCCCAAACTGACAAACAAAACATTGATAAAGATCATCACAGTAGGCTGAAGGAGCTGAAGCGTACCCGAGGCAGCCCTCATTAGCAGTGCCTTTAAAGTTCCCGTATTTCTGCTTGAACTGCAAGCTTCACGCTCCCGTTTCCCAAATAAAAGGCCACAGGAATGCCTTGTGTACATATGCAGACACTGGTGTGTCTTTTTAGGGAAGTAACAATGTAGAGACCCTCAAGATTCGGATTTGATTAAAACCTAGCAGAACTGAGCTCTCTGTTTGTCCATGTGAAGTCAGTGGGAAATGAATGAAAAAAGAAAAGCCACGTCTGGCGGCGTGCTGATGCAGAGAGCAGGGGTGTGTGTGTGTGTGTGTGTGTGTGAAGGGTAGTAGCCACGTGTATCCTGCTTTCATTCACATTAACATGCCGTGTGTGCGCGTGTGTACTAAACTGCACTCACGGACTATTTGACTAGTGTCTAAATCTGATCAGCAATTTCAATGATTTTCTTTGATGGGAATGGGAAGGTGTTGAACTATTGACAGGAAGGTTGTGAGTTCGAATCCCAGGTCAACCAAGCTGCCACGGCTGGGCCTCTGAGCAAGGCCCTTAACGCTTAACTGCTCAGTTATATAAAAAATTGTTCACTGAGATAAATTGTAAGTCGCTCCTGGATAAGGGCGTCTGCTAAATACCAGAAATGTAAATGTATTTAGTTGCTACGGTTACAGTGTGTGTTAAATTGGCAGTGCATTAGAAGAAAAAAAGTCAAGTGTGTGTGTGTGTTAGTGAGAGATCTTTGATTTACTTCTACAGCTGGTGAAAAGCCTCCCACGTTATATCTTTCCATATGCATCAGTCAGAATTTCACGACTGTGTGTGTTCTCTGTAAATAAAGTTAAAACCTAGGAGTAGAAACCTGACAGAAGCTCTGTGATGAGTTTATGATGAAGCTCTATGAGGAGACTCTTCGCTATCAGCATCACCCTGAGAGACTAGCGGTGAGCATAAACTGAAGCATTTTTAGCCGAATCATTTCAAACACACACATTTGAGATGTATTTGGTGTAATCTAATGCTGCGTTCACACATCCAGTGATTTCGTCTCCGCAAGTCTCCAGACACACAAGACCCTACTACTGGTTGCCATAGTGATAAACAACGGGTCGCGCAACTATAATTCCATGTGACAACGAATCTTATTCCTTGCTGCTAAAATAAAACATGGAGACGAATGTGGACGCGTCTCAGTGAAAATATCTTGTAGCTTTTTCCACCAACGCCGCTGCATGTGTGAACGCAGCATTACTCACATTAGTCCCAACACCTTTCAGAGCGCTGTTCTGACTGCACGCTCAAATTGACTGGCTTAGAAATTCATTTATTTCCCACTAGAGAGCACATGAAGCACTAAAACTACATGTTCTAGGACCAGGAGCACACAGGAAGCAGTACAGGAAGTGATCTAAACCATGTTGTCTGTCTAAAAACAAAAGACATAAATAAATAAATCCACTCCATCACCACTAGTCAGGTCTTTCCCGAAATGTTTTCTTGCCTCTCTCACCGTTTTTGGATCAGTTTGGACCTTAGAGGGAGTTTTTGGTTTTGACCAAGCCTTTCAGCACCAGGCCTCTGTAGAACTCCTGCAGGTACGTATACACACACTTCCAGTCGGGTTCCCGCAGCCGCACCATGTCGTCCACATCCAAAAGTTGGGGACAGTCAGCGAGCTTCCTGCTCGTGAATCCAGCCCGTGACACAAACCGGGAAAAAAGAAAGAGACAGACAGAAAGAAAGACAGAAAAGATAGAGAGAGAAAAAAAAAAGGTATATGGGAGCCGTGAGCAGCCAACATTCAGGGTGAGACAGGAGACAGTCAGGAGAAAAAAAACACACACAAAAATAGAACATACATTACATCTGTGTTGACTTACATTGTGATGTGATTTCATGCTTTATGATCATAAACACACACACACACACACACACACACACACACACACTAAAAAGCTAAATGGAGCATCAGTTTACATCCATTTAACTTTATCGGTTATTTGAGCTGTGGACATTTTCACTTTCAGGACACATATGCAGAAACACGTGGCTTGCACACCTTCGCTTTGACCTCTCAGTGCAAAACATGAACGTGGAAACAAAATGTAACGTAAGAAGACGGCTATCTAATGAGCAACTCGTCTCATGGCAGTGAGATCCGATTCTTGATGTGTACAGAGACATGCAGCATTAGCTCTGGAAATGAACAGCCAGTGAACGGAACTGCTTGTAGAAATCAAGCAACAGATACAAAAAAAAAGAGAAAGAAAGAGCAGAGAGCTATTAAAAGAGCAGAAAGCTTGATGGGAATCTGATGACCCGATCGGTCAACCAAGAGATCGCTAGATGAGGCTTATCTCGTGTGATTCATTAGAATCCAGCTGGACGTGTCTGGTTTAGTAAAGAAGTGGAGCTGTAGGACTTGTTACCGCTCTGTGGAGAGGAGGGGCAGCGAGAAACAGAAACAAACCAGCAGAAATTACTGGCCATTTGTTTCAGCCAAGTCCCTGCAGCATGGAGGGAGGAGTTATGATGGAAATATTCAGTCAGTTCTTATATAAACGTATTATTAGATCGCGGCGAGGGCTGGACAGCTTCGATAGGGTTAGAGGATTACAGGTTAGTGGCATCAGGAAACCTTTTCCCTTTAAGAAGCACACTCTGATCATGGAGACACACACTACAAGGGATATGCAGGAAATCTAGCATCTAACAAGGTTAACAATGATGACGTGTGTGTGTGTGGTAAGTATGGGAAAACCTGTTGGATGTCACTATGGCTGAATTCTGCCTATAAGATACTTTAAGAAACTACATCATTTTTGGCCAAAGCAAAACTCCATCTTGCTTAGACTTGCTTATCTGCTTATAAAGATCATGCTAGCCCCTCGGTCTGTAGAAAGATGTCTAAAGCCTTGCGAGTTAAATCACAACGAATGGGAATAAAATCAGATTTTGTGTTCATGGTATTGGCTTAATTCATTATTCTACTCCTTTCCTTACTGACAAAATGTTTATGTCATGCGTGTTATGTATGAACTCCACCACACAGGCTGTAGAAATAACTAGCTGATGACATTATGCTAGCTATGACTGCTCTGCCCTGTCAGATAGCACTCCAAGTAATTTAAGATTGGGCAAAAACACTGGAGCGTTCACTTGCTTGATGGATTAAATAATGTATTTATGATCTGTCCACCAGCATCGATGGCTATTTCCATGGCAAGATCGAGATAAGTATCTCAAAATTCTTACAGTATTACAACGATAAAGTCTTTTCAACAGTGTCAACAACAGCAGCTATATAAATAATGTCCTTCACTTCCTCCATGTTTCCTGTTGAGATCTTTTAGAAGACTTCTAATTAGGCATTTCCTGAGTAAAAGTGTTGTTAAAAGCGCATCATATGTTGGAATCACACGTTGGAGGTTCTGCACTGTACAGTAGGAGCGCTCGAGTGTCCGAGACGGGGTCCGATCTTGTCTGGATCGAGAGGAAATGAAGGACGTGTCCTTCATACACTGGTCCAATTCCAGGTTTTAAATGTATGTCATTAATAATAATGTTTGTTATGGTGGGGTTTGACAGTCTCAGTTTGAGATTATACATCATAGACACCATGTGAAGGGTTTTCCCAGGCTTCCACACACACACACACACACACTCACAAGTGTAAATTATTTTTATTGCCAGTTTAGTCAATATTTACTGTTATTATATTTCATCATTATGCAGTAGAGGTGAGAATGTTCATAAGTCAAAATGATGTTTGGCTTCTTTTCTGTTCTGCAGATTACACTGCCGGAGTGTACGACCGTATTGTGTGTGTACGAGTGTGTGTTTTTCTCTACTCACTCTGCTGTTTTAAAGGCCACCTCAAAGTTCTGCCTGCGATTGCTAGGGCTGAGGGTGGAATAGTCAAAAGCCTCCGGGAAGAAGTTGTGCACCAGGGCACAAAAGGCCATGCCATCACTCCAGCTGGAGGAGAAGTTCTGAATATCCACGTTCTGAGACAACAAAGGCAAACAGATAAAACGTAAGAGAGAGCCGTGTCCACAGAGTGTTTCAGTTCCTGTTATCACTTGCGTTAGAGCAGCTACAAACCTCACGAGACTCAGACAAACCTCTTAGTTCTGTCTCTTAAAGCTGATTAAATGCAGCTCGAAGTCCAGAAAACCTTTACAAAAGCACTGACGCTGGAGACGCCTTCCACAAACAGACAATAAATGTCTCCTTAACAAACTACAGCTTTACCATATCGACAGTTCTCTGTTTATTCGTCTTACATTATGTGAAGCGTCTATTCCCTTGAACTGGCCCTTACTATAGAAACAACTAAGTATTCATTGTAGCATAAGATTAACCAGCGCCTTCTGACCGATCGCATTCGAAAAGTTTTAGTGCCGTTTCCGAGGTCCTCACTTCATAGCCGCGAGTCTTGGCTCTGCACCAGTCCAGCAGCATCTGTTTAATGGAGTTAGCGTTGGGGACACCGAAGCTGGTGGAGCGCTGGACTTTCACCTGTGCAACTGGTGAGTTGCTGCTGAGAGCAACAAAATAAAAATATGATTAATTACAACAATAATAGCAAATATAAATTTACAAATTATTTCTTTATACATGTTTAATATACTTCTGAGAGTAAACAAATGTCAATAATGCGCTCAAACTCAACTATCTATTAATTATTTATTGGAAAAACAGCGAGAGCTCACCCGCCGCCTTCCTTCTCCAGCTTCTCGATCATGGCTTTCCGAGCCTGTGAGGCGGTGGTTTTAGGCATCGTCTGAGCCCTCATGAGTTCCTTCTTACGCTCCGCTTGTCTGCGCTCCAGCGCCGCTAAGCCGCCTCCGCTGCGCGAGGTGTCGTCCTCGCGATCGAACACGCTGAGACAGAAAGGACATTCGGCATCAATCAATTTAAACGGTTCACTTGGCTGTAAAACGTTCAGACTGAACTGCATGCTGACCTTCCGATCTTCTTGCTTGTACTGGAGGAGGATGAGGAGTAGCTGAAGGACTTCGTCTGCATGGTTCCTCCTGAAACGACACATGCCACATGCAGAGATGTGAAAGGGTTTTCAGGAGGAGGGTGATGATCTCAGAGACGGAAACAAACAACTCACTGTCAAACTTTTGTGTGTAAGTGGTTTCCATGACGGTGCTACGAGTCATCCTGCTGCAGTCATCTACACACAAACACACACTAATTAATAACACACCCTGAATTAAAAACAACAGCTATTTGGTAACACTCTTATAGATCAGTTTTTCCTTTCATATCAAACATGATTTGATTTCTGTTGATTTCTCACCTCTGCTTTTTCCCAAAGACTTAAAATCATTTACAGATATTTGTTCAACTGTAAAAGATGCCTACATACATTAAAGGGAACAGATCTGATGTGTTGTGCATTCTGAGATGCTTTTCTGCTCACCACGGTGATAAAAAGTGATTATATAGTCTGGTCATTCTCCTAAATCTCACTCATCAACAAGGCGTTTCAGCCTTAGACAAATCCCAGGAGATCAGCAGTAACTGAAATACTCAACGCAGCCAATCTGGCACCAGCATCCATGTCACTGTTAAAGTCACAGAGCTCTCGACTTTAATCTGCCTAAATTTGTGCATTGTTCTTTAGGACCGTTACATAAATGAGCAGGCGTACAAGTGTTCCTATTAAAGTGAACAGAGTGTGTAGTGCGATATTGGAGGAAAACGTAACCAGCTAATAATCATGCGGATGAAATCATGCACCTGACTGTGAGAAGCGGTTGGTCTTCGTGATCTCGCTGATGGTAGAACCATCGGCTGACTTCTCGATCTTCTTCACCACCACCTCTCCTGGACGATTCTTCTGACCTCGCTCCTCTCTCTGCTGCCTCAGCTCCTGCAGACGCAGATCCCTCTCCTTCTCCCTTTGGTCTGGGCAGAAGAAAGTGGAAAGATATTGCAGACAGTGGAGAGAGAAGAGAGAGGAACACACGAGTCGCACACAAGCTCCAAAAAAATGCACACACTATTAAGTATATGAGGCAGAACTGAGACACAGCACTAATGCAACTAATACCCTGATAGAACCAGCAAAATAAAGCAAACATATTAGCACAAAGGAATGCTCCAATCCAAATAGAGACCAAGGAAAACAAAAAGTCTTCAATGTGCCTTATGCTGTGGCGGAGCGATGCCTCTAACTAACTCGATTAAACGATGATGTTTGTTGAAGTGCTGTGATGTTAAAGGAATAAAACACTTCGGGACACACACACACACACACACACACCCCCCCCAACATCGTGATAATAAATGGTCATGCAGTTGCAATTTTTCTCAGCGTCGCTATGCTGTTTCAATACAGATGCCAAATGTGTGAACACACCACAGGCACATGCACACAGTAACAAAAAACTCCACACAAACTCGGGCAAAAGGCACACGTGAGCCATGATCCTACCGAGCTCCTCCTGTGAACATCCCAACCTGGCCTCTACAGGCAGAAAAAGGAGATTAGAAGAAGCCTTTATGGTCACCACACAAACATTACAGCGCAGTGGAATTCTTTGCTTCAAATAAACCAGCTTTGGAGATTGGGGTCGGGGAGCAGGGGCAGCTGTGATGCCCCTGGTACAGAGAGGGTGCAGAGAGGGCTTTGCTCAGGGGCCCAGGGGGGGCAGCTTGGTGGTGCTGGGGCTTGAGCCCCAAGCCTTTACCACTTCAGCCACCACAGCCTAATATTTTATTTTATTTAGAATGATTGAGAAATCAAGCAAAAAGCCAGAAAGGTAGAGAGATCATGTAGAAAGGTATGGATGGATAGATAGAGAGAGAGAGAGAGAGAGAGAGAGAGAGAGAGAGAGAGAGAGAGAGAGAGAGAGAGAGAGAGCGAGAGAGAGGGGTGTTTTGTTGTTTTTACCTCTTTTTTTCTTCCGGAGTTCTCTCATGGCTGCTCTAATCATTTTTCTCTCCTCAAAATCTTTGGAGTCATCAAGCTGTTAGAGCACGAATAAATAAAATAAACAAACAAACAAACAAATAAACAAATAAATAAATAAATAAATAAAGCCTCAGCACCACTCCTGGACTAAGAATGCAGTATAAATCTCATGTATGGTCACTACTATTATACAAACACTACCATTTTGTCCAGGATCTCCTCATCCTCTATGGCCTCGAGCTGTTCGGAGGTGAGAGTGCCGGTGCTGCCCGTGACGCTGTCTGTGTCTCTTTGCAGCTGGGATGCTGAGGAGCCGTTCTGGACCAGTGGAGCCTCGCTGGCTGTCTGGAGAGCAGGTTCGTTTGAAAACACAGGCTCTGTTTCCATCTGTAAGGGACAGGGTCAGAAAAGAAACACTCGTCATATCACGGTCTAATAAAAATTAATTAATAAATTAATTAATATAATGTAGAATTTTGGGGTATTTTACAGAAGTTTCAATATGGGAAATACTAACAAGGGTTAGAAAGAATAAAAGCAGTACAGAAAAGAGCATGAAAAGTGTGTGTGTGTGTGTGTGTGTGTGTGTGTGTGTGTGTGTGTGGCTCTAGGGAGATTGTGCCTGTATGTGATCCATCCTTCCAGCTGTGTTTACACAAAGGCCATGGAAGCAGGCTGACATTTAGACAGGCATGAGAGCTTGCTGATTTCTGCGAATGTTCCTGAGAGAACAAGCAGCCCACATGCCTGCTCTCGCACTCCAGTCCTCTCTCACTAAGCTCTCCAAATCAACTAGGAACTCCCCGTCCTGCCAGGTGGGATGAAGCGTGCTTTGAGAGCTGAGGGTTGATAAATCACCGAGTGAGTCGCTCGTGACACAAGGTGACCGAAATGACCACCCTTTTGCTACCAAAACAGCCCTGACCCATCGAGGCATGGACTCCACTAGATCCCTGAAGGAGTGCTGTGGTATCTGGCACCAAGATGTTAGCAGCAGATCCTTTAAGTCCTGTAAGTTGCGAGGTGGGGCCTCCATGGATCAGACTTGTTTGTTCAGCACATCCCACAGATGCTCGATTGGATTGAGATCTGGGGAATTTGGAGGCCAAGTCAACACCTCAAACTCATCAAACCACTCCTGAACCATTTCTGCTTTGTGGCACAGCACATTGTCCTGCTTAAAGTGACCACAGCCATCAGGGAATACCGTTTCCATGAAAGAGTGTACATGGCCTGCAACAATGCTTAGGTAGGTGGTATATGTCAAAGTAACATCCACATGGATGGCAGGACCCAAGGTTTCCCAGCAGAACATTGCCCAAAGCATGACACTGCCTCCACCGGCTTGCCTTCTTCCCATAGTGCATCCTGGTGCCATGTGTTCCCCTGGTAAGCGATGCACACACACCTGGCCTTTCACGTGATTTAAAAGAAAACGTGATTCGTCAGACCAGGCCTCCTTCTTCTATTGCTCTATGGTCTAGTTGTGATGTTCACTTGCCCATTGTTGGCACTTTCATGGTGCACAGTGGTCAGCATGGGCACCCTGACTGGTCTGCAGCTATGCAGCCCCATGAGCAACAAACTGTGATGCACTGTGTATTCTGACACCTTTCTATCAGAACCAGCATTAACTTCTTCAGTAATTTGAGCAACAGTAGCTCGTCTGTTGGATCGGATCACACGGGCCAGCCTTCGCTCCCCACGTGCATCAATGAGCCTTGGCTGTCCATGACCCTGTCTCCGGTTCACCACTGTTCCTTCCTTAGACCACTTTTGATAGATACTGACCACTGCAGACCAGGAACACCCCACAAGAGCTGCAGTTTTGGAGATGTTCTGATCCAGTCATCTAGCTATCACAATCTGGCCCTTCATCAAACTCGCTCAAATCCTTACGTTTGCCCATTTTTCCTGCTTCTAACACATGAACATTGAGGACAAAATGTTCACTTGCTGCCTAATATATCCCACCCACTAACAGGTGCCATGATGAGATCATCAGCGTTATTCACTTCACCTCTCACTGCTCATAAACGTTATGCCTGATCGGTGTATTATACTAGACTATACTACACTTTACTATGCTTAACCAACACTACCTACAGTACATATTATACTACACTATACCAAACTATTCTACACAGCATCAATACTATGCTATAGTACATTATATTTATACTACACTTTACTATACTACACCACAATACAATATATATTACTCTAGTATACAGTAGGCAACAGTAACAGACACTTCTGAGAAGAAACCTCTAACTCTAACCTATAAATGGCTCTTCCCAACACTACACAACATCCTGTCTGTCGCCAGATGCTGCCCTTTAACAAGACCTACACTATAATAAAGTCTGAGAGAGAGAGAGAGAGATGAACAGAAGGGAATTGGGATATGGAAAGTGTCTTCAGTGATGACAAGAGAACAGGAAGACGAGAACCAGCTATAAACAGAACAGATTTCAAGCACATGTGCTATAGAATATTCACGCCAATTTAAGTGGTCAAAACCGTCAGAAGGTTCTGCTCTAGTACGTTCTTGGCTTTTTACAGGGTGCTGTGAAACGTCAAGTGTGCCACCATCGTGTGTATGTGTGTGTGTGTTTTTTCTCTTTGCTGCATCGCTGCAGATTTAGCGATCTCAGCGGACACACGTCCAACAATGACACAATGACATGATGACAGGTCCAAACAACGCGGTAAAAATAGCCAGAGTCTTACTGCAGAAAAATCTTATATACAAAGTCTTGGCAAAGACAAAACGAGTGTTTAACTGAATGAAGCGTCTGTGTGGAGACTCCCGGACATGTGACGTAAGAGCTGGCTGTTTACAAAGGCACTTGTGGTTGCTTAAGTTCACCGTGAATTCATAACACTGAAGTCTGATCTGTTCTTTTCTTGAATACAGCAGGATTTAACGATCAAAGCAACATTTCACTTGTGTGGGTTAAAAATCGAAACCACCAGCTTCATTTTCAGAAAATCTGCATACTATTTAATGCGAAAAAAAAAAAAAGTAAAGACTTAAACCTTTGCTTCTTTTCAGTGGACAGAAAGCTGATTGGACTGCATGTAGAGATCATCTCCAAACAGTTACTAGACCAGAGAAGTTTCCAGAAATGCTCATGTTAAGAAGACAAAAACATGTAATCTATTTATCTGAAGCTTTTTGTTTTGTTTTTAGTCTTGATCTTTTCTAATATCGTTAAGAGCAAAGCTGATCCTGACATGTTAAATACAGGAAGTCCAGGCTCTGTGCATACAAACTGCGCCAAATCTCAGTGCTTGAAAATGTACTGCTACTGGACAGTACTGCAAACTACCACAAAAACAAAACAAAAACACATACTTGGGTCAAAGCTGGGCAAAAAAATGAATTTGGCATTTGGATCTGAATTAAGCGTGCTGGCCACAGCTCTGATTAAAGTGCGCAGGATGAAGCTGTAGTGGTATGGAACTTGGACAGCAAAAGGAGTATGGCTGAAAGAAGGGCACAGAGGTTAACCCTCACAGTGACAGCTGCTCTTATCTAGGGATAGCACTCAGTCTTTTTTTGGACTATGTGGCTAGTGGAAATGCACAGTTCCTTAAGCCACATAAGCGTACTAGATCGCCTTGTTACTTACTTGAAAAGTCTGTGTGTAAACAAATATCAAGCCAAAAATTTCACTCATTTCTCATGAAAAAATAATGTTGGGTAGAAACTCCATTGAATCTCTTCAAGAAGCATAATATTGGCAAGTAAAGTATACCGTGCTGTTAATACGGGAGATCTGCGAAGATGTGGATGAAGAGTGTTGAAGAGCAAAAGTAGGTGGATGTGGGATGGGCTCAGGACTGCCATCAGACTGCACTTTGTTTGGAGGTTCAGGTTCTTGAAGATTTTGATTTGGTTGAAGTTGAAGTGCTGGAAGCCCGAGAGCGTGACACAGGGCCTCGATCTGCCTGGTGAGCGTCTCCTGCTGGAGCTGTAATCTTACATTCTCCTCTTGCAACGCAGCAATGGCTTCAATAGCTGGGGCAACCTGAGCTGTGGCTTCTTCGAGACGTACGCCGATGTGCTCGCCGAATGCCTTTAGATCGCAGTGGATCTCTTGCACAGCACATTGGAGAGTGAGCTCCAGCCTGGCCACTTCCTCATCGGTGCTTCTTCCTGCCTTATCCGGAGGGTCATCAACTATAGAATCGGCAAGAAGATCTCCGATCACTGCCTCCAGTCCAGACTCTGAGCACTCGTCATCCAGGATGGTGAGGGGAGCTATCTGGTCTTCTGAGGCTGCCATGAGCTCCAGGTCAACACCAGGCATGGTGGGGTTTAAAGATACTTGGGATTCACTGACACACAGGAGCCTGGACTTTAGAAGGATTCTTCCAGTTCTTCAAACAATTAATTGAAAAACAAAAGCAAACAAAAGATGAAACCTTTCGAAGCTGTACAAGTTACAGACTACAGAGTTTGCTGGGACAATCCCAGCTCTTTATACCCTCACACACACACACACTCTCTCTCTCTCTCCCTCACACACACACACGCGCACGCGCGCACACATACACACGTCTTCTTCAGCTGGTCAGAACAGGAGAGCCAATAACCAGGCCTGGAATGTGGTCACCATGGCTGCAAAGGCCCAGTGCAGTCCCTCTAGCTCAGGTGCCACAGCCATGTCTATTTATCACCAGTCATTCCATTATTCTAGTGTATAAACACCCTTCAGCCTCTACCGATGTCTATTTAGAGCTCTTGCCCTTCACACCTCAACCATCAGACAACAGGCAGCCGTGAGGCAGCGGCTGAACTGCGCTTCTTTTTCAAGTCACACACACTAAATGAAGTGTGTGCAAATGTTAAATAAACGGAAAGCCCATTCTAGTTGAGTGTGAGGACTTACAGAGCTTAATCGGTATCTAAACCCGATTTAGAATTAGAGCTCAGAAACCAGTATGAACTAATCTGACCACTGCAGGAATTCCCCATCATTTTGTTCTGCTCGAACTTCTGCTTGTGCGTGCTACAGCTCTGGTACTGACCGAGGAGAACAGAATATCACCCTTTTCAAACCGGACACCACGAACATTTACTGCGATGGCCGCCGAGAAGTGCAAAACAAAGCAGCAAATAAATCTAACAAAATTAATCCGAAAATAAAATAAATCAAAAAACAAAATAAATCAGAAAACAAAATAAATCAGAAAACAAAAGCAAATTTGAAAACAAAAAAACTAATGTGAAAACAAAACAATAAACCTGAATACAAAACAAATCCTAAAACAAAATAAACTCATCCAATCAGCGGCTTCCTTTCGCAAACTACACCTACATTTTCCAGTTTGTCTGAAATATCGTTGTGTTTTCAGATGTGTTATTTTGTTCTGCTCTTCTCGGCCACCGTAATTTACGATCTCTCTCACTCAGCATCGTCTCTGTTCTGCTGTATTCTGTAGCCTTGTGAAAGAATCTTTTCTCCTGAGATATATTAAGAGCACCGCTTCATCTTTGATGAAGATCCCTGAAATGTTTTTTTTTTGGCATAAAAGGAAAACGAATGAAGCTGCCAGCACTCCACATTCAGTGGAAAGTCTACGTTTCAAAAGACTCTAATGTAGTTTAGTGAGAAGTTATTATCTGTCTCCTTGGCAAACTTTGTGCTTGAATAGACCGTTGCATCCTTCCACAAAAATGCCATATGCTCTCTTCCACAATAGATGACATTCTTTGTCACAACCCTGAATCCCAAGTTGCTTGGGATTTCCGTATTCGTGAAAATGTCATATGTTTAAATATCTAAAATAACACTCCAGCTGATGCACTGAGTTATTTGAGCATTTCACACTACATTAATACAAACAATTCTCCATTTAAACCTCTATATTTAAGGCTCTGGGACGTTATTAAAAAATCTTGGAATAGTAATGAATCTTGCAAGGACTGGCAACCCTATCAACATTTTAGCACCAGGGCAGCAGATATACACCAATATACCAGATACCAGCCAAAGAGCTGAAACTAGACTCTGTGTATTAAACTATTCATAGAGTCAAAGTTTTATTACACTTTGGGAAAGACAGAAGAGTACACCAAAACGTATTAAACTAGACGAAATGACTTCGGGTAATTTAAGAATTTGTGTACATCTCTTTTCTAATAAAAGTAAGAAGAGAGAGGCAGCATTTTCAAAGACGAGGTTTTTGTAGTAATGGCATGACGCCAGGAGCAGCGAGACGGGAGCATTTATCAGCCAGCTGTCCGCACAGCGACAATGCCTCTGATCATTCTGGCCACTCACAGCAATACATCTGGCCATTACTGACAGCAATGCGTCTAATAATATCAGCCAGGACTCAAAAAAGGGCTTCAATCATGCAGAAACATTGCAGAAAATGAGCTTTCATTTAATAGGTGACTAAAATGAACGGTTTGTTTTTCTTAGAAATGATTTCATAGAGTCAACACCTCAGGTATGAACAGTGCATTACACTTCATACACTCACTCACACACACACACACACGTGCGTGTGCAATTTGAACCAGTACTGATGACATGATGACTCCTATATATATATTAACATGTACAGCTCAAAGACTAGCGGCACTTTAGTTCACCACAAGCTTTTCAACACCGACCGGTGAGCGTTTTGGCACAAGCCGGCGTGATGGGTTTAAAAACGTGCCCTGGCTTTGTGATTTTTGAAGTGGTTAGTGTTGAGTGAGTGAGAGCTACATCAACAGGTTACAGAAGATGGTTTGGAAGCTGCTTGTTTGCAATGGCAGACTCATGCCATTCATGGGAAATTGAGCCTTTGTTTATTTTGCTTATCAAAACGTACCAGACTGCTGAGGATTAGCTGGAAGTCTGGCTCAGAGATTAGAAAGTCAGAAAACACTTTCAGTAGCTTTCATTTAATAGGTTTCAGTAAAGCGGTGCAGTTGTCGTCACTTCTAGTCTTCAGAAAGGCTCACTGGCATCACAGGAGTTCACAAATCGAGAAATCGACTAAAAGCAAGGCATCATGGCATGTTGAGAATCGAGACAGGAGTCGGGACAGGAGTCGGGACAGATAAACTGCTTTTCTTCTCTAATGTAGGATTCCCAGCAGGTAACTTCCAATTTGAAAAGGTCTTCTCTTAAATCTTCAGCCACAAAGACAACATCTTGCAGGGAAGCCTGATCAACACGGAAGAAGTTTCCAGAAAGTGGGACGGTGACAGAGATCGTGTATTAACAGATTTGTCCGCGTGAACTTTCCGACATTCCAAATTTCCTTTGTTACTTTAATAACAGAAACCTTAGAGTTTCATTCAGTTAAACAAACTCCACTGGTCATCTACTAAACCCTCTAGATCCTAATCTCTGGGTGTGTTTGTATAAAACGCTTGTTGCTTTGAATTCTCTGCTGTTTTATGGCTTAATTCGAGTTTCAGCTGGCTGAATAATGCCATTTAAAGGCCTGAACTGCTTCGTAATCTCACACAAATCGAGGCGGATTTCAAAAGCACGAAAGAGAAGAAAGAAAAGTGCATCATGCCATCGAGATCACCCAAACAGCCCGAGGATCAGTTTCCCGGTTTAAAGTGTAGTGTAGAAAACAGCACAAGTGTTGATCCAAGCAGCTCCCCAGCTCCATTACTATTAATACTTAAATGATCTTTGTGGCATAAAATATTTACCACAGTAATAATCCTACTGTTCATTTTTACCTGTTCAGGTCATTGTTCTTG
>JAUCMX010000021.1:4663961-4676461 GCA_033459395.1 Hemibagrus guttatus
ATCAGACAGTGGGGGAGGGCAGGACGTCTTGATACTGCAAAGACAAGGAACACCTTTTTTTCCCTTCTGTCCTGAGCTTTAATCATAAAACTAGGACACTAGTGTCCTAGAAGGTTCTGTTAATACACAGCACACACAGCTAAAGGAACAAAAACATTTTTTTTTTTTTAAATTCATGCCAAATACCAGAAAATGCTGATTTATTGTACTGCGTACAATATTCAAATTTACCTGCATCGTTTCTCACAGGAAACAGTGAAGTGTTCGTGCTGGACGTGTCCTTGAGAGAAAACACAGCAATCGACACGTTAAATTCATATAACGCACAGACAAATATCAACACAAGGAATTATGCCGGCGTTCTGTAGAGGTGTATTTGGTATTTGCAGGTTCCATCTGAAAGGTGCAGTATATTTATTGCATCTACAATATTGTTTAAAAGTGGTAATATCTGAAAATCAACTCAATGATGGCTGCAGCTTTACCTTTATCAAAGACCTGAGTAAAAAAATATGCTCTTGATGCATCATGTGCTGGTTGTGTTTCAGCCATGTGCTAGACACTTCCACTGGAACCTTGATCCTGATCCTGGGAAATTGATCTTGTGGTCTTTCTGAACCGTTCGTGCATCAACTGGCCATGAAGTTAATTGGCGTATCAGTGTTTTATGTGCTTAGAACAAATTTTGTTAGAACAAGGCACGATCGAAGGCTAGAGGTTAGTGTGGATGAAGTCCAGCAGCCAGCTGTGTGTGCAAGCGCATGTGTCATCTCCCCCTGGCATCCCCACCATCCTCTTCTGTATTGAACAGACAGAAAGCTGAAGAGGGGAAAACTAGAGGCCAGTGTGTTTATGCAGCATGGAAACTGACCTCCTATAAAGCTGTCTCTCGTTCCAATAAAACACTAATGTTTATGGTAGGTGCCTAAACAAGGCTGTTATAAAAAGCAGGACATGGCATCAATATAAATTTCACCTGCAGCTGAACAGCACCTCCTGGAGGAACCACTTTTGACATGACTCTTGACTTCATTAGAGTCTCATTAGCTGTGGTGAAGGTGTTACCTTCTGCTTCAGCACGCTGTCTTCAGATGGCTTTTTAATGGCGCGTCGTCGCTGTATGGCGATAGGGGCGTCATCAGGGGCATCTAGGCCATTGCTTGTAGTAGAACATGGCTCTGAGATCTTCTCCTGAGCGTCAGAATCCGTGTCGGTGCTTGATGAGGATCCGCCAGGTCTCTCGTCCACTTCCTCCGAAGTGCACACTCTGGAGCAGTTGTGAGAGCCAGGACTCCGCGCCGAGGCGCTAGAATTGGAATGGGTCCGGTACCGAGGAATGACATCGGAGGGAGGAGAGTCGCGCTCAGAGCAGGCGGTCAGAGGGCAGGACACCTTCTCCTGGAGTGGGTCCAACACCAACACCATGTCAGAGTTACAGTCTAGAACACACACAGGAAAGGAATCTGAACAGATTGTTGTGGCCAGGCCTAAGATGGCTATCTTTTTCCTGGTACAACAAACACATCTAAATAAATGAACAGCATCCATGTAGCTTTCTTTCAGTCTTCTATAACTAAGCTCCAAAAAAAAAAAAACTTAACAGAAAACTTACTATTACAAAGCACTGACACTGAAGAGTCCGTCCATATACATACAATAAATGTCTCCTTAACAAACTACAGCCTCACCATGTCAACAACCCTCTGCTCATCTGTTTATTTTACATCTGTAGTGTAGCATTGGTGTAATACAGCAAAGTATAATGTAGTGTAGTATAGATTAGTGTAGTGTACTGTAATGTTAGTATAGCGTAGTGTAGTAAAGCAGAGTGAAGTATAGTGAACTATAATAAAAGTATAGGATAATGTAGTGTAGAAGTATAACAGTGTAATGTAGCAGTAGTGTAGTGTAATGAAGTGTAGTATAGTATAGTGAATTGCAGTGTAGTATAGTGTACAATAGTGTAATGTGTAGTACAGAGTAGTCTATTGTAGTGTAGTATAGTGTAGTGTATTGTAGTGCAGTATAGTGTAGTGTATTTTAGTATAGTATAGTGAATTGCAGTGTAGTATAGTGTACAATAGTGTAATGTAGTGTAGTATAGAGTAGTATATTGTAGTGTAGTATAGTGTAATGTAGTGTTGTACAGCGTAATGTATTGTAGTGTAGTATATAGTACTGTATTTTAGCATAGTATAGTGAATTGCAGTGTCGTATAGTGTAGTATAGTATAGTGTATTGTAGTGCAGTATAGTATAATGTAATGTAGTGTAGTATAGAGTAGTGTATTTTAGTGTATTGTAGTATAGTATAGTGTAATGTATTGTAGTATAGTATAGTGTAATGTAGTGTAGTTTAGTGAAGTGTAATGTAGTATAGTGTATTGTAGTGCAGTGTAATGGTGTATTGTAGTGTAGTATAGAGTAGTGTATTTTAGTATAGTATATTGTAATGTAGTGTAGTATAGAGTAATGTAGTGTAGTATAGAATAGTGTATTTTAGTGTAATGTAGTGTAGTATTGTAGTATAGTATAGTGTAATGTAGTGTTGTATAGTGTAATGTAGTGTAGTATAGAGTAGTGTATTTTAGTGTAATGTAGTGTAATGTAGTGTAGTATAGAGTAGTGTATTTTAGTGTAATGTAGTGTAATGTAGTGTAGTATAGAGTAGTGTATTTTAGTGTAATGTAGTGTAATGTAGTGTAGTATAGAGTAGTGTATTGTAGTTTAGTATAGAGTAGTGTATTTTAGTGTAATGTAGTGTAGTATTGTAGTATAGTATAGTGTAATGTAGTGTTGTATAGAGTAGTGTATTTTAGTGTATTGTAGTGTAGTATAGTATAGTGTAATGTAGTGTAGTATAGAGTAGTGTATTTTAGTGTAATGTAGTGTAGTATAGTGTAATGTATTGTAGTATAGTATAGTGTAATGTAGTGTAGTTTAGTGAAGTGTAATGTAGTATAGTGTATTGTAGTGCAGTGTAATGGTGTATTGTAGTGTAGTATAGAGTAGTGTATTTTAGTATAGTATATTGTAATGTAGTGTAGCATAGAGTAATGTAGTGTAGTATAGAGTAGTGTATTTTAGTATAGTATATTGTAATGTAGTGTAGTATAGAGTAATGTAGTGTAGTATAGAGTAGTGTATTTTAGTATAGTATATTGTAATGTAGTGTAGTATAGGTAGTGTATGTGGTGTAGTATAGTAATGTAGTGTAGTATAGATGTAGTGTATTAGTATAGTGTAATGTAGTGTAGTATAGTGTAATGTAGTGTAGTATAGAGTAGTGTATTTTAGTATAGTAATTGTAATGTGTAGTACAGAGTAATGTAGTGTAGTATAGTGTAGTGTATTGTAGTGAGTATAGTGTAGTGTATTTTAGTATAGTATAGTAATTGGTGTAGTATGGGAAATTTTAATGTAGTGTAGTATAGAGTAGTATTTTAGTGTTGTACAGGTAATGTATTTTAGTATAGAAAGTAATGCAGTGTCGTATAGGGTAGTGTATTTTAGTGTATTGTAGTGCAGTATAGTAATGTAGTGTAGTATAGAGTAGTGTATTTTAGTGTAGTAGTATAGTATAGTGTAATGTATTGTAGTATAGAAAGTGAAATTTTAGTATAGTATAGTGTAATGTAGTGTAGTTTAGTGAAGTGTAATGTGAGTGTAGTATCAGTGTAATGTGTATTGTAGTGTAGTATAGAGTAGTGTATTTTAGTATAGTTTTTGTAATGTAGTGTAGTATAGAGTAATGTAGTGTATTTGTAGTTTTTTAGTGTAATTAGTTATATTGTAGTATATATAGTGTAATGTGTGTTGTATAGTGTAATGTAGTGTAGTATAGAGTAGTGAAATTGTAGTTTAGTATAGAGTAGTGTATTTTAGTGTAATGTAGTGTAGTTTTTATTTGTAATGTAATGTAGTGTTGTATAGAGTAGTGTATTTTAGTGTAGTATGTGTATAATAGTTAATGTAGTGTAGTATAGAGTAGTGTAATGTAGTGTGTATATAGTGTAATGTATTGTAGTATAGTATATGTAATGTATTGTAGTATAGTAGTGTAATGTAGTGTATTTTATAGTGTAATGTAATTTTATTGTAGTGCAGTGAAAGTGTATTGTAGTGTAGTATAGAGTAGTGTATTTTATTTGAAAGAAATTAGTGTACAAGAGTAATTGTGTAGTATAGAGTAGTGTATTTTAGTATAGATATTGTAATGTAGTGTAGTATAAAAGTGTATTTTAGTGTAATGTAGTGTAGTTTTTATTTGTAATGTAATGTAGTGTTGTATAGTGTAATGTAGTGTAATGGTAGTGTATTTAGTGAAATTTAGTTAATGTAGGTAGTATAGAGTAGTGTATTGTTTTAGTATAGAGTAGTAATTTAGTGTAATGTAGTGTGTATTGTAGTATAGTACAGTGTAATGTAGTGTTGTATGGGTATTTAAGTGTATTGTAGTGTAGTATGTAATGTAATGTAGTGTAGTATAGAGTAGTGTATTTAGTGTAATGTAGTGTATATAGTGTATTTTAGTTTAGTATGGGTGTAGAAATATGTAATGTAGTGTTGTATAGTATAATGTAGTGTATTATGTAATGTAGTGTAGTAAAAGTAGTGTATTGTAGTAGTGTTTTTAGTGTAGTGTAATGTAATGTAGTATAGAGTAGTGTAATGAAAGTTTTAGTATAGTGTAATTGTATGGGTGTCGAAATATAGTATAATGTAGTTTTTAAGTATAGTGTAATGAAATTTTGTAGTGTAGTATATAGTAGTGTATTGTAGTATAGTGTATTTTAGTGTAATGTAGTATAGTGTAATGTAATGTAGTATAGAGTAGTGTATTTTAGTGTAGGTATAGATAGTGTAATGTAGTGTTCTATAGTATAATGTAATGTATTATAGTATAGTAGTAATGTGTGTATTGTAGTATAGTATAGTGTAATGTAGTGTTGTATAGTATATAGTAGTGTAGTGTAGTAGTATAGTGTAATTTTGTAGTATAGAGTAGTATATTTAGTTTATTGTAGTGTATATTTTAATGTAGTGTTGTATAGTAAATGTAGTGTATTATAGTAATGTAGTGTATTGTAGTGTAGTATAGTATAGTGTATTTTAGTGTATTGTAGTGTAGTATAGTAAATGTAGTTAATGTAATGTAGTATAGAGTAGTGTATTTTAGTGTAGTATGAGTATGTAATGTTTGTAGTATAGAAAGTGTATTGTAGTGTAGTATAGAGTAGTGTATTTTAGTGTATTTAGTGTAGTATGTAATGTTTTGTATTTATAGTAATGTATTGTAGTGTAGTATAGGGTAGTGTATTGTAGTGTAGTATAGAGTAGTGTATTTATGTATTGTAGTATAGTATGGGAAAAGTAGTGTAATGAATGTAGTATAGAGTAGTATATTTAGTGATTGTGTGTAGTATAGTGTATTGTAGTGTAGTACAGAGTAGTGTAATGTAGTGGTATTTAATTAGTGTATTATATTTATATTGTAGTGTAGTATATAGTAGTGTATTTTAGTGAAATTTGGGGTATTTAGTAGTATATGTAGTGTAGTGTAGAGTAGTGTAATGTAGTGTAGTATAGAGTAGTGTAATGCGGTGTAGTATAGAGTAGTGTAATGTGGTGTACTATAGAGTAGTGTAATGTGGTGTAGTATAGTGTACATTTTAATTTTGTAGTGTAGTAAAAAGGAAGTAGTGTAATGTAGTGTAGTATAGTGTACAATATTTTAAAATTGAAATTGTAGTATAGAGTAGTGTAATGTAGTGTAGTATAGAGTAGTGTAATGTAGTGTAGTATAGAGTAGTGTAATGTAGTGTAGTATAGTGAAAGTGTAATGTAGTGTACTATAGAGTAGTGTAATGTAGTGTAGTATAGTGTAAATAGTATATTGTAATGTAGTATAGAGTAGTGTAATGTGGTGTAGTATAGAGTAGTGTAATGTAGTGTAGTATAGAGTAGTGTAATGTAGTGTAGTATAGTGTAATGTAATTTAGTGTCGTATAGAGTAGTGTAATGTAGTGTAGTATAGTGAAAGTGTAATGTGGTGTAGTATAGTGTAATGTAATGTGGTGTAGTATAGAGTAGTGTAATGTAGTGTAGTATAGTGTAATGTAATGTAGTGTAGTATAGTGAAAGTGTAATGTAGTGTCGTATAGAGTAGTGTAATGTAGTGTCGTATAGAGTAGTGTAATGTAGTGTAGTATAGTGAAAGTGTAATGTAGTGTCGTATAGAGAAAGTGTAATGTAGTGTAGTATAGTGTAATGTAATGTAGTGTAGTACAGAGTAGTGTAATGTAGTGTACTATAGAGTAGTGTAATGTAGTGTAGTACAGAGTAGTGTAATGTAGTGTAGTATAGAGTAGTGTAATGTAGTGTAGTATAGAGTAATGTAATGTAGTGTAGTATAGTGTAAATTTTAATTTTGTAGTGTAGTATAGAGTAGTGTAATGTAGTGTAGTATAGAGTAGTGTAATGTAGTGTAGTATAGTGAAAGTGTAATGTAGTGTAGTATAGAGAAAGTGTAATGTAGTGTAGTATAGTGTAATGTAATGTAGTGTAGTATAGAGTAGTGTAATGTAGTGTAGTATAGTGTAATGTAATGTAGTGTAGTATAGTGTAATGTAATGTAGTGTAGTATAGAGTAGTGTAATGTAGTGTAGTATAGTGAAAGAAATTAGTGTAATGGTAGTGAAAGTATTAGAATTTTAAGTGTAATGTAGTGTAGTATAGTGAAAGTGTAATGTAGTGTAGTATAGAGTAGTGTAATGTAGTGTAGTATGGGAGAAAGTGTAATGTAGTGTAGTATAGAGTAGTGTAATGTAGTGTAGTATAGAGTAGTGTAATGTGGTGTAGTATAGAGTAGTGTAATGTAGTGTAGTATGGGAGAAAGTGTAATGTAGTGTAGTATAGAGTAGTGTAATGTAGTGTAGTATAGAGTAGTGTAATGTGGTGTAGTATAGAGTAGTGTAATGTAGTGTAGTATAGAGTAGTGTAATGTAGTGTAGTATAGTGTAGTGTAATGTGGTGTAGTATAGAGTAGTGTAATGTAGTGTAGTATAGAGTAGTGTAATGTAGTGTAGTATAGTGTAATGAAAGTGTAGTATAGAGTAGTGTAATGTGGTGTAGTATGGGAGAAAGTGTAATGTAGTGTAGTATAGAGTAGTGTAATGTGGTGTAGTATAGAGTAGTGTAATGTAGTGTAGTATAGAGTAGTGTAATGTAGTGTAGTATAGAGTAGTGTAATGTAGTGTAGTATAGTGTAATGTAATGTATTTAAAAGAGTAGTGTAATGTAGTGTAGTATAGTGTAGTATAGTGTAATGTAGTGTAGTATAGAGTAGTGTAATGTAGTGTAGTATGGGAGAAAGTGTAATGTAGTGTAGTATAGAGTAATGTAATGTAGTGTAGTATAGTGAAAGTGTAATGTAGTGTAGTATAGTGTAGTGTAATGTGGTGTAGTATAGAGTAGTGTAATGTAGTGTAGTATAGAGTAGTGTAATGTAGTGTAGTATAGTGTAGTGTAATGTATTTAAAAGTGTAGTGTACAATAGCATAATCTTTTATTATGTAGTGTAATAAATGTAAATACAATGTGTAGTATAGTGTAGTGTGTTAAGTGTAGTGTGGCATAGTATAGTACAGTATAGTACAGTATAGAATTCAAATAGTTTTCCATTAGTTTTCCATTTCCACAAGATCAACGATCACAAAACAACGATCACAACGATCACAAAACCTCCTGGAGCGACTGATAAGTGTCTCTCTGGAAAAATGTCAAACCAATGTTTTAAAAAAAAAAAAAAAAAAAAAGCTTGAAGGATGATTCACATACTTTGGAAATGAAAGAGAGAGTTAAGCTCACACTGTAATACTTCTCTTTATAAAAACTGCCATTAAACCTCATTGTTCATAAGCAGGGTATTATCTCTATAATAGCTGTTTGTATGAACTAAAGAGCACGATTAAACCAGTGCTTGGAATTCAGGCAGCTGTGAGAGTACTGCTAGATCTAATATATTATGATATATATTAATGTTATATTACATTATGATATTAAGTAAGTTTCTCACATAACAGTGACACAAATGTGCTTTGGTCAGGTTTCCTGCAGCTTCACACGTGTTTACGCCCCACCCCGCTCCAGACAGTCATTCGTTTTACAAGGTAACACTCCAATTTGCACGTAATCCATCAAAGGGAGAAAAACAGAGACATGTGTTTGAGCACACATTGTGCTTGGTATGCCTCTGTTCTTTTTTGCAAGCTAACTGTTTTAAAGATTTTCCAAAGATTTTAAAGACGTTCCTTAATTGAACTCACTCGCACGTTCCTCTGAGTCACGAGGCAGTCGGAGGCGAGTGCTAACTGCCTGCTCCAGTCTCAGATGGATGCCGGAGTGTGTGGTGAAGGGTGAGAAAAGCCTTCCTCGTATCCTTCTCACTAAACTGCGCTGCGGTTGGAGCGCACACAGCCGCAGCCTTAAATGCACCGAGGCTCAAACGGGGGCACGAAAACAAATGCTTTAAATGCAGTCACGCAGGGGCTTCCATGGTCTGGCATTTCAAAACGTTTTTGGAGTCTTAGTTGGGGGAAAGAAAAAAATAAAATAAAATGAAAGGTTTTAGCACAAAGAGGCCCACACACACAGGAAGTGAACGAGTCCTGAGCCTGAGAAGTCTGTGTTTTTTAAAATTGTGTGTGTGGGGCTTAAGGGTGGGGATAGAGGCATTTCCTGTCAGTGTATATGCAACTGGGCGCACGGCTGGACGACAGGAAATGAGGATCCAAGCACAGGATGTGCAGGGTGGACTCATCAGGTCAATGATTGGTGGCTCTAGTACATACAGGATATTGTGATGTAAAGCTTCAGCATCTAGATCAACTTAAGAGAATTTAAGGCATAAAATACAAAAAAAAAAAAAAACACTTTTTTCTGTTTGAGTACTTGGTTTCAGACGGCTACAGTACAAGGTCAAGTGAAGGAAAGACACTAAGCTCCTTTAAGATAATAAAGCGTCTGAGCAGATCGGCGTCGTTCTTAGCACAGGACTCGACCCTGATGCTTTTCACATCTGCTGAGGAAGTGCAGCTTCGTCTCCACCGCTGGCTCTCGGATCGCAGTAGGAGCGCGCTGTTCGCTTTATTGCCGCGTCTGCTCGCACTCAGCTTCCAGGTGTTTGTGCGGACGCTCTGAAACGTGCTTTTCAACACCGAGCACTTCAGATGCTGATTTATGTACTTTGTCTGAGCTTCAGAGTGTAAATGCTTTTCAGATGACCTCTAGAATAAAAAACATCCACACACACTCTCATGGAAATATATTATATTGCTTTTTTTAACTTCAAAAGAACCCTTCGTGTTTGCTGTAGCTGCTATTTTAGTGTGTGCTGCCATACGACAGCTCGGTACAACAATAGGAACATTTAATTATATGTGTGCAACAGCCTGGGAAACGAGTATATGTATAAATACATTTGAAAACTACAGACTTTCCTTAAATATGTTTTGCTTTTGTACGCAACCAGAAATAAAGTAGGAGTAAAATCTGGCTCGATCCACCAGTAAAATCATCTAGTCCTGATGGTAAAAGGGAAAGATCTCCGGTCGCATGGTCACTGCGAGTTGCTGCACGTGTGAACGCAACATAAGGAAGGAAATAGTCATGGACGCATTCTGTTCATTAAATCTTGCCCACCATCATCTATACACACTATACGCTCCTCTGTTTTGATAAGACTGAGCAGGATCATGGCGGACATTCTAACAGGCAATATACAGTATCTCACAGAGGTGAGTACACCCCTCACATTTTTGGAAATTGTTTATTATATCTTTTCATGTGACAACACTGAAGAAATGACACTTTGCTACAATGTAAAGTAGTGAGTGTACAGCTTGTATAACAGTGTAAATTTGCCGTCCTCTCAAAATAACTCAACACACAGCCATTAATGTCTAAACCGCTGGCAACAAAAGTGAGTACACCCCTAAGTGAAAATGTCCAAATTGGGCCAAAAGTGTCAATGTTTTGTGTGACCACCATTATTTTCCAGCACTGCCATAACCGTCTTGGGCATGGAGTTCACCAGAGCTTCACAGGTTGCCACTGGAATCTTCTTCCACTCCTCCATGACAACATCACGGAGCTGTTGGATGTTAGAGACCTTGTGCTCTTCCACCTTCCGTTTGCTAACCGCCCGGCCAAACCAAGAGATTGGGGGAGAAGGGCCTTAGTCAGGGAGGTGACCAAGAACCCGATGGTCACTACGAAAGAGCTCCGGCGTTTCTCTGTTGAGAGAGGAGAGCCTTCCAGAAGAACAAGCATCTCTGCAGCACTCCACCAATCAGGCCTGTATGGCAGAGTGGCCAGACGGAAGCCACTCCTCAATAAAAAGGCACACGACAGCCTGCCTGGAGTTTGCCAAAATTCACCTGAAGGTCTCTCAGACCATGAGAAAGAAAATTCTCTGGTCTGATGTAACAAAGATTGAACTCTTCTCCTGAATAGCAAGCATCATGTCTGGAGGAAACCAGACACTGCTCATCACCTGGCCAATACCATCCATGCAGCATCATGCTGTGGGGATGTTGTTCAGTGGCAGGAATTGGGAGACTAGTCAGGATTGAGGGAAAGATTAATGCAACAATGTACAGAGACATCCTTGATGAAAACCTGCTCCAGAGCGCTCTGGACCTCAGACTGGGGAGACGAGAGAGAGATAGAAAGAGAGAAATAGAGATGGATGGATAGAGAGACTGTTTGTCTGTCTATCTGTCTGAGAAAATCAGATTAGTAAGAACAGCTGGATATGGATGGATGGATGGATGGATAAAAAGTTCTGTTTGAATTAAAGGTTGCACTGTTTCAAATTGTACTCCTGTCTTACACGACCTGTACGTCTAAACTCGCTCTTCCTCACTTGCTCACTCCTCACTAACCCTTGGTCTAACTCCGAAGTGACGAGTCTTATCCGGATAGAGTCAGTGTGGCTGCAGGGTTTCATTCCAATTTAGCAGAAGACACACCTACCAAAAAAATATTTCAAGCTAGGATCAGATATTCGGGTAGTATTTGTACGCAACGACAAAAAACAGATAACTGATGACCAGCAGAAGTTTTAGAAAGGCCGCTGTAAACGATGTGGAATTTAGATGTGGGTCGCTCTAAATGCTGTAGCTAGTCTAAATGAGGTGTGGTGTGGAAAAGAGGAGGACTAGAGGAGACTTAAATGTCACGTCCCTTCAGAAAAGGACAGTACTGCTTTATCTAAAGCTCCCCACTACAAAATTACAGTGACTGAACAGTTAATGACAAAACTATAAAGAATTTTAAAAAAAACACCATGTGTCCTTCTGTCACACTGAGTGGCTGCCAAACCTCACACACATTGTTTTCCATCTGCATAAACAAAGCCACTGTTTGAAACAATTGCTGCATTACAGAGCGACCGAAGTGGAGCGGAAGCCAGGGTGAAACGAGCGGCCTCAGTCAGTTATGCTCAGGTCATACTGCAAAACTTAGTTTCAAAATCGGTTAGGATTGCGTAAGAGAGACGGGTGTACAAGACGCACATCCCGCCAGATTTTTCTGTCCTGGTTCATCCTTCGGCCATCGAACCACACGCTACACGACTTGCCCAGAACACGTCCCAGAGTTCCCAGTAATGATGTCTGGTTCTCAGAGGCTGAGCTCTAAGCAGAAGTTCTCGAGCGCAAACATGTCAGAGGCACATTACAGTTTATATACACATGATACAAATTCACACCACAGAAGGTCTAGTCTAAAAGCAGAGAGCTCTCTCGAGTAGGCAGTGTCTTCACAGTTGATTGTGACTGAGCAGAAGGTGCTTCCTAACAAGCTCGGTGATGTGAAGAAAAGACTGTAAATCAAGATCATCTCAGACATCCTCCATAAATGAATTTAACCTTGAAGTTGTGCCATTTTCTTGTTTACACACCCGCACACTGGGCTCATTGTGTGGCTGTGAGGACGGAACTCCTGCTGCACTGAGGTTTCGGGAGAAAAGGGCCGAACGCTCAGCCAAAAACATGGACAAAAACGTGAGGAAATACTGCGTTTCTTTGGGAGTACTGTACATCAGTCCCTTTAGGAGATTGTTGCGGCCAAATCATACTTGACCTTGTGCGTTTTGTTTTGCGGGAAATCTACATGAATTGGCGAAATCGCAAGCACAGGGTCTTACTAGTGAAGAAAGCCATGCAATGACTTTCTGTGATCGCTGTACTCAGGTTCAACACACATGAACGGAAGAGAGCTTTGGCTGAATGTGTGACGTAACGATGTCACGCGATGCGTCTCGGCCCAAATCGATGCTGTGTTCATTAAAAAGTTGCAAGCTTGATTTTGTGTTTCTGGAGGAACTGGAAAAAATGTTACCTGATTTCAAGTCAAACAGCTTTTATTATCTTCT
Organism: Hemibagrus guttatus; assembly: GCA_033459395.1. Lineage (NCBI taxonomy): Eukaryota > Metazoa > Chordata > Actinopteri > Siluriformes > Bagridae > Hemibagrus > Hemibagrus guttatus. The sequence continues at coordinate 4,676,400 of JAUCMX010000021.1, forward strand.
ACCATATATATAGATATACATACATATCTGATGCAGTGCACAGTGAAATGAAATGTTTTCCC
>JAUCMX010000021.1:4681461-4686461 GCA_033459395.1 Hemibagrus guttatus
GAACCTTCAATTCCCTCAGTTGAAGTAAAGTGACCTACGCTTGCAAGAATTTCAGCCTCATGCTAAAACCTGGGCCAAACCTGAAGCCACTGCACCACTGTTGTAGGATTTAAACCCTACACCTATAATTAGATCACTCATAAATCTGCTTTATAACGTACACTGTTATATTTATTCCTACTCACTTTTCCTTATTTCTGGCATCTCGTATGCACTGCAGCCCCATGCCACACGGCTAGTAGGTTGGGGATTTATAACAAGGACTCAAAAGATGTCATTATAAGACTGGGGGAGTAAAGAGACAACAGCCGGGAATGGAATAGCATAAAATAGCAGCCAAATATTTTCCGTCTGCCTCTGAATGTTTTTTTGTGTTTTTTTCCCCAAAGAAACCCCCTTTCTCCAAAGTCAGCACTTGTGGAATATCTGGTCAGAGAAATGAAAGTCATAAGCTATTATTTATTTGCGGCTCGTCCTCTGTTATTACTGCGAGCTGAGAAACGTGGCTCAGGTTATGAATTCGCACCGACGACGAGGTCAAGTCAAGGAGCTTTTATTGTCATTTCAACCACATATAGCTGCGGCAGTACATAGTGAAATGAAACAACGCTTCTCCAGAACCCTGGTGCTACATAGACAACATATAGTTACAAACAGAAACAACAACAACAACAACAACAACAACAACAACAACACAGAGCTAAGACAGATGTTTGTCCTAGCTACATAAAGTGCAACCAGGTGCAAACAGTGCAAAGACAAAAACAACAAGACGGGACACATAGCGCGGAAAAAACGTGTGCGATGAAACAAAATGGAATGTGATGTGCAAACTTGAGAGGCTGTAAAAAACAGGTATCTAGTTACATATATGGTTGTAAACCTATATATAGCAGCATGACAACCCCCAAAATGAGTCTGCGAAATGGAAATGGAAAGATGCCCATGACACTCAGCTGGAACAGTTCATTATAATTATTCTGTAAACTCTATCCTGCTTTATATTAAATGCAACCTTTATTACGTGGATATTTTTGTCATTGATATTGATACCACCACCACCACCACCAGCACCAGCACGTCTCCTCTGGGCCTCCAGCCTCTGCACATATTTGTTAAATTCCAGCCACAGCACATCTGATTCAGCTCAGACGCTGATTAGTCAAACCAGGTGTGCTAGCGGTGGAATTAAAACGTGAACGGATTTTTGGATATTGCAATTACCAGGATGCCTCAAAAATGAATATAATGACTAAAAATGGGTAAGGCTGTCATCGACGTGTCATCATCATTTGAACATCAAAACGTGAGAGTGGCAGCGAGCGGCAAAACGAACCGGACTTCCGAGATGCAATGTAACGTTCAACTTTCCCATGAAAAGGGGTTAGAATATGCTGTGAAGAGTTATTTCCCACAAAAGCAGCTCTTATTCAGGTCCAACGTGTTTACTTCGGGCACAACAACAGAAGCTTGTGTTTAAAAACGGAAAACAATTTAAGTAACAAAGCGTGTGTTTTCCCCACACAACACATCGTCAAAGCTTCTTACTCTTCAGCTTTTTTCACATTTATGTTCTGGACACAACACATCAAGTCACCAACGCTCCGTGGACTCCTGGACACAAAACATCAAGTCACCAACGCTCCGTGGACTCCTGGACACAACACATCAAGTCACCAACGCTCAGTGCGACTCCTGGACACGACACATCAAGTCACCAACGCTCAGTGCGACTCCTGGACACAACACATCAAGTCACCAACACTGCAGTAAAACAAGAGATTTTTGCACGCTAAAAATAAATAAAATGAATTACATTTTTAAAAAAAGAAAGAAAAACTATAAAAGCAACCAAAGGCAGAAAATCTTGATGAAGCCGAACGTTAATTCTTTTCCGCAAAAGTATCAGTGTATACTAGAACAACTCCTGTCCCTTCTTTTTTAGTGTGTGTGCGCGTGTGTGTAATGATCTTTTAAGACACAAAGCACTATTTGAACTTTGCTCATGTGTCTCTCTTAGTATACTGAAGATTTTTATAAGAGGGAACTAGTTACACCAGAGACCAGAAAACAAAGTCACAATGCAATGACATGATCTGTGCTGTAACTAGACATGCTGCAGCTTCTTAAAATAAAAATCAGATGAAATATAGTTCTCTTCCATACAATATTCACAGATTTATTTGTTAACAACTTATACAGTCACTGTGGGTGACCATCATCTGCACAGTAACCACTGGGTGGTGGTGAAGGCTATATAATGTACATGCAATATAAAAACACAAAGCAACTCTTAAACGTCAGCGAGTGAGAAGCAGAAGCTTCCCATGCTGAAACTCTCAGAGAACGGAATAAATAGGAAGGAGATATTTCACATTCTTCACATTTCCGTGACCGCTGAGGTCCGGGCCCGTGTATGTGTTTAAGAAAGTGAGCCAGATGTGTGAGTAAGACGTGTTAACAGTCTGGTGAGTCATATCGCTGTCATAACACTGAAAATCTGTATTCTTGGTAGATAGACAGGCGGTGATGACTCAGAATTGACTGAGACTGAGAATTGTGGCTCAGATGTTTGAACAGGTAGAATTGGCTTCGTGAAGGAAGTGGAACAGGTGAACCTTACCTTTAAATTCATCCTGTTTGCTCTTCCCTAGTATTCGATGCGATTTTATTTGTCCTGCTTCTAGTGAAATGTTGGTAGATTTCGCATCACAGTGAAACATCCTCTCATGGAATGTTCAAGCTGTTCATTTAGTTAGAGATTATGAAATGTTATGAGTAAAAAAAAAAAAAAAAAAAATGTTCCAGGGCATTTTTAGAGGACTATTTGAGGGGTTTAGTGCTTCCAGTTAAGTAGAGATGAACTGAAACGTCTATTCATTATTTCTTCATCATGACATGAAATATGTTTTGTTTGAGATGAACTATTTTTAATGCACAATAAATTAGAAACAGCTCATTCTCCAAATATCAAAAACTTATTTTTCTGAATAAAATAAAACATTTGTTGCCATTTTGTTTTTAGAAAAATATTTATTTTGATTTATTTTCTAAATATATTTAGTTTTTTTTTTTCTTTCAATTATTATTTTTTCAATATTTTTCTAAATATATTTAGGGTTTTTTTTTATTATTATTATTATTATTTTAAAATATTTTACTAAATATATTTAGGGTAAGTATGATGGATAACAGTGTAGCTGTATAATATAAATAAAACATTATGCACTAATATAAGTATAATTATCATTATAGAACATAACGATTGTTAGAAAATATTCAAAATCAATAGTACAATCAATAGACTACAATATGGAATATTTATACTATACTGATGTTATACACACTAGATTATAGAGATGTTCAAATAAGTACAGTGTGTTCAAAATCAGGTATAGTATAGTGTGTTTAAATCAATATAGCATCAAATAAGTACAGTACAGTGTTTACTCGAGTTTAACACAGGCCTGGAGAGTAAAACACTACACACCCACCCTACACACACACACACACACACACACACACACACACACACACACACACACACCGTGCTTGGTGGGTTTCCTCCGGGTGCTCCGGTTTCCTCCCACAGTCCAAAGACATCCAGACTGATTGGAGTCTCTAAATTGCCCGTAATGAGTGTGTGTGTGTGCGCCCTGCGATGGGTTGGCACTCCGTCCAGGGTGTATCCTGCCTTGATGCCCGATGACGCCTGAGATAGGCACAGGCTCCCCGTGACCCGAGGATAGATCGGATAAGCGGTAGACAATGGAATGGAATCTTTTGTCCTTCATTGTATCTAACTGATCGACTTATATTTAACTTACACCCTGTTGTTTCAGATTTATTGCCCAGCTACACTTATGACGCTCATGACTTGCAGAGCAGCAGCACGGTTAAGTCTGTTTTAACCCGGGACACAAGTGTCTGTATGCGCTTACAGAGCTCTCATACCAAAACAAATAATTAGTGATGCATGACAAACATCCTGTTTTAGCCGACTCTATATCTGTCCTCCATCTCTCTTGTGCATTCCCACAATTCCACAGCTGTCGGAATCCAAGAAGGTTAGCAATGAGGAAGCTAACCTGAAGCTGACTTCCTGAATTCTGACTCACTTTTCCGCATCTTCAGACAGCATGAGGTGAATGACGTACTGCACTCAAGACTGGAGTCACAACCCGCCATGATTCGCTCATCTGAGGCTGAACAGGATTCCTTACACATTCCTTCGTTCCTCTTATTTCTTATTTAGGGCACGGAGACGATTAAGACGTTCTGTAAAAGATTATGACCGTGACCAATAATTGTACGTCGACTACAAGGCGTAATTAGACTAGTTTTGAAGGCATGTCTGGTTTTTCATGGTGGGATGGTATCCATCCTAATTGGGAAAAGGTGTTGCTGTCATTATTTTTGTAACACACCGAATAGTAGGTCACAGATCAAATAGGTCTGTTATAAAATCGCAGTCCAAGGAAAACTAGTTACTCAGGATCAAAAGAGGTTCTTTCTAGTAATTAAAAATAGATATAGACTAGATATTGGATTAGACTAAAAGTACATGAGGCTAGCTCATCTAAAGCCACGAATCAGCATCACCTGCCCTCAAGCTCTCCAGACTTCCCCCTCTTCGAAGATCCACCTCTTGCTATTTATGTATAATATATAACCGGTGTTCTGTGCTGTACTGACTCCCATCTATACGACATGTTTCTCAGTCGAAACCTCTCTTCGATTCTCACACTCGCTCTGGATAAGACGTGTAAATGTAATGCTGTAAGTGGAAAAGCTTCACTGAATCCCAAAGAAGTTCAAGAGTCATTGTGTTAGGGGATAATTTTGCGTAATTATGAAAAAACTCCTGGAACGACCGATCAAAGCCTCTCTTCAGGGGGAAGAAAAGAAATGAAACGAAAGAGAGAGCGAGTTAAGCTCACACCTTAATACTTCTCTTTATAAAAACCTTCAGAAGCAGGGTATTAACCCTATAATAGCTG
>JAUCMX010000021.1:4691461-5030314 GCA_033459395.1 Hemibagrus guttatus
TATCATTATTATCATTATTATCATCATCATCATGATAAGTGTTAGAATAATAAATAAAATTATTATAATATATAATAAATTAATGATTTTTTAATAAATTAAAACATTTAATAAAAACAATTTTTAAAAAAGAAAAAAATTTAGACTTTTAAGGTTTTTTTTTAATGCTCTACATATCTTCAAAGTTATTTGTATACACAAGTAAATAAATTACAATCCATTAATGCAACCTTAAGATCACGATTCTGGCTTAGTTTTAAGTTTGTAAAGAATTAAACAGATGTGATGTGTTACTGTAGCGGAGAGCCGGTTCAAAATAATGAGTCACTTCAGCTCCGTTCACTCATTTCCTATCAGTTTGTTTAATTATATATATTATGTCTTGGACACTCGGGTGAAGAGAGGGGCGGAGCTGTCAACCGATCACCACCTGGTGGTGAGTTGGATCCACTTGCGGAGGAGGATGCCGGACAGACTTGGCAGGCCCAAACGTATTGTGAGGGTCTGTTGGGAACGTCTTGCTGATCCCTCTGTTAGGGGGGTCTTCAACTCCCACCTCCGGGAGAGTTTCAACCAGATCCCGAGGGAGGTTGGGGACATTGAGTCCGAGTGGACCATGTTCTCCACCTCCATTGTTGACGCAGCCATCCGGAGTTGTGACCGTAAGGTCTCTGGTGCCGGTCGCGGCGGCAATCCCCGAACACAGTGGTGGACACTGGAAGTAAGGGATGCCGTCAAGCTGAAGAAGGAGTCCTATCGAGCCTGGTTGGCTCGGGGGACTCCGGAGGCAGCTGAGGCATACCGGCAGGCCAAGCGGACTACAGCCGTGGTGGTCTCGGAAGCAAAAACTCGGGGCTGGGAGGAGTTCGGTGAGGCCATGGAGAAGGACTATCGGACGGCCTCGGGGAAATTCTGGCAGACCGGTCGGCGCCTCAGAAGGGGTAAGCAGCTCTCTGCCAATACTGTTTATGGTGGAGATGGAGAGTTGCTGGTCTCGACTGGGGATATTGTCGGACGGTGGAAGGAATACTTCGAGGATCTCCTCAACCCTACTGACACGCCTTCTGTAGAGGAACCAGAGGCCGGGGACTAAGAGGTAGATTCATTCATCACCCAAGCTGAGGTCACTGAGGTAGTTCAGCAGCTCCTTGGTGGCAAGGCACCGGGGGTGGATGAGATTCGCCCTTAGTACCAAGTCTCTGGATGTTGTCGGGCTGTCTTGGCTGACTCGTCTCTGCAACATAGCGTGGCGGTCAGGGACAGTGCCTCTGGACTGGGCGACCGGGGTGGTGGTCCCTCTTTTTAAGAAGGGGGACCGGAGGGTGTGTTCCAACTATAGGGGGATCACACTCCTCAGCCTCCCAGGGAAAGTCTATTCCAGAGCACTGGAGAGGAGAGTCCGACCGTTAATCGAACCTCGGATACAGGAGGAGCAATGCGGTTTTCGACCTAGTCGTGGAACACTGGACCAGCTCTATACCCTCCACAGGGTGCTCGAGGGTTCGTGGGAGTTTGCCCAACCAGTCCACATGTGTTTTGTGGACTTGGAGAAGGCTTTCGACCGTGTCCCTCGTGGCATTCTGTGGGAGGTGCTCTGGGAGTACGGGGTCTGTGGCCCTCTGTTAAGGGCTGTTCGGTCTCTATATAACCGGAGCAGGAGCTTGGTTCGTATTGCCAGCTGTATGTCAGATCTGTTCCCAGTGCATGTTGGGCTCCGACAGGGCTGTCCTTTGTCACTGGTTCTGTTCATTGTTTTTATGGACAGAATTTCTAGGCACAGCCAGGGGCTGGAGGGAGTCCGGTTTGGGGACCACAGGATTTCATCGCTGATTTTTGCAGATGATGTTGTCCTGTTGGCCTCTTCAGGCCTGGACTTACTGCATGCACTGGGGCATTTTGCAGCTGAGTGTGAAGCGGCTGGGATGAGGGTCAGCACCTCCAAATCCGAGGCCATGGTTCTCGACCGGAAAAAGGTGGCTTGCACCCTTCAGGTTGAAGGGGAGGTCCTTCCTCAAGTGGAGAAGTTTAAGTATCTTGGGGTCTTGTTCACGAGTGAGGGAAGGATGGATCGTGAGATTGACAGACGGATCGGTGCAGCGGCAGCAGTAATGCGGTCTATGTACCGGTCTGTTGTGGTGAAGAAGGAGCTGAGCCGGAAGGCGAAGCTCTCGATTTACCAGTCAATCTACGCTCCTACTCTCACCTATGCTCATGAGCTCTGGGTCATGACCGAAAGGGTAAGATCCCGGATACAAGCGGCCGAAATGAGCTTCCTCCGTAGGGTGGCAGGGCGCGCCCTTAGAGATAGGGTAAGGAGGAGTAGAGCCGCTGCTCCTCCACATCGAAAGGGGGCAGTTGAGGTGGCTCGGGCATCTGTTTCGGATGCCTCCAGGACGTCCCCCTGGAGAGGTGTTCCGGGCATGCCCCACCGGGAAGAGGCCCCGGGGAAGACCGAGGACACGCTGGAGAGACTATGTCTTTCGGCTGGCCTGGGAACGCCTTGGGGTCCCTCCGGAAGAGCTGGAGGAAGTGGCTAGGGAGAGGGAGGTCTGGGCATCCCTACTTAGACTGCTGCCCCCGCGACCCGGCTCCGGATAAGCGGAAGACAATGAATGAATGAATGTTTAATTATAGAGAATTTAATATTTTAGTTCACATTATTAAAAATTTGTTTGTGGAAAAAACATCTCTTTGTCCCATAATGCACTGGGACAGGCGTGGAAGAGCTACAGGTATTACACGTTGGTCCTTGTGGTTGAAAGGCAGTTGTTCGACAACACCTGAGTTAATTGTTATCTTGTTAAAAGTTTTTAAAAAAAAACATTACTGTGGTTATTATGAGGTCAGTAGGTCACATAACCACACTAACGTGGTGGATGTAGGAGTCGTTCACATACATGACATCAGACATGTCAGGGATTTAACCAGAGTCACTCTGACTGACTGAGTGTTTATCCCCATAATCTATTGTAGACTCAAAATGCTTCACCTGTGTGTGTGTGTGTGTGTGTGTGTGTGTGTGTGTGTCTGTCATGTAATGAATTTTGTCCTAGTCAAGCTTAATGAAATCAGCATCTCTCTGTTGTACTTCCTTAAAAGCCACACACACCGATCATCTAAAAACACACACACACACATCTCACTATTTACAGCGTGTTGGTCTGCTTATTTTTAAAGAATGAATCTTTGAAACATCTGAAGTCATTTTATTGTTTTTTTGAAGACTACTGTTTAAATGATCATCAAATAACTGCGCACAAGTATGTGAGTGAATGAGTGACTCAGCAAGTCCACCGCTCAGCCAGCATGATTTTAACCATATAAGGACGTAGGCCACATCTTTCAGCCTGGTGGAGAGACGGAGAGACAGAGAGACACAGAGAGAGAGAGAAAAGAGAGAGAGAGAGAGAGAGAGAGAGAGACATACAAACAGACAGACAGGCAGGCAGAGAGAGAGAGAGACAGAAAGAGAGAGACAGAGAGAGAGAGAGAGCACGAGAGAGAGAGAGACATACAAACAGACAGGCAGGCAGGCAGAGAGAGAGAGACAGAAAGAGAGAGACAGAGAGAGAGACATACAAACAGACAGGCAGAGAGAGAGAGAGAGAGAGAGACACAGAAAGAGAGAGGGAGAGAGAGAGACACAGACAAACAGGCAGGCAGGCAGAGAGAGAGGGAGATAGGCAGGCAGAGACAGAAAGAGAGACGGAGAGAGAAAGAGAGATAGGCAGGCAGAGACAGACAGACAGAGACAGAGACAGAGAGAGAGATAGGCAGGCAGAGACAGAGAGAGAGAGAGAGAGAGAGAGAGAAAGAGAGATAGGCAGGCAGAGACAGAGAGAGAGAGAGAGAGAGAGAGAGAGAGAAAGAAAGGCAGAGAGAGAAAGAGAGATAGGCAGGCAGAGACAGAAAGAGAGGGAGAGAGAGAGAGAGAGAGAGAGAGAGAGAGAGATAGGCAGGCAGAGACAGAGAGAGAAAGAGAGATAGGCAGGCAGAGACAGAAAGAGAGAGAGAGAGCGAGAAAGAGAGATAGGCAGGCAGAGACAGAAAGAGAAAGAGAGAGAGAGAGAGAGAGAGAGAGAGAGAGAGAGAGAGAGAGAGAGAGAGAGAGAGAGAGAAAAATCCACTGCTCTTCCTCCGTCACGTTTTCTCCACATATCAAGTTTAGATCTATGAAGGTAATCAAGATTGAGTTAGATGTTTGCTTTTTTTTTTCTCATTCCTGTCCAAGAAAAACTGCATTTGCTGGTTTTTTTTTTTTTTTTTTTTTTTTTTGAAGTTTACGGCTCTCACATCACAACACGTTCCTCTCGGGTGAAAAAGAAACAGTCTTTCCTTAAAAAGGAGCACCATGCCGCCGCTGTGACTAATAACGCCTTGACCTGGGAAGTATTTGCGAAGCAGCAGCTTTAGCATCAAACTTGGGTGATAAGGCAAGACGTGTTCCTGTATAAAGACTCCTAGTGCAAGACTTCTACATCCTTTCTGAAATTCTTACACACACACACACACACACACACACACACACACACGTATATGTATGTATGATCATTTACATACACACACACGGATCTTGAAATGTCAGAGAAAGAGAGCACATCATTCCACAGATCAGTCTGTTAGCAATTAGCAATATTAGCAGTCTAAGTAGCAAAACAATTATTAATCAGTCTTAAAATAACAATCAGGATTGTGCAATCTACACAAACACGTCTGCAGGTCTGTCAGGCTTTCAGAGATGGTATGAAAACAATTTTAATTGCAGACGAGCGCTGTGAAAGGGAAAAAAAGAAAAGTGCTGCGAACTCATTTCCACAGCCAATCAGAGAACCCGTAGCGCCGTCAGACCTAAACATCTTTACTCGCAGTGGATCTGGGAGATGTACATGTGCAAATTCCACAGCTCTGTTTAACGTGCCTTATGAAGCTCTGACTTCAATTAAGTCAAGCAGTACGGAGAACAGGGAGAGATGGGAAAGCAAAAAGAGTAAACAACTAAAAATACATGGAGACAGATGGAAAACTGTTGGAGAGTGCATGCTGCTGGTCACCCATGAGAGTCTGACATTTATCAGCTCAGGGGACTCGAGGAATCGGAAACAGCCAGACTGCTCGATGGAACTCGGTGTAAAACTTTCCTGATCTTAGAAATCTCACACAGCACAGACTTACAGACTCGCACACTCTACAGCTGGACGCCTGAACCAGCTGAAATACTGTCGAGTTGTCTCGGTTTACCACGAAAAAAAAAAAAAAAATGTGTGAAAATGCATTTGTTTGTTGGCTAGTTTGCAATCTGCACCGGTTGGAAGTTCATCCATCATGAAAAGTTCATCTTGAAGTTTAATCAAGAAATAAAATCAAGTTCATCTAATCGCAAGAGGTGACAAAACACACTCGCCCGAAGATCAAGTAGGACCGGATTTGTTGCTGCATTTAAAACATGACAAGCACTTTACATTTCAAATCTCTCTGTAAAAAGGATTAACGTTAACATGCATATGGCCTTAATAGTACTGTTACTCAGAGTTGTTCCTGGAACAGCACATTAAGCCTCATTTACTTCCCTGATTTGTACTGGACACTGAAGTTCAGCAAAATATCCACCAAACATCTCGTTCTCTCACTCTTTATTCCTCACTGTTCAGAAAAATGATCTCCAAAGCGGTTCTGGTCCGAGGTCCGTGCCTGACCCGACAATGACCCGATGTAGATTCCCATCAGACTATTCGTTTTTTTCCTCTGAGCAGTGCTGGGAGAACCGTGAGAACCTGCATCCAAAAACAAAACATTTTTCCCACCAAAGTTTGCACCTGAAAGTCTTCATCTGGAAGCGTCTGTATGGAACCTGGCGATAATCAACACCTCCTGCAACCAACCCCGGCCACCAGCACCCCCTGCAACCAGCCACGGCCACCAGCACCCCCTGCAACCAGCCACGACAACCAGCCACGGCAACCAGCACCCCCTGCAACCAGCCACGGCAACCAGCACCCCCTGCAACCAGCACCCCCTGCAACCAGCCACGGCAACCAGCACCCCCTGCAACCAGCACCCCCTGCAACCAGCACCCCCTGCAACCAGCCACGGCAACCAGCACCCCCTGCAAACAGGCCACGGCAACCAGCACCCCCTGCAACCAGCCACGGCCACCAGCACCCCCTGCAACCAGCCACGGCAATCAGACACGGCAACCAGCACCCCCTGCAACCAGCCATGGCCACCAGCACCCCCTGCAACCAGCCACGGCAACCAGCACCCCCTGCAACCAGCCACGGCAACAAGCACCCCCTGCAACCAGCCACGGCAACCAGCACCCCCTGCAACCAGCCACGGCAACCAGCACCCCCTGCAACCAGCCACGGCAACCAGCACCCCCTGCAACCAGCACCCCCTGCTTTGAATTTATACACATGCGACTTAGTTATGCGAGTCTTTAAAAACATTTTGGTGGAAGTGACGGCAAAAAAACAGTGAAAACCAGCTTCTCCGCTGCATATTATCCAATAAAACCATTTTAAAGTGACGTTCATTTAAATTCCTTATAGATGCTGCACCAGCTATAATCTGATATTTAGGACTTCTGTGGAAATTTTTTTCAGTCTTCAATAAATTCCATACGCTGAGAATCAGAAGGTTTGATCACGTACATGGAGCTTTATTTCCGTTGCTGGGGCTCTGCACAGCGTGTAGTGCGACTCAATGACCTCGCATGTAGGAGCAAACTCACACTGGTTGGTCTTTTCTGTCAATTTGTCTGCGGGACATTTTCCATGAGGCCGCTCAGTGTGTGCAGAGACGAAGCAGAGCTAACGCTTTGTTAAAATCAATTAAAAAAAGAAAGAAAAAAATGGAAAACCAGTTAGGAAAAAAAAAGTCAACAAGCTAAACAATTAACGAGTGAACAAAAAACGAACATGAATTATTTATGTGGAACGAAGAGTCGGCTTAATGGCAAACGAAAGGGAGTTACAATAATCAGGAGTCTGGTGAGGATAAAATATCAGGGGGAAAGTCACTTGTTAGTGAAAAATCTGCTGTGTATTAAACATTAGAGCGGCATAACAAATAAAAATAAAATTTAAAAAAAATCAGGAAATAACACTCATGATCTCATGTACAGACTAAAATCTAAGGTAGTGAAAAATTATTCGGTTTATTATTCCTTTGGATGTACGGCTGGACAGATGGATGGCTATCAATTCAATTCATTTTAGTGCTTTTTAAATAAGAGCTTTAATGAATTCTGATCTATTGGGAGTTGAATCAAAACCTAAAAAAAAAAAAAAAAAAAGTACTTACAAGTGAGAACAGAAAGCAGTTTAGTTTTCTATCCAGTTTTGGCCATGAACAGCTTTAAAAAATAAAATAAATGACTCATTTTCAATGCAAGCTGCTACTTCCAGCGAGCAGATGTGTTTGTGTCCAGCGACGTGACAAACTCAAGAAAAGTTGCACCTGATGCAAATACAGAGCGACTCGCTGCCAATGGGAGAGAAGAGCGCACGTGATCCGTGACGAAGAGCGCACACTGGTTCTCTTTCATCTCATACGATATGATGCAGATAATTTCATACACACCGAATCTCCTTTTATTCTAGCCGCAAGAAAACTGACGTGGAATGCTAGCTGAAAACACTGTTACTACAGGGGTAGGAAAAGCTACTGCTGACTTTGTAGCACAGACTCGCAGAGATAAAATCACGGTGTGTGTGAATGCAGCATGAACCGATCTGCACATTTAATCCTTTCCTCGGGACTTCATCTGCTGAACTTTTTCCTCGCTCTTCATCGCCTGCATAAATAAGAGCACACTTCATGTAAACTAGATGTACAGGAGTGAGTGTGTTTGTGTGTGTCGTGTGCATGTGACAAGTAAATAAAGCACTAGACTTTGGGGAGTTTGTGTCCTTGCAGCTTAGTCAGCATTTCTACACCAAGTTTTGCTTATTTTGACGTCAGAATGTAGCTTTCTGAATCAGACAAAGCTCGGGGTCACTACTCACTGGCAGTTGCTTCGACAGGACACGATCTATCGCAAGACTAAAGACAGCACTAATACTAGGTTTATTAGTTGCACTGTGGTCACATGACTGGTTGCATAACCACAGGAATGAGAATGTTCCTAATAAAGTGGCAGGTGAGTGTGCAGCCGCCTGCACACTCAGAGACAAACCTACTGTAGAGACGAGTCGTACTGTACAAGCGACACTGACTCATCGGCGCACGTCCTGCGTGAGTCACCTGCGTGAACGGCGTCTCAGACAAAGGTGATCTCGCACGTCCTAGTAAACAGCGGCGGCTTCCTGCGCGATGACTCATCGCACCGTACAGTTATGTCATTAAATCTGAGAGTCGTCGGCTTACATCGATCCCCGCCACTCATCCCGGTGCTCGCATTTCGCAAGCGACTCGGATTTCCAATCCTTTCAACACACTTGTCTCGTCTCAGCAGAGTCAGGTTTCAGTCTGGATCCTCGCAGGTTTACCTCATGCCGTCGCTGGGAGTTTTCCGCTGGCCTGAACCTCGCACACTGGGTTGGATCACCTTTTTAAAATGTTATAACTTTCTAATGAACTTCCATGTTTTAACAAGGATTTGGGGAAAACCTTTTGAAAGCACTGATGTATGATTGCCACGTGACCTCCACCATCTTATCATCAGCCCCTCTAGGGTTTTTGATTCTGGTTTTAGAAGAAGAAGAAGCCTTTATTATCGCCACACATACATTACAGCACAGTGGAATTCTTTTCTTTGTATGTCCCAGCTGAGGAAGTTGGGGTCAGAGCACAGGGGTAGTTATGGCCATGTCCACACTGACACGTTTTCGTTTAAAAACGCATATTTTGTCAATCCGTTTCGGCCTTCCGTCCACACGGAGATGGCGTTTTTAGTCAAATGACGCGGAAATTACCTTTACTCATGCGCAGTACAGGGACACAAGCGTTTTCATACGTTTCAGTGTGGATTGTTTCAGTTGTTTCAGTTTTCTGTACTGTCCTTTAATTTGATGTTTGGCTGCTTTGCTGTATAAATAGACACCTGATCGTGTTGTCAAAACAAACGAAAACCAGCAGAAATGACGAAGACATCGTGGATCGGACGCTCAGCGACACGTCCAACGTTCTGTTTTCTATCCTCACGTGTCACTGTGCACGGGAATCTTTCGGAAAATATTACTAGTGAAGACAAAGTGTTAAAAAACTTTTTCTTTTTTTTTTTTTTTTAAATGCTATGTTAAGGTTTGTTCTACTATGATGATTTTGTTTTATTTTGACTTTCGATCATCTTTTATATGCCGAGTTTCAAATGCTGCCCACAGACCAGCGCTTTAGAGTACCTGTGGCCATCGGGTTAGTGAATTCTCTTTGCTCTGATTGGTCATTCTGTCCCATGTGACCTGACATGTATTCATTCCCTCACAATTTCATTCCACAACTTTGCCTTTGAGGGGCACGGTGGCTTGGTGGGCGGCACGGTGGCGGGGCACGGTGGCCTGGTGGGGGGGCACGGTGGCCTGGTGGGGGGCACGGTGGCCTGGTGGGCGGCACGGTGGCGGGGCACGGTGGCCTGGTGGGGGGGCACGGTGGCCTGGTGGGGGGCACGGTGGCTTGGTGGGCGGCACGGTGGCTTGGTGGAGGGCACATTTGCCTCACACCTCCAGGGCTGGGGGTTTGATGGCGGAGGTGGGAATAAAAGTTTGCATGTTTTCCCTGTGCCCTCGGGGGTTTCCTCCCCCGGTCCAAAGACATGCATTGTAGGTTGATTGGCATCTCTAAATTGTCCGGTGTGTGTGTGTGTGTCCTGCGATGGGTTGGCACTCCATCCAGGGTGCATCCTGCCTTGATGCCCAATGATGCCTGAGATTGTGATATCGGAGCAAATCTTCCGCGGAATTGGATGGAGGCGTGTCGTGTGACGTCATCATAACACTCATTCTGACAAAACTTTCTGTGATTCGCGCGTGATAAACCGTCATAAAAAGTCATCGCATATGTCTATACTGGTAGGAGTTTGAGAGAATCCTGTGCTTGCAAAAAAATAAATAAAAAATCAAGTTGCATCACAAAATAAATAAGTAATCAAACATTATTGGCTGAAAAAAACCCTTCACCATATCCTGGAGGGACTGCATATCGTTCTGCCTCGTGTTTGCTTTATTGAAACTAACTTTTTTATGCTGATGTGGTCACAACAGGCCACTTATAATAAAGACGAGGTTAAAGATTGCAGCTGATAAACACTGCCATACTGAATAATTATTTACCGGCGCACACACACACACACACAGTCATGAGCAAACACAAAAAGCAGAACATTAACACAACCCCATATGAGTCTCAACCACCTCAGCTGAATCAATAACACACCTGTGGTCAGGTATGAGTGTGTCTCAGGTTGAAAGAGAGAGGATATCAGTGTAGCTAAAAAGGAAGTTCTACACAAAGGCCTGTAAAAACATTAACACACAGGGACATGCCCAAGCTACTCATAACCTGTCTGACACCTTCCACTGAAATATCTGCTTTCTTTTTGTTTTGTTTTTTTATCCGCTGCCTGAACTGCATGGTCCCAATCCCAGGCAGTGGACAAGGGGAAAACAGTATCCTGGGAATACCGGGTATGAGACGGGAATACCCCCTGGATGGGACGTAGTCGTTTTGTGCCGATTTTTCTTATAAATATTTTCAAATTAGGTTTTATTTTAATCAGTTATGATGATACAAGTCTACATACAGTATATTCTATATGACACCCGTATTGTTGCCTGCATGATATCATGAGAAATATTGATGTAAAAGCCTTTTTGATCACACAGATGCCCTCATATGATGGGAACTTCAGCGGTTTTCCTTTTTTTTTTTTTTTGTCAGAAATCGAGATAGCCGTATCAGCTCTCATCGCCAGACTCATGCCTGAGCGCGCTCATGTAGTAGCAGAACCACATCTGTGGTCCAAGTGGCTGTTTCCTGTCCAGCACACGCCCTAAAATGTTCCCATGTCCAGGAAGAAAAATGTACGTTTTAACAGACACTAAATGAGCCTGGCTGAAAATGACGCATTATAAAAGTACTGCAGAAAACTTCCCCTTGTGGAAAAACACAATGGCTTGGAGTCTTTCTGGCTTAACCCTTAACAAAGTGGACAAAATAACCTTTGTGATTTTTAATGATTAGCCATGGACTCAATGAGGAAGCCATTTGGATTAAAAAAAACAAAAGAAAAAACAGCTGGGATACTAAATTTTCACCATTTCATGCTTGCGTACTTTGCCGATAAGATTTTTTATTGTCATTTTATTCAAATTTGATTTCATAATGAATCCAAATCCAGCATAATAACTTCATGTAAAGGAAGTGAGTAATACTTCACTGTCCAGTTGAAATGGTGTGAGTCAGACCTCTGTGTGTGTGTGTGTGTGTGAGTAGGTGTGTGAGTAGGTGTGAGCTTGGCCAAATTCCAGTTTTTTTAATTGCTTTTCTTTATAAATCTGTAAAATGAAGATTCAGATCATTTGTTGTTGTTCTTTAGAGAGTTTTCCTGTCTTTAAAGTTATACAAGTTTGTATGTTTTGTATCCTGCAACATGGACAATATAAACAAACGATAATTCAAAATCAGAAACCCATTAATGAGCATTGAGACAATATTTCACACTGTGACAAGAAAATACTATTGAATCATTAGATTACATTTACTACACAAGATAGAGTACAATATTAACTAGTTATATTTAAATAAATAAATAAGAGTCAAACAGTTTGAGTCTTATTGCTCAGGTTCTCCTCCATAACAATAACAAACTCACTGAAACTCAGTGTTTCAATCTAAATAGAAATCAGCTTTAAAATGAACTCACCAGTGTCTGGAGTGACTTCTCATCCAAACTGGAGTATCTGTGCTCAGTCATTGTGACACTTCACACCAAAACAACCAAAAAAAATAAACCTTTCTACAGCTTCTGCTGTGAGTCTGAGCAAAAGTTTCACAAGTCTATATGTCTCCCTGGATGTGAAAAATACTCATACAGCAGGAGAAGAAAGGCAGAAAACCCACCATGTTCTTCACACTGATGCCGGTTTACTGTATAAACTAAAGCACCGAGATTTAGTCCCGTTTGTCACCAGTATACTGGTCCTTGTTGCTTTTGTCTGAAGCCTGGTGAAATAAACTGGATCCCAACAATCCCACCTGCATAAAGATCTGGATGAATAAAAGTGTCCAGTACAAAAGAGGAGGTCTATCACAGATCTATTGCCTTTCAAACTACGATAAAGACACGTCTTAAAGCAGTCCACGCGTGAATTTGCGGAGAAGAAAGCGACAATAAAAGTTATACCGCGAGTCGGTGCGTTCACACTGCAGTCCCGGTGAACCAATCTGAATCTGCCGTCCTTCCACGTGAATAATTAAACACAAGCCCCGCCCCCGGTCTCTCAGCCAATAGGAAGACGAGAAGCAGGAGTCCTTCACGCTTTGAATTTTTTAGCGGGTGTGGTTAAACAGCGTGCGCACATGGCGCCGCCTAACGTAATGGTCCTGAAAGGAGGGCTTTGTAAAGGTGAGGTTTTGGTGGAAACGGCTAACGGAACAGCTAAAAGGTAATATATGTTTACAATGAAACTATTGAGCAAAGCATTCATGAGATCTCATCATCTTTATAATATTTATAATAAAAAAAAAAGTGAGGGTGCTAAAACTATTACATGCACTTAACGGTAAATAAGCAGCTCATGGTTTATATATATATATATATATATAAAATACCATATATATATTTATATTTATATATATTATATATCTTTTATTTATTTTTTTATTTTTTTTATTTTTTTTTAATTTATTTTTTTTTTTTGCAATAGTCTGTGAATGAAAAATATCTATTCCGGCCATCCAGTATATATTTTTAAAACCTGGCAACCTTTCTCCATGTTTAGTGAGTGACCCTTATAAGGCTGTTTCTGTTGTACAGCCAATACACCTCAAGGTTTGATGTATCATGCATTCTGAGTTGCTTTAAAGCTCACCACGGTTGTAAAGAGTGGTTATTTAAAGAGAGGTATCATAGCCTCAATGTCAGTTTACTCCAGTGTGGTCTGTCATTAATCCACAAGACCTTGTTCAGTGGATGTTTTTCACACCGGTCACTCAGTACGTATGCAAGCAACCAAATAATCCATTAGAAATCGAACTGACAGTTTGATAAGAATCGATCCGAATTGAGAATTGAGCCTGATCGAAAGGGGCGGTGTTGAACATCTGATGGCTTTGACAGAAAGGAATTCATTTTAAATGTGTAATAAATTCAGAAATCACACTTTATATATATAAGTATATATATATATATATATATATATATATATATATATATATATATATATATATATATATATATATATAAATGTATGAGGCTCCTTTCCTTCTCCTTCGTTTTGTCCTCATATCACCTCGGGGAGTTTTTCATCAGCACTTTCGTTTCAGGCTTGCTCGTTAGTGATAAATGTATGTTTAAATATTAAACTTATTTATAAAAATATTTTGACTATATTCTTTATTCTGTTTTTACTATATACTATACTGAATTTCTGTATTTATGTAAAGCTGCTTTGAGACAATGTCCATTGTTAAAAGTGCTATAGAAATAAAATGGACTATTGAACTGAATTAAACAGGAAAAATTTTCAGGTAAACACTTGAATCTGACTATTATTTTTTTCCATTCGGAAATACATCACACACATGTGCAGAGCAGTGGTGTCAATGCCTTGGTCATGGGCAGCCAAGGATCATTGATGCATGTGGGGAGCGAAGGCTGGCCCGTGTGGTCAGATCCAACAAATGAGCTCAAACTGCTGAAGAAGTTAATGCTGGTTCTGATAGAAAGGTGTCAGAATACACAGTGCATGATGGGTCAGGGCTGTTTCGGCAGTGAAAAGGGGAACAACACAATATTAGACATAATGTTATGCCTGATCGGTGAATGTAATGCACAAATAAACAAATATTTGAATGAGACTGCAATGTTTAGGACACATGCATTACAAACAGTATTTCTGTAATCTGCAATCAGATCCAATTGATTCAGATTGACGAAATGTGGTGCATGTAAACAACGTTTTTACAACATGATATCTGACTGGATGTAGAGGTGTTTGTAAGAAAGTGGACTATTAATGTATCAGAATCAAAAATCATCTGCTAATCCGTTTAATGAAGTCTTTATGATTTACTATCTGACTGTAAGTTTAATATGATAGTTAGTATGTGTCATGACACTATCACTACGATCAAGGTGCATTAATATAACTATGATTATTACATGTTTAAACATGATAATATGGGGGGGGTTTTTGCTACTAAGATACTACAATCATTTATTGTGTTGCTTCCAAGTAACTTTTGCATGTGTGTTACAAAGAAAGATTCGAAGTAGCTAATAACCTGAAGTTTCCTGTTGAAACTGTTGAATAGATGACTGTCACTGATATAATAACAGGAATACTTGATACAGTTGCATAGAAAGCTTACACGAGTTAGATTTCAGAGGAAAAAAAAGCGATTGCACAACTGAACTGGCATGTATGGCTTCCAGTGTAACTGGATCACTAGTAATTATTATCAATCACCAGGAAGTTACCAGCATCTAACGATACACAATACCCCGACACCCATGTGTGGTTCTTCCCGAAACTTTTACCACAAAGTTGGAAGCAGACAGTTGTACAGAATGTCTTTGTATGCTGTAGAATTCACTTCACTGGACCTCAGTGGCTCAAACCTGTTCCAGTATGACAATGTCCCTGTGCACGAAGCAAAGCTCCATGAAGACATAGTTTTGAGACGTTTGGAATTGAAAAGCTTGAGTGGTCTCAATCCAACTCTTTACACACGACGCTGCAAGACAAAAGCACAGAAAATCCTCAGCTTTCTCTCTGCAGACCGGACAGCATCATCACACACTGAGCACGTTTTAATAACTTCTTTCCAGCCACAGCTAGACTGATGCCAAAAGACATGATGGAAGGAAAGAATGTCTACCTCATCTCAATAAGATCTTACAGAGACCTGCTGCTACATTCATTTACTTGCTGCCTCATAAGTGGTGTATATGTGTATGCATATGCATATTTAAGTCACACAGGGACACTTTAACTCAGTTTGAATGAATGCATATGAATTATAGCGCCCATAGATTACATGATTGTATTTTCTTGCATTTTTTTTGTATTTTATAGTGTGTATTTTATAGTGTTTATTGTGTGTACAGCCTTCCAGCTCTCTTTAATTTGTTTATCCTTTTATCTCTCGTTTTTCTTCCCGCTGACTCGAAGAGCTTTGTAGAAAAATTCCTATGCAGTCTGTACGTGTACAAATGGCTAACAAACCTCTCTCGAACACCACTGGGATAAACTGGAACATTGACTGAACCCCAGACCTCTTCACCTAACATCAATGTCTGATCTCACTGAGGCTCTTGTAGCTTGTAACACAAATCCTTCCTAGAATTGTGTTGGTTATTATAACAACAAAAAAGAGGGGTTAAATCTGGATTTGGATGCTTATATAAGTGTTATGTTCAAGTGTCCACGAACCTTCGGTCATATCATGTATATCAGTGATAAGTTGTCTATCCACGTCAAATCCATGTTGATGCATCTTCATTAAGACTTTTGGTGGGCAAATCATCGAGAATGAAATGTGAAATAAAAGAAACACACCACATTATATTGAACATTTTGTTTATTTAAGCAAAAATATCTGTAACCCCGCTGGTTGATCTGCGCTATGATGATCTATTTCACCAAATAACACTGAAAAAGTAACAAGTTTCTCTAACGTCTGTCTCATCCTAAGGTCACAACGCACCAATGGAAATAGAAGTTGGAAATGATAATGATTTTCTGCCTATCATTCTCTAAAGTGATTACACAAAACAGGTGCAAACTATTAAACCACCCAATTTGACAATAAGATAGTTTAGTCTGGTTTTAATCTCCTAAGTGGAAGTCTACATTCTAAGAGTCTGTTATAGAGAGAAGAAAAATACCTCTGACATCCATGGGCATGGAAAACATTTTCAAAGGAACGGCAATCAGTAAATGCACAGCAATGATGAATTATCTACCAAATAAACGGAATATTTCACATAGTCTTCTGTCCACCCAGAGCACCTTCCTGTTTCCACCGGCTTCCACAGGATTGACAGCTGAGGACAGAGGCGTACCTCCTCCACCCAGCGTGAAATGTATATTTGATCAAGTCCCAGCTGTCATGAGTTCATCAGACATCTGCTTTCAGTACAATTTCACCGAGGAATTAAGGCAATAGAAAACACCATCTGTTTGCATGCTCCGTGAAGGGCTGGAAAAATCATCAAATTTGACTTTATTGTCTATTTGTTGCTACCTTATTTGCTAGGAGACTGTCTTCTGCGTCATGCCCTTAATTCCCCCACGCTGTTTTCCAAATTCCAGATTCCGTATAACAGACGTGTGTGAAGTCACTGTGCTTGAATTTCCTCAATTTCTGAACCGGACGGCTAATCCGTAGCCCAAATAAAGCAATCCGTGTTGCATAGATACACTGCTTGCAGTTCTGTGACCTGAATGTTATGAGTTCAGATCCCAGGTTTATTGAACCACTAATTGTAGGTCCCTTAGGTAAAAGCCCTTAACCCTTACCCTCTTCATTATATGCTATGACTAGGTTCTGCGGGCAGACAATGTTTTGACTCGGAGCTGCTTTTTTGAGTATCTTAAACACAAATGTATTAAACCAATCATTAGGGATCAGTGATTTATACTCTCTTTTTTTGTTGCTTGTGTTTTTCCCCCTATGGCTCTAAGAGCTGGGAATTCACCATAATTTATAGACTATTACTTATAGCATGTAATCCTGTAATACACAGTTTTAAAACATTATCATGTTATCCTGTGTGGGTGTGTGGGTGGGGTGGGTGGGGGTTTTGCGTCGTCTCTCCATGCTTTAGGGGTTTTACTCGTGTTACGCCAGGTTCTTCCTGCAGTCCAAATACTGGGGAATGTGTTGTAGACTGACTGGTACCTAAATTGTCTGTAGTGGGGGATGTGGTTAAGGTGTTGGACTAATGATTGGAAGGTTGTGAGCTCAAATCCCAGGTCCACCAAGCTGCTGCCCCTGAGCCCTTAAGCCAGGCTCTCAATTGCTTATTTGTAAAAAAAAAAAAAAAAAAAAAGAGATAAGTAATAAGGTAAGTTGCTCTGGATAAGGGCATCTGCCAAATGCCATAAATGTAAATGGAGTGTGTGTGTGATTGTGCCCTGTGATTTACTGACACCTTGTTCAGGGATCCTGTACCTTGTGCCCTGACTGCATGGGCTAGATTCTGGGTTAACTGTGACCCTGTGTAGGATAAGCACTACAGAAAAGGGATGGATGGATCACCACAAGCTGTAAACTATACAAGAAGAAGAAGATCCAGGTGACACGATCAGTATGGGATGATGAGTCAAGATTATTTTACAAATGTACTATTTTTGATTCATTACAGGCCATAAAAGCTGAAGGCTTTTTGTCTACTACATACACTCATGTTTAGTGAAGCTGAAGACCTGATCTTGGTCTGTTTAATTCATGCAGTGTCTATCATGCATTGTTTATTATTCAGAAACTGCTTCTTTTTTTTTTTTTTAACTGTAATAGGGTTTATACAGAATAATTAAGATATTACTTGTGTTATTTGTATAGTCTAAACCGCAGTCAACCCAGGGGTATGTGCATAATCATATCAAATAAAAAATATCATGAATCAATATATCTATCAACACAAAATATAATAACATATATTCATCCTCCATATTTAAAGAAAAGTAAATAAAACAGTGCTGTGCTGGTTCAGAGTGTTATTAAGTCCTGAATTGACTCTTGATTGAGAGACACTAATAGCTGTAGCTGTTGTGTGCATTGCTGGATTAAAGCACGATGGTCTGAACCCTGTGATTTTTCATCTCCAACACAGAGAAAGTCTAACGTCTCTGAAGAGCCGGTGTGCTCCACTGAAGACCGTCTCCTTAACATGTCCTTTGCCAGGTTTATAGCACTTTGTACGATCACAGACGGTTGGTATTTGTTGAAAGCGTAGTCTGCCAGACTCAGCTCACACACTTTACCCGCTAAACATTTATACCTCTTTATGCTGAAGAGCCGCTCTTCACTGGCTTTCCAGCACCGGCGCTTGTCTTCTCCTTCAAGGATTGTTTCCTCCGCTCCGGGCGTGTATCTGGATAACTCGCAGCTGATGAAGTAGTCGAGAAAGAAAGCGAGAGTCGGTGCGGCCAAGCGGAAGTTGAGTCTGAGGAGAACGAGGCACTCGAGATTGCAGAGCTGCTCTCTGGAGAAAGCGTCGCAGCAGAGTGAGAGCAGCTGCTTAATGCGTGGGGAGCATACTTCAACCTGAGAGAGTCACAACACACACGTCAACACTCTGACACACTTAAAGTACACTTTTTCTGGAAATTCCTGGCATGATCACGTGTACTGTTGTATTTTTTTCTAATCAAATCATTAAAAATAAGAACATTTCTGTGAACTTCATATGTGTTGCTTCAATCAAAGGAGATAGTTAACTGCTTGTACACTCACTGATATGCACTTTATTAGGCACACCTACTCATTCATGCAATTATCTAATCAGGCAACATATAAAACAATACAGATATGGGCTAGCAGCTTCAGGTAATGTTCACATCAACCAGCAGAATGAGGGAAAAGAATCTCAGTGATTTTGACCGTGTCAAGATTTTCTATACCAGATGTGCCAGGTTTGAGTATTTCCATAACTATTGATCTCCTGGGATTTTCCCACGCAAGTGTCTAGAGTGTGTTCAGAATTGTGCAATAAAGTAAAAGCATCCAGTGAGCAGCAGTTCTGCAGACGAGATGAGAGAGGTCAAGTTTCAAGCTGACCAAGTCACTCAGATAAGCACTCTGTACAACAGTGATGACCAGAAAAGCACCTCAAGATGCACAACACGTCAAAGCCTGAGGCGGATGAGCTACAAGAGCAGAAAATCACGTCGGGTTTCAGTTCTGCCAGACAAGAACCGAAAGCTGAGACTGCAGTAGGCAAAACTGGAGACTAGAAAAGTGCTGTGATGAATCCTGATTTCTGCTGAGACATTCGGATGGTCACAATTTGGCACCAACAGCACAGAACTATTGATCCAGGCTGCCTTGTGTCAACAGTCCAGACTGGTGAAGGTGGTGTAATGGTGTTGGAAGTGTTTTCTCAGCAAAATTTGGGCTCTTAATATCAATCAATCATTGCTTGAAAGCCACAGCTTATTTGAGTATTGTTGCTGATCATATGCATCACTTTATGACCACAATCTACCCTCTTCTAATGGCTCCATCCAGCATGAGAATGCACCATGTCATCTCAAATTGGTTTCTTGAACGTCACAATGGGTGTCACCAGTCACCAGATCTGAATCTAGTAGAAAAGCTTTGGGATTTTTGGGACAATTTCCGACATCTTTTGGAACCCATGCCATGGAGAATTTGGGCTGTTTTGTGAGCAAAGTAAAGCCTTACCCAGTATTAGTATAGTGTTCCTAATAAAGTGTCCAGTGAGTGTATTTTCCAGACTTCCTCAATGAGCTTTGAGTAGAAGCAATATATTGATGTTAGCTTTCACACTAATACACCAGGCATTTACACTGTTTCAGCTTTCTGAGAGAAGAGAGACAGCACAGCCTTGTGGCAGATGGTGTGTATCTCAGGCCACTTGCGTGGGGGCTGCTGGGTAAATCTCTGTGTGGCCTAGAAAATAATCAGGCAAATATTTTGGTGCTTCTATTGAGGTTCTGTACGAGAGAAAACAGCCCACAGATCTACTGTAATAAATCTACTGGGTGTGCAGTTATGGGAAAATAAGACCGTTACCATGTCAACTAAAGTTGATTAGTTTCCTATATTATTTATTTATTTATTAAGTGACACTGACAGCTAAGCATTATGACGTCAATGCACAGCCTGTGATTGTGTCAGGTGAAAATTAAGAAGCTGTTAGAGATGTCATTAAAACTTACATGTTTGGTGGCGATCAGTAAAGACGTCACGCCGAGTAACTGGAAACAATCTGCCGCTACCGACGTCGTGACCAGAAAGCGGTCCATGATGTTGACGGCCAAGCAGCAGGACTCGAAGGACAGCTTGAAGTGTTTGTAAACGGCTAGGAGCCAGCTCACTAGT
Source organism: Hemibagrus guttatus (assembly GCA_033459395.1). NCBI lineage: Eukaryota > Metazoa > Chordata > Actinopteri > Siluriformes > Bagridae > Hemibagrus > Hemibagrus guttatus. Next base: position 4,711,694 of record JAUCMX010000021.1, read on the forward strand.
TTACAGCGTGCCTCGGCGGTTATCTGTGAAAACATTAGCAGAACTTTTTTAGCAGGACAGAGGTGCGGTGTGAGATTCGACAAAATGAGGCTCTCTTTCCTTCATGATTCCTGAGTGTTAATTGTCTTAGACTTGGATGTGAGAGCAGTGACTGTTCTCTGAATAACGAGTGTATTAGTAATAGTATTCCTGACGAAGCTTCACACACTCTCAGCATCTTCTCTCCTCACTTCATGAAGAATCTTCAACCAGGATGATCAACATGGTTCTAAACCAAAACTACCAAACATTTTATCTGTAATCCTTTATGAAGCTGTGTGTGTGTGTGTGTGTGTGTGTGTGTGTGTGTGTGTGTGTGTGTGTTTTTGTGTAAGTAACACTCCTAATTATTAGTATTTGTAACAGAGTAATAGAAATGAAAAACATTTCATATTTATGGTGATTCAGTCTTTCTATTTAAGAACCAAGCGACTTAACAGTTAAGTTAGCTTCCACCTCTTCTCAATAAGAACCTCAGGTCAACCAAGCGGCCACTGCTGGACCCCTGAGCAAAGCCCTTAACCCTTAACCCATGAGACGGATTGTAGGTCGCTCTGGATAAGGGCGCCTGCCAAATGCCAGAAATGAAAATGTAAAACACGACAAAACCAAACAACCCCCAATCCCCACAAATCCCCCACACCACCATCCTGTCCCGTGTGTGCTCATAAATTACTGAAGCTTCACTATCAAGATACTGGAGAACTGTATCGAAATGTATGTTTCCCAAACGTAAAAGCTTTACTATTTCTTTCAGCTACAGTTTAACAGATTCTTTAAGTTCTTTGCCACAACAAGCCCATAGCTTGCTATTGTTGATATTTTTGAAGTGAGATGACTTTATTATCCGAGATTCCAGATATCACCAGATGTGGATCTGATACAATATGGATAACATATCTGATCCATCCAGGATTTTGTGATTACAGAAATGAACACAGCGTTATTCAGAGGAGATTATGATTTTCTGCAGATTTAGGTTGAGACATGTCGTGTGACATCTACACAGTTTTCACTCAGCTGAAGCATGTGCTGAACATGAGGACAGCTATCACAGAAAGTCATTACATACATGTCTTCAATGGTAGGGGTTTAAAAGAAGAATCCTGTGTCAATTCAATTAATTAAACAAAAATAATTCAATTAGTTAAAAAGAAAAAACAATTAAGATTACATTTTTGGCCACAACAATCACAATAAATAAATAAATAAATAAATAAATAAAAACTTTTTTTTAAACTGGCTTCAGAATGGCTTCATTAGTCTGACAGTTATCACGTGGTGGAGAATTTTTGGCTGCAACAATCGCAAAGATAAAAATAAATAAATAAATAAATAAATAAATAAATATGATATTTCTTTTATTTATTTATTTATTCATTTATTTATTTATTTATTTATTTGTTTGTTTGTTTGTTTGTTTTTTATTTATTTATTTATTTATTTGTTTGTTTGTTTGTTTGTTTGTTTGTTTATTTATTTATTTAAAAAGCCTTCCAGAGTGGCCTGATTACTCTGACACTTATCATGTGGTGGAGAATTTTTGGCTGCAACAATCACATAAATAAAAAAATTAAAAAATAAATAAATAAATACGTAAATACATAAATACATAAATAAATAAATATGATATTTCTTTTATTTATTTATTTATTTATTTGTTTGTTTGTTTTATTTATTTGTTTGTTTGTTTGTTTGTTTAAAAAACCTTCCAGAGTGGCCTGATTACTCTGACACTTACCAAGTGGTGGAGAACTATCTGGAAATATTCTGTGTTGATCATCTACATAAGGCAGTGCCTTGAATTTTCCCATACGTATGATAGAAGACTGATAATGCACGACATTACTGCACGACTCAATGGACACGCACGCGCACACACACACACACACACACACACACACACACACACACACGTTAACAAGCAGCAATTTGTTTCCGACAGCCATGTTTTTAGGAGTTGGGAGGAAACCAGTGAGAGACCACATGGTTATGGGGAAAACCTGCAGAGAAAATCCACACAGACTCTCAGCTGGGTTCAGGATCACACTGCAAGCTGCACTGCTACCTGCTCACTCACTGCAGTGGAGGATCTCTCCACACAGACAGCCTGGAGATACATGAGATTACTGTGGATAGATTGCATAACTTCAACAAGACTGACTTCACGTTAAAACTAGAACGAATGTCCTGGTTACACAATTGCACTTTTTCACCATATAGTAGAAGGGAAACGATTTATAATCACACTCTCGGGTGTCACCCAGACGAGGAGGTCTTTTGAGTCTCGGGGTTTCTTCTTCATATCGTCTCATTGGGGATCAATTTAAATGTAAAATGTATATCCTGGATTACGACAACGTCCATGGTTAAAAGTGCTATAGAAGTAAAATTGAATGGAATTGAATTGCTACACTTCCTTGGCATGGAGGCAACCAGTTACAAGGTGGTGTGATGAGTCCTGATATGAAGCGGATTTAAAGTTTACATCCCTGATTGTCTTTCAGTAATGTCCAGCATGTCCCAAGAAGTGTTTTATTCCACTTGACTACAATTACTTATTAATTTGGGTCTAATCAATATTGATCTGCTTCTAGCAATACCTCACGTATTTTGTCATCACTGTCATCAACATCACTTGGAAAATGGAAAATATCTGGACCTGTATCAGAATGGTATGGCATTGGCTATTTTGTCATTTTATTTTGTACACCTGTTACCTGTGGTTGGCGAGCCAAACAGTCCAGAGCAAGGAAGTCCTCCTGGTTGTTTCTCTGAATGATGAAGCTGCTCTCGTCGTAGTCGCTGTGAAGGCAGTCAGCTGTCAGTCTGTCGCATGTGGGTGCTGACCAGGGCCGTGTGGCGTGATGAGGAGATGGAGAAGGACTGTGGAGGTCCTCTTCAAAACCAGAATCACTTAAAGCGGACATCTTTACTCTGACAGCACTCCGGCTTTCTTATCTCGCACACTCTGACTTTGTCCCAAGCCCAAACCATGACTTAGTTGGACAGCGTGACGTGGGATGTCAGGTTTTCCCGGGTAGCTTAGCGCGCATTGCCTCCTCGTCCCCGCGTCGCCATGGCAACTCACCTCGGGGAGCGACGTAGCGTCCCATATGGTCGCTACAGGAGAAGCCTATTGGTTGAGTCTCAATTAAAGCACATAGTGCACTAAGTAGTGTGCAATAGCTGATGTTTTTACTCTAATGGAGTGCGCTCTTATAGGGAGCTGGCAGCTTAATTAGGATAAAGCCTAACGACACCGTTTGTGTAGTCTGAAATGCCGGTTAATTGGGTAGCCTAGTCTACCTTGTCAATAAACAGACAGCTCAGTGTACACACACACACACACACACACACACAAGCACACACACACACGCACTTTTTTGTGTTATCAGCTTTTAACTTTTACCACGTCATTGTTTCATCATTATTATTTTTTGTTATTATTATTATTATTTCCCTCTTCGCTGAGGACACAGGAAGTACAAAAAAAAGAAATGCACTATGCTCAGATTTCTCCTTTTGTTGTAATTGAACACTTTCATGACTTTCTTGTTAAGCATTTATTGATTAATTAAGTAAAAATAAAATATTCTTGAATGGGAGCAAAGAATTTAACAGTAGACACTGGCACAAAAACAGCTTTATATCTTTAGAAATGTACTTAGCAAGCCAGAGATGATATGAGGAAGAAACCCGGAGAGGAACCAGATTCAAACAGGAAGTTGTCCTCTTCTTACTTACTTAACAACAACAACAACAATAATAATAATAATAATAATAATAATAATAATAATAATAATAATAATAATAATAATAATAATCATGGCATTGACATATTTTTTTACTTTACTTGAGTATACTGAATTTACATTTCAATATACTATATATTAAAGTTTAAAAAAAAAAAACTTTTTACATTTTATTTCTACCTTCAAAGTACTCGTTAAAGCTCACAAAGTTCTGTTCTTCTCTCATCCAGACAAGAATGCCTAAATTGTCATTAACACTAACCAGCACATCTTCTACAGAATAATGCTACACAGTGCAGTTAGCACTTTAGCTATCTGGGTGAATCTGAATACTGTGAGACTCAGCCAGCAGAGTGCAGTGTTGAACTAAAGGAAAGTGCTTGTCTTAAAAATAAATAAAATGGGGTTTCCTTTACTTCCTAAAAAGACATGAACTGTGTATATATTATCCACAGTATGTTTGCCAATTAGTGTATTAGTCTAGCATCAATTCCAGTAATATACACCAATCAGGCATAGCATTCTGAGCAGTGACAGGTGATGTAAATAACTCTGATGATCTCCTCATCATGGCACCTGTTAGTGGGTGAGATATATTAGGCAGCAAGTGAACATTTTGTCCTCGAAGTTGATGTGTTAGAAGCAGGAAAAATGGGCAAGCGTAAGGATTTGAGTGAGTTTGACAAGGGCCAAATTGTGATGGCTAGACCACTGGATCAGAGAATCTCCAAAACTGCAGCTCTTGTGCGGTGTTCCCGGTCTGCAGTGGTCAGTATCTATCAAAAGTGGTCCAAGGAAGGAACAGTGGTGAACCGGCAACAGGGTCATGGGCGGTCAAGGCTCACTGATGCATATGGGGAGCGAAGTCTGGCCTGTGTGATCCGATCCAACAGACGAGCTACTGTTGCTCAAATCGCTGAAGAAGTTAATGCTGGTTCTGATAGAAAGGTGTCAGAATACACAGTGCATCACAGTTTGTTGTGTGTGGGGCTGCATAGCTGCAAACCAGTCAAGGTGCCCATGCTGAATCACATTTTCTTTTACATCACGTGGATGGCCAGGTGCATGAACTTAGTAATGCTTTTGTGGCTGAATAACCACAAATTCCCATGGACACACTCCAACATAAAAGTAAAGCTCATTATAACAGCAAAAAGGGGGATTAAATCTGGAATGGGATGTTCAATAAGGACATATGGGTCTAATGTTGAGGTGTCTACACTCTACACACAGCACACCTTCAGTGATCTAGTGGAGTCCATGCCTCGACGGGTCAGGGCTGTTTTGGCAGCAAAACGGGGACTAACACAATATTAGGCAGGTGGTCATAATGTTATGGCTGATCAGTGTATTTTGGCTGGATATATCTACTTTTAATTGATTATGATTTCAACACAATATCTATGCTTTCATTTAAGGATCATGTCTCAGTACAGCATGTCCCAGAAGTCTCCGGAAACGTGAAATTTGTGTCTCTCCCGCTCTGAAAATTTTGCTAGAAAGTGTTAATTGTTAAATGTATGAAGACTTTTGGGATACTTCACAACCACAGCCATTATGATGTGAATGATGTGGAAGTATTCACAGGTGTTGGCTTTGAGTTAGACCGCTGCTTATGTGCTCTATTATTGAGTAACTGTTACTCAACATCTGAACAAGTTGGACTTTAGAGAAGTTAAGTTTTGACATATTCGAACATATCAAAAATACTGAAAGAGAAGCTACTTCTGCAAATCTTTTCTTCCTTAAAGATCTGGTGTGATGAAATTCCCCAGTATTTAGATTTTAGCTGCTCCACTTTCCCATCACTAAGGAATATCTTTATAAAATCTACATTTTAATGAGATTAAGGACTGACATTTGTTGAGGCTGATTTATACAGTGGACCATTGCTACAAACCTGTGATTTCGTCAAATTATTAGCTATCCTGAATGTTTTAGTTCAATTCTTTAAGGAATTTCAGCTTATATACCCATCAAGTCACATTTCAGCATGTAAATCTGGAAATGTGAGCAAATTAGTGGAACATCAGCTTATATTTGTTAAATACTTTTTTTTGTCACTCAACCAAATCTAAAATTCATGTTAGAAATTTCAGCACAAGATCTGCTCCAAATTTTTTGAGTTTAAGGACTTCCTTGTGTGTGTGAGATAAGAAACCAAGCGTCAGTGCATTTTTATGTATATCGGCTTTATTGTGCGTTAAAAGACAGATTTATTCCTTTTTTCTCTTTCTCTCTCTCCCTCTCACACAGATTTTACACACCCATCAGTATCAAGGACACTTTTTTTATTTAAATGCAAAGTCATCAATACTCAACACCTGAGTCTGAGTCTTACACTTCCTAATTACTGATATCTCACACGCCTGGTTCTAATAAATGTACACCATCCTCAGAGATGTTTCAGATGCTGTGCTGCATCTCTAAGCAATTTTAAAGAGCTTGATATTTAATAAATTCTATTTCATAGCATCAGTGTTCAGTGAAATATGCTGAGTGGATTATAAAACAAACAAATGCATGGCATATATTAAGTGGAAGCATTCTTTTTCTTGCCAACACACATGCACACACACACACACACAATGCTCTATTATATAACGAGGACATATGAGCATACTGGCATATAAACAGGCAACACAGCATGAAGAAAAATGTCTGAAAGTGAATGATGAATACATTCCTAGTTTTCTGTCAAATAAATACTGACCCATATTGTACATCATTTATCTTTTACATTAGATACTAAATAAAAGAGAACACAAAAATTCTAGTCACTAAACAGTGGTGATGAAGATGTTGAGTTGGGTGCAGTACAGGGAGCTGAGCTCCAGTGCATCTGCATCCCTCTCTCACGTCGGAGTCTTTCATTTCCATATGGTGGTTCTTCGTCTCTGACTGGGGAATGGGAATGTGATGTACACTGGAAAGTATACATGACTGGCAGTTGTTTAAATACTGAAGCTCTCCCCACAGCCACATGTTCCCTTGATGTTGGGGTTGTTAAACACAAACTCGCTGGAGAGTTTCGTCTCGACAAAATCCATCTCTGTGCCCAACAACGTCAGCTGGGCCTTCTTCTCAATAAAGATTCTCACACCTGGGACACACAAAAAAAGCACCCAGTTATGTTTAGAGCATGAGTAGAGCTGCAGGAAACTGAGTAACCATGTGCAACAGGGGAAATGAGGGCAGTGTGAGGAATTTCAGTGCTTGAAAAAAGAAATGGTTTTCCACTGACAGAACCAATACCAATACAATACTGTGGTGGAGAAATATTTACACTATATTGGCAAAAGTTTTGGGACAGCCCTCCAAATCATTGAATTTCAGTGTTGTCTTTCAGCTTAGTTCCAGTGAAAGGAACTCTTAATGCTTCAGCATACCAAGACATTTTGGACAATTTCATCCTCCCAACTTTGTGGGAACAGTTTGGGGATGACCTCTTCCTGTTCCAACATGACTGCACACCAGTGCACAAAGCCAGCTCCATAAAGACATGGATGGAGTTTGGTATAGAGGAACTGCACATAGAGTCCTGACCTCAACCTGATAGAACACCTTTGGGATGAATTAGAGTGGAGACTGCGAGCCAGGCCTTCTCAGTAATCAGTGCATGACCTCACAAATGCGCTTCTAGAGGAATGGTCAAAAATTCCCATAAACACACTCCTAAACCTTGTGGAAAGCCTTCCCAGAAGAATTGAAGCTCTTATAGCTGCAAAGGGCCAACTCCATATTACATTCCATGTGCATGTAAAGGAAGATGTCCAAAGTTTTGGCCTGGCTCGCAGTCTCCGCTCTAATTCATCCCAAAGGTGTTCTATCAGGTTGAGGTCAGGACTCTGTGCAGGTCAGTCATGTTCCTCCACACCAAACTGGCTCATCTATGTCTTTATGGATCTTGCTTTGTGCACTGGTGTGCAGTCATGTTGGAACAGGAAGGGGTCATCCCCAAACTGTTCCCACAAAGTTGGGAGCATGAAATTGTCTAAAATGTCTTGGTATGCTGAAGCATTAAGAATTCCTTTCACTGGAACTAAGGGGCCAAGCCCAACCCCTGAAACACAACACCTGAATTCAATGAATTGGAGGGGTGTCCCAATATAGTGTATATCAATAGCATGGAGAAACACTCACAGGAAGTTACTGGAAATTCAAAATTCACTTCCATCTTTTTTATAAACAGCAGCCATAAGTTTCATTTTATTTGATATTTTCTGAAGTTAAAAGCAATAAGTTCTCTCTAAAGTCATACAGGAACACTGTTTGTTTAGCAAATGAAGTTGTGGTTGTGTAAATGCTCATCAGCCAGGCTGCTCTTCGCCAGAGGGCTTTCATCTCACCTTATGGCTTTCTTGCATGTCTTCATTAACAAGAAAAAAAAAAAAAATTCACTGAGCCTGCTTTTCCCACACAGAGAGTGTGGGAAAAGAGAGAGTGATGATCTGATTAAATGCAGCAGTGAAAGTACTGAACCTTGTAGAGGGCATGCTAACAAATCCAGCCTCAGTGTCTGTGTATATTTTTACACCTGCACCATCAAGAGCGCCCTGGTGTGAGGCAGCACAGCTGGATGGGGAACAGCACCGAGCAGGACGGAGGGTGGAGTAAACAGCTGAATGTACCATCAGCACTGAGCTCCCTGACCTGCTCCCTGAGCTACAGCAATGCCAGGAAGCGTATCCTTCTGAACAACAGACTCTTCTCTCTGTGTGGTCAGGGAAGTGCTTTTACTCCCTGAAGACAAATTCAGAGTGAGTGAGGAGGAGCCTTTTCCCGCAGGCCATTCAGTCCCTCAACCAGAACAACACATTGGATTTTCTGGTCTTTTCTGCACAACATCCATTACCTCAACGGGAGATTCGTACAGCACATACATACATCGTACAGTTACATATAATGCACTACATTTGCACTTTATTCATAACACTGATCAATATTTATATACCACCCCGTACAGTAAAAAGCATTGCGCTACATATCGTGCTGTGTATGGTTGTGTATCTGACAAATACTATTTGAATTGTCCCCGAGCATTTTTTCTGGGCATATTTGTAGCATCAAATGTACTGTAAAAATATCCAACTGAACCATGTGCAACTCAAGTTACAGAGCTGCTGGTCACAAGACAGAGCTGGTGCTGCGGCTATTTAAGATTGTAAAGGTAATCAATATACACTGTATGCATGTGAGCAGGTTTGCTGATTCCTACAACCAACCATGACTCCACTATCAGCATGCTCACTGTTACAGAGCCTGACCTTTACCCTCAAATCTCCAGCAACATGTCTGGACAAGCTTCTGTCTTTGTACTAAAGTCATTTTATGTAAAAACATTCTCCAAATGAATAATGCAAATATAATGAAACATGAAGGCAATAAAATGACTTTTTTGTACAGTTTTTTATAACATATGCACATCTCCTCATCACGCACCGTCCTGTATCACCTCCTCATCTGATTTGTCCTTCTCCTTGGTATAGTTGAGTGTGTATGTGAGGCCGTTGCATCCTCTGGTCCGGACAGCAACTTTCAGCCCAATCTAAACAAGTAAAAAGAATTATTTAAACACACGATACAACAATAAATCAATCAATCAATCAATCAATCAATCAATCAATCAATCAATAAATAAGGCATCAATCAATGAATTGAATCAGTTTACTTACATATTCGGGTTTATTCTGTAACAGCAGCTTGACTCTGTTTACAGCTGAAGGTGTCTGAAGAGAAACATTATTTTATTAATTGATTAAAAAAATCAGTGCATCTGTTATGCAGTAGATGTAGGAGAACTAGTGGAACACATCATATGGATTTCTTACTGATCCACTAAATTACATATGGGTTCAAAAATAATAATATTCAGATTAAAAAACACTTCAACTCTGGTGTCACGCAACTAAATTAATTAAGCTAGAGTTCTGGACATTTCCAGCAGGCGTCTCGTATCTGTCTTCAAATATTTCATGGATCCTGGTGTCCAGATTTATTTCCCTCGGCAGGCTCATGAACAACTCATGATCTAAATGATATCAGTGGAAGCAAGAAGTCAGAGCTAGAGACAGAGAAATATTAATCATCATTGTATCATCATTACCATTTTCAACCATCACTGATTCAAGCTAAAAATTGAAAAATGACCAACTAATGTGTCTGTGAGTTGAGCTCAGGTAGAGAGGAGCTAGACAGCAATGTATTTTGCTGGATGTATTCAGGGAGAGGCTCCGGTTACTGAGTGCGAGTGTGTGTGTGTGATGTGGTACTTTACGTCATATTGACTGGACATGCAGTTGAGGATATGCAGTCCTGAAGTGTATTATTTTCATATAACAGCACTGGTCTCGCGTGTGTTAATCCACTTATACCACAGCAATTTGCCAATAATAGCAATGTTTATATAATAACATCTAACATTTTAACGGTTTATATTTAGATTACATGATGTGCATCGTCTGAGAGACAGGTTAGGATCTTTCCATAAATGTTAAATAAATATCTCCTAACCAAAATAAATATCACAACGTCAGCAATTACACATTACACTCGATTTAAATCTATTTATTATTAGTCTTAAGTTGTGTGTAAACTGTTACTATGGAAACAGCATACGAGATCAAGCACATTAATAATAAATTTAAATAATTTACATCTTCTGACCAATTAGAATCCGGCTTTTAACCCTTCTGACCAATCAGAATCCGGCTTTTAACCCTTCTGACCAATCAGAATCCGGCTTTTAACCCTTCTGACCAATCAGAATCCGGCTTTTAACCCTTCTGACCAATCAGAATCCGGCTTTTAACCCTTCTGACCAATCAGAATCCGGCTTTTAACCCTTCTGACCAATCAGAATCCAACTTTTATCTCCGTTTATCTATATTTCCCTAAACTTTTCCCCTCCACAGAGTCCACCCTTTAAACATAATTAAAGCTAAACCCATAAGACTGTATGTATGTCCCTATGTAAAAAAATAAAACGCTTTATATGAGGAAATGGGTGTAATACTAACATCCACTGCTGTGTGTTTGTAAACCACTGTGTTGAAGAATAATCCTATCTTTTCTCCTCTGACTCAGTGACGGTTTAATCTCAGGAGACTCCACTTGTAAGCTCCTTGTCAACACCCATATCAACACCAAGGACCTACGGTCAAAATCACACAATCTACCTAAACTAACCAACTGGATAAAGCGATTCCTTTACAAAATGAAGTCATATTTCTACTGCATTAAATTTGACCGAGAAACAATTCGATAACATTGATCAGATGTTAGCGTTCCCAAGAAACTGCCAGAATGTTAGCCGGTCATCGCTAGCAGAGTAACCTTGCTAAAGCTAAGCTAACGTTAACGTGTTTACCTTCACGTAGGTTTACTCGCTGTCTTGTCCGTCGAGTTCTGCTACAACCATATATGAAATATAATGAAGAAACACTTACCAGCGTCAAAGCAGCTCTTGGTGATAAAATCTTTCGCCTGCTAACCGCCTTTACAGTAGCTCTCACTATGGAGGCAGACATGTTGACTATCACAAAGTTCTCTGTGCCTAGATGTAAACACCAGTGAAAGATGAACCACCCACTCAGAGCAAGTCCGTCGATGATTGGTTGTTTATTTGATAGGCAGTCTGTTGATCCAATCAGAAGGAGCGGCAGTAGCGCGACTGTTTACGCAACATTACTGTGCAAAATATGAGTGCAGGTTGTTTTGCAAATGTGAATATGATCAGCAGAAAAAATGCAAATATAGGATATTTCAGTGAAAGATAAACAACTTGTAACATTTTCTATTACTTTTTTCGCTGGGTTAAAACTAAAAAACTGACCCTGAACAAAACTTGGAGACAATACCCAGACAGCATGGTAACATTGATACAATGTTGAGTTTTGATCCAAACCATCATTTTGGTTGAGATTGACATTTCAATGTTTAAAGTGTGTAGGATCAGCATTGAAATTGTGATGAAAGTCGACAGCACACATGGCTGGAGACAGTGACATTGAACTAACAGTGATTTGTAGTTGATGAAGTAGAGGGCATGAGAAGTAGAGGGCATGAAGCCTTTATTATCACCACACATACATTACAGAACAGTGGAATTCTTTTCTTCACATATCCCAGCTGAGGAAGTTGGAGTCAGAGCACAGGGGCAGCTATGATACAGCGCTCCTGGAGCAGAGAGGGTTAAGGGCCTTGCTCAATTGCCCAACAGTGGAGCTTGAACCCCGATCCTCCGATCAACAACCCAGAGCCTTAACCACTTGAGCCACCACTGCCCCAAAAAATGAGCAGAAGATCATGCAGGTGTGTATCTGTGCAGAACACTAGTGGGTGTTTCCCCATCAGTGGGGCGTGTCAGTTCATAATGGGCATTTTCAACCACTTTACCCGATTTGCTCTAATCCACTGGGGGCTTGGTTTAAGGGTGGGCCTTCATGGTTTTAGTAAGTCTGTTGAAAAATGGTTGAAAAACATCTATTGTAGTTTGAAATTGGCCACTGATTGGTAAACGGCCATTTTGGTTTTGCATGTGCACTTCTCAGTTGTTTAATTGATGCTTCTTCATTAGAGAGAAAACACAGGTGCATCCGCTACAGAAGTCTCGTGTGTTTGACATGCATGACCTCTCTGAGTTTCAAACAATGGTGCATATATTTAATTTCTGTTTTTTTGTTGTTGTTTTTTTGCATGCTTGTTATTTGCATTTGATTTATTGTTACTGAATCTAATAAGATATATTAATTAAAGTTATTAAAGTGTTGAAATAAACCGCTCAGGTAGCAAGGTGACATTGATACAATGTGGTGTTTTCATCCGAACCATCATTTTGACTGAGATTGAAATTTCAAAGTTTGATTTATGTTGAATCAACATTGAAATTTTGATGAAAACCAAGAGCCAAAATATGGGTGATGATGTGGGTGATTAAAAAGTGCATCACGAGTTTGTCTTTAGCCTTGATTAATAAAATTCCAACAATATTTAGCTGATCTCTAGAAGCCCATGAGCATGAATATTAAACATAGCCTATGTTTCTGTTACTCTTTGCATTTACTCCCAGGCCTTCAGTAGGAGGAGTTAAGGCTGATGAGGTTGGATAATTAGAGAAATGAGAAGCACACCCTTAATGATGGTGACATTGATCATACATTGAGTTGCAGTCCACAGCATAACTGCTTGACATAAGATTTGGTTTTATCTTCTATCTCCTGCTTGCAGCTTTATCAGGTAAACATTCATATTCCTCAAAGAGTATCAAATTTGCTGTATGTAACTGTTCATGGTAAAACTCCAAATCAAAGACATTTTCATGCAGCTTTAATGAAATTGCTTTAATTGAAAATAATTAAGCTGTTCTTTTAAGCTAAACACAGAACACTTGTCACTTGCTACAATATGTAGTTTCTTGGTAAATTAGTTGCCATATAATTTACAAACGTTCAACATACTGAAGTCCTGCATATTATAGCGCTTCCATTTACAAATGTTTATTGCACAAAATGTAAAAGATATTGAAGCACTAATAGATTTTAGATATGAAAAAAATCAATGATACTAAAATCCTGTTCTAAATAACTGTTTTCATAAATTGTAAAAAGTAAATGTTATGTTTAATGTGACTGTATGTATGTACAGGTATGTAGGAGAATTTAATTGACTTGCTTTTAAGCGATATCATGCTTGCTTTTTCAGAGAACCCAAAAGAAAAGAGGCACAGTCTGACATACAATAAGCCAGTTTTTAAAAACTTGAACTGTGGCACCACTTGTAGCAATAATGACTTCACGGTGGTCAAAGAGGCGTAAATTGAAATCAATGATTAAGTCCGCAGAGTCAGAAATACTACAACAATTTAATGAAACCAGTGCACAAAATTCTGTGTCACAAGAAAACCATGTTGAAGCAGGAAAAAATTATGCCGAGTACCCTAAAGTTGTTATAGAGTCAGCTGGTTCAGATTGTAATGATTCAGTCACAGATGAGTTCCCTGGTGGGGTGTCTGAGGTTCTGTTGCATCCAACCAATATGCATGATGTTAATAATGATACAGTCAACTCATCAGATTTTGACTCTGATACTGAATCAGAAGCTCCAACGAGTGAGTTTCTTTTAAGGAGTTTGCGATATTGGGCCTCTACCTTCTCAGTCTCACTTGCTGCACTCGGTGCCCATTTAAGTATTCTGCAAATGTTTCATCCAGAATTGCCCACAGATGCCAGGACAGTTCTTAAGACCCAAACCCATGTATCTACCATAAAGATGGAAGGCGGGGAGTATTATCATTTTGGCTTGGCAAAGGGGATAGTGTCACGTTTGAAAAGCTTAATCCTGCCTGAACAATTGCAAACAGTTAAATTACAGTTCAATTTAGATGGGCTTCCACTTTTCAAAAGCTGTACACTTCAGTTCTGGCCAATTCTTGCCATTGTCAATTGTGACTATACCAAACATCCCTTCCTCGTTGGCCTTTACTGTGGTATGAAAAAGCCCAAGTGCATATTTGAGTTCTTAAAGCCATTTATTGACGATTTAGCTGATGTTCTTCTGCATGGTATTGTTTACAATGGTCGAAATTCTTCTTCTGCATGGTATTGGTACAAGTATGCTCTTTTGTGTGTGGTGCCCCTGCCAGAGCCTTTGTTAAAAATACAAAATCTCACAATGGCTACTCGGGCTGTGTTCAAGTGGGTGAGTGGCAAAATAAAATGACATACCCAGAAACTGATGCAAAGTTGAGGACTGATTCTGATTTTAATGATATGATTGATGAAGACCACCACTTGAACCAAAAACTTTCTCCTTTAGCTGGCTTGGTAAAAAGGGTTACCATGTTTCCATTAGATTATATGCACTTATGTTATCTAGGCGTCACTAGGAAACTTTTGGATCAGAGGTAAAGCACATATCACTAGGTTGTCCACTCAAACTGTAGCTGAAATTTCTGAAAAGTTAAAGCTGCTGAGTCCCTACACGCCTGTTGAGTTTAGCCGGAAACCAAGAGGGTTATAAGAAATTGACCGCTGGAAAGCGACTGAGCTGCGCTCATTTATGTTGTATACAGGCCCTGTTGTGCTTCAGAATTGCATTCAAATGCAGATGTATGAGAACATTATGTTGTTTTCTGTTGCTATGCATTTGCTTTTATCCTCTGGAACCCCAGAGGCGCTGATTGATTGTGCTCATGCATTGCTTGTCTCTTTTGTATGCCACTTTGGACAACTATATGGTAGACATGAAATAGTCTACAATATACACCAACTGACTCATCTGGCTGAAGAGTATCGTCTCTCTGGACCTTTGGATAATGTGTCAGCATTTCCTTGTGAGAATTATTTAGGACAAATAAAACATCTTTTGCGCAAGCCTCACTTACCCTTACAGCAAGTTGTGAAAAGGTTATCTGAAATGCCAAATCCAGAGTCACCAAAGCCTTACAAGTGCAACTTAAGGCAACCACATTTTGATGGTCCAGTGCTCCATAGCCTAAGTCTTGGCAAACAGTTCAGAAAAGTGGTCACAGAAAAGTACACTCTGTCTATAGTGCAAGGAGATAATTGTGTGCAAATAGTTGGCCACATTGCTATTTTAAGAAATATCATTAAGGTAGATGGGGTAGGGATTTTTGTCCTATTTCAAAAGTTTAATCATCAAGAATCATTCTTCTCCTACCCGTTTGAGTCAACCAGCATAGGTTGTTATAAAGTGTGGGAGTTGCATGACAATCTTGATGTGGCCAGACTCCAAGATATTAAGCTGAAATATTTCCTCTGTCCTGACAAAAATGTCTTCATTGCCATGCCACTCATTCATATGTCATAATGAATTGTTTGTAGATTACAACATGCTTTTGCTGTTGTAAGAGAAGCTGGTACTTAACATAATTAGTTCCTCATGATTCTCATTGTCTGCCGCTTATCCGAACTACACTCGGGTCACGGGGAGCCTGTGCCTATCTCAGACGTCATAGGGCATCAAGGCAGGATACACCCTGGACGGAATGCCAACCCATCGCAGGGCACACACACACACTCATTCACTCACGCAATCACACACTACAGACAATTTAGAGATGCCAATCAACCTACCATGCATGTCTTTGGACTGGGGGAGGAAACCCCCGAGGCACGGGGAGAACATGCAAACTCCACACACACATGGCGGAGGTGGGAATCGAACCCCCAACCCTGGAGGTGTGAGGCAAATGTGCTAACCACTAAGCCACCGTGTCCCTAATTAGTTCCTGCTTTTTCTTTTTTTTTTTTCTATATCTCCAAGGGAAAGTTTAAATTTGCATTCTTGTATTGTAGGGGAGTTATTTAGTTAAAAAAAAAAAAAAAAATGAAGCAGTGGTGCATTGTTCAATTTCAAAATGGTGGCACAGATATTGTGCCACACAGCTGGCTGATTGGAAAGAAGCTTCGATGGCCATCATATCCACCCAAAGACACAGCCAAGGTACGGGCTGCAGTTAAAAAATATGAGCTGCCTACTGAGGAATGGTTGTCCTATGAACCTGTTAGACACCTTGTAAGTCGAGGTAAGTGTATAAATTCAAAGTAAGCATAAATTAAGTATAAGGTGGAATTAAATTGTGTACTTTACAATTATTACACTCACAAAATTTAACTTGCAGCCACATATTAAGAAGCTGAGAAGAGTTTGAAAAGATACCTACAGGAGAACTGCGACACAACTGACATTCAGTCTGATGAAGAAACTGAAGTTTGAAAAAAGAAAATCCAGGTAACACCTGAAATTTCTTTGCGTTTATTTTCAGAAGGGGGAAAAATTAATAAATGGCAAGGGGAAAGAATAATCACAAAAATAAAATAAAATTGCTAGATGTATCTGAAGTTTTCTTTTTCTATTAGACCCAATCCCGTTTACAACAGAACATCTGATACAGAAGACGAAGTTAAAAAAAGAAAGCTCTGCCCAGCCCCTAACTCCTATTTCCAGGTATAACAGTGATGTTTATGTAACCAAGACTGAGTGGCAAAGACACAGTATATGCAATTGTTCCATTTACGTGGACGTCCCAAAATGTAATTTTGCAAATGGTATACATGTAAAATCTGTTTCTCTGCAGTCTCCAACAAAATGCAGGCTCCTGTTCAATCAGCTTCCAGAGTCAAGACCTCTGTCCAGCCTTCTATTAAAATTCTGCCTAACTATCCTTTGGAGTCCTCTGACCAGATGTGCAGTAGTTCTCCATACTTGACTCATCAGCCCTGCCTGCCATGTACCCCAGCCAGGAACCATCTTCCAAGGATCAAGAGGGGGTACAAATTCCAGAAGTGCTTTGGCAGTTTTGCAATCAGACCAATAATTGCTTTGAGTGTAATTTCCAGCTTCCAAATTCCAAGCAGTTTACAAAAATATACAATATTGTTTATCTTAAAATATATTTTGGATGCTAATGTGCGAGTCTGTTCATTAACACTTTTTTTTTTTTTCTTGTTGCAGATGCAAGTGATTCTGCAAGACAGTTAAAAGGCAAGTGCAGAGACGTTTTTCTACTTTCCTTATACAGTATGCATGTTAAATATGTTTTGAACTGTAATGTTTTTATTCTCCACAAGATGTTGCTTTACAAAAGTTGATTGGAACTGTCACAGAACTTGTAAAAGAAATCAAGGAACTCCGGGAAGAATGTCAGGAATTCTTCAGACAGTCCTTGCCTTCAAAGCAACCTTTGCTACCATTGCCTGTCTCAGTCCCTCTGCACAATACTGAAGAGCTTGAGACTGCAGAGGAGATTTTACAATCCAGTGAAGCAAGGCAAATGATGGTTAGTGCTTCTATGTAGACCATTTTGTTATTAATCCGTTTTTGGGACATTTGGCATGTTCTCTCTGCTTTGTGTACACATTTTGTATGGCAGGTGAGACACTTTAGCATAACTGGAGGAACCTCACTGGAAATGAGGGTCCGTCGCATACTTTCCTGTGCACTGACCAATGAGCTGGCAACATCAATAAATGGGGTTGGGAAGATGGTTAAAGAGCAATCAAGGCAAAAGAGGGCATTCAAGGATACTTTCTTGAATATGTGTATATTTGGTGAGTTATAACTATCAATGATTTGAATTGTCCTTCTGCCTTTTGTGTTCCCAGAAATCTACCTTACTCTATCCAATATTTCCCTCTTCCACTGCCTCCATTAATGTATTCAATTGTATACATTTTATATCGTTTTGTTTTCAGATGCTTTGACTTTGCAGATGGGTGTGGGAAAAGTTTCCCAATATGAATATATTCAGGCAGTCCAGAAATGGCTCCGATATGCACCATACCGTGTCTTGTCTCACCTGTCCAGTTTGACTAAACTAAAACATATATTTATGGCAGGACTCTCCAGTGTCAATACTAAAAGGCAGACTTAAAGCATATAGTGGTTTCTCAATAAGGTGCATTGAAACTATTCATGTGATTTTTCTAAATGATGAATAATATATTGATTAATAATGAATTGGAAGGCTAAATGAACCCCAGATCACAGCTGCATTATAAAATCTCAGGGAAAGTCTTTTAAGAAGAGTGGAGCTTGTTCCAGCAGCAAAAAGGTGAAACCAACATTTTGTTCACTACAAATCGCTACACAAACATTTCACTGCTCCATTGCGTTCCTCAGTAACAAGGCTAAAGACTCAACATCAGAGAGCTAGTATTTTTTTAAGATCTAGTATGTATTTTGTTTGTGTTTGCCATATGAAATGTAGTCTGAAATAATCATGCAGCACTTTTTAATTCTACATTAGTTGCCTGTAGTCTTTCTTTTTTTTTGTTCAATTTGAATTTGGAGGTTTTATATACATCAACACTAACTCTCACCACCACAGCCCAGGTTCAATTCCCAGGCCACGAACCAACCCAGCCACTGAGGAGTTAACTCACCGTGCTGGTTTCAAGCTCAGATAAAAATGGGAGGGTTGCATCAGGAAGGGCATCCGGCATAAATCCTGTGCCAAAATCAAACGTGTGGATCGAATGGTCTGCTGTGACGACCCGAACAGGAAGCAGCAAAGAACAAGATCCATAAACACTCAAAGCTAACGTCAGTGAAACTGCAATGAAAGAAATAAACAGCATCCTCATGTGCTGTTTACAGTTAGATCCGGTCCACTAATTTACTTGAACAAACCGTGTTCCAAGAGCGCTGGAATTTTTACTATAACACTGGTGCATTTTACAGTACAAAAATCACAAATCGAGCAATTACCATCAAAACTCTGCCCAGCTAGAAACTATATTCATTGCAGAAGCAAAAATGAACAAAATATTTGTCCATATTATATGCAAAATGTCAGTTACTTGAAAGAAATATCACACTCACAGTCACACTGAATGCTTGGTAGCTCAAGCAGTTACGGCACTGACTTGTTAATTGAAGGATCAGGGTTCAAGCCCTAGCACCACCAAGCTGGGCCCTTGAGCAAGTCCCCTGACCCTCACTGCTCCAAGGATGCTATATCATGGCTGATCCTGTGCCATGGCACCAACTTCCAAAGTTGGGATATGCAAAGAAAGTATTTCACTGTGCTGTAATGTATATGTGACAAATAAAGGCTATCTATGATTGTGAGCATGATGGTGCTTTAATGTGACACTGATTTCTTTAAATCATGATGATAATGATGAAATAATTCACACCCCGTGAAATAATCACTTTAATTCCCATGTTTTGCTTGAATACATTGAGACTGTACTGTACTGCATACATGTCCTCTACTAGAAACACCCAAGGTTCATCTTAATCCCAGTATCAAGGTACACTGTAACTGTTAAATACACAGACAGTTGATTACACAAAACAGTTCGACTAGATAGTGTTCCTCACCCGAGGAGCGTGACTATCAAAAACCTATTCAAGTATTAATTTAAGACAGAATAATGTATTGTTTAATTCTATTAGACAGCAACTGTTCCCTAGCTGCAGGAATGACATCTATACACTGCTATCACATTGCTACAAAAACATCGTTATTAGTGTTTAAGGCTAGTCAGAAATCTGAGGTGTAGGTTAGTGATCCATTTTATTAGGCTGATGCTTATGTAGAAACTTCTTCATGTAAGTGGCGAGAGCTTGGGTTTCTTCCACAGTCACTGCATTGTACAGAGAGACTCGTATTCCACCAACAGTTCTGTCAAAATAAACATAAAAAAACATTGTTACGGTTAGTCTCATTAAAAACATTTAGTCGATGTTCCGTTTCATCGTGATGTACAATACCTGTGTCCTTTTAATGAGATCATGCCGAGTTTGGAAGCTCCTTCCAGAAACTCTCGTTCCAGGGCTTCATCTCCGTCCATGTTTCCGATGCGGAACGGGATATTCATGCGACTCTGGCACGATACGTCGATGGGGCATCTGAGGTAAGAAAGCGCAGTCACCACATGAGCTCAGGAACATGAATAAATAGTTCAGATCAGATTCAATAATGTCTCTAGAATGAAATTTCTAAATTCAGCGGCTAAATTGGCCACTTTTATTATTAGCAAATTGCTAAAAATATTTTTTAACTAACAAGTAAAATCCATTGGAGTTGTTGATGATGTCGTAAATCATAGAGGACTTCTGTTTGCTCAGTTTGTTCATGACGTCTGTGCCGCCGTTATTCTTGATCCACTCCAGAACCAGTTTCACAATGTAGATGCTATAAAAAATAAAATGAGAGGAAAAGCTAAATAAGAACATGGAAGAAAAACTGCATTTATGACATCAATATTAACAGGGATATACAATAAGATGCCTAAAGCACCTTATTTCTCAAGCAGGTATTATGTACAACATGGCACAGGCCTCAGAAAACATGATATTCAGTCAAAATGTGACAAGTGCACAGAGACGGTTACAGTATAGACAGTCTCACGCCTATGAACCACTGGCTGAACATCTGGCGCATACAGCACATAAAACTGGGAGTTTGGAGGTCGTTATTTAATTGGCTGGATTCTAAAGGATTTATGGGCCACGTGTGTCGTGTTTTTTAACTTTCCTCCTGGAAACAAAGCTCTACTCCTCTCATGGAAGAAGGCAGTCACGTTTACAGCTGTGACAACGAGCGCTTATGGGATCAGCTAAACGCTGGATTTTCCCAATGATGGGAACAAAAAGAACTGCGATTGGTTACTTTACATGTCAGTCAGACAATCTCTTGGGTGGTCCTTGGCCAATAAAAGCTGCTATAGAGTCCAGACCTTCTTCCATCAGTCTAGAGCTCTGGCTACATGAAACTACAGTCTAGTTACATTAAGGGAAGTTATAGGAATCATGGGAAGCTAATTTACTGAAGAGATTAATGTGAAAAGGACTAAATGACCTTTAGGATATTACAGTTTGCCTAAAAACTCTAAAAGTGCCTAGTTCCAAAACTACAAATGGATGATTTCACCCTGAAATAAATAAATACATACATACATACATACATACATACATAAATAAATAAATAAATGTCCAGAATCACAAAAAAAAAAATTAAAGTAAGAATCAGAATCAGTGAAATGAATCAGTTCTGTTGCTGCAGTTCACTTGCATGTCATTTTCAGGATTTCTACATGATCCTAACTAAAGATTTTATTTAAATCGTATTTTGCTGCCTTTTTTAAACACATGAATGTATATATTATTATATTATTAATAAACCCCAGACAACAAAAGTACACTCAGAAGTTTTTACCTGTAGGTCGGTGGAGTGTTGTGAAGGGAATTATTTTTAGCTTGCACGCTATAATCAAGGATCGTCGGACATTCCTTCAAAGCTTTTCCCAGCAGATCCTCCCTTACGATCACGATAGTGACTCCTGCGCATCCGACATTCTTCTGCGCTCCTGCAAATATCAGCCCGAACTTGGAGCAGGACAAAGAAAAAATAAAAATAAGCCTGTGAAAAGAAAAAGAAAAAAACACCACCAGCAACACAAGAGCAAATAGTAAAACTGAAAAGACACCTTTGACACATCTACTGGCCGTGAGAGGAAATTTGACGACATGTCGCTGACGAGAATCACGTCCTTGGTGTCAGGAATGAAGTTAAACTCGATGCCATGAACCGTTTCGTTGCAGCAGAAGTAGACGTAGGACGCTGAAGGGTTCAGTGACCAGCTGCTGCTGTCGGGGATCCCTAAAGAGAGGAGAAATGTTTGGGTTTTTTTAATAATACGAAGACTGCCTTAATCTGCATTCACTACCTGTTATCCAAATCCAAAAACAAGAAAAAATAGAATACTGTATTTTAATTTAAAAAAAAAAAAAAAAAAAAAAAAAAAACACTTTATGGGGCTTCTTGAAATTATTAAGAGGATCTAATATTTTATTATGTGTGTTTGAATCCTTTTTAACAACTGAAAATCTGCACAAGGAGGCTCACAAGCTATAAAAAGAGTCTCTAATCTACATGAGGAGGTATCTGAGGACTTTAACTGTACAGCAATGATAAAGAACAGCACAGTAAAGCTCAACAGATCAACTCTATTTCCCGGAAATCTATTTTAGAACACTTGTCTTCTCGGGGGGGGGGGGGGGGGGGGGAGTTTGGTGGTTAGCACGTTTGCCTCACACCTCCAGGGTTGGGGGTTCGATTCCCGCCTCCGCCGTGTGTGTGGAGTTTGCATGTTCTCCCCGTGCCTCGGGGGTTTCCTCCGGGTACTCCGGTTTCCTCCCCCGGTCCAAAGACATGCATTGTAGGTTGATTGGCATCTCTAAATTGTCCGTAGTGTGTGATTGCGTGAGTGAATGAGAGTGTGTGTGTGTGCCCTGCGATGGGTTGGCATTCCGTCCAGGGTGTATCCTGCCTTGATGCCCGATGACGCCTGAGATAGGCACAGGCTCCCCGTGACCCGAGAGTAGATCGGATAAGCGGTAGACAATGAATGAATGAATGTTTTCAATGAAGGAAATATTAGTCCTTTGTTTTGATACTACATCATTAAGGTCATCATTATATGATGTAACATTACACAACATTAAGGTCTAATATGATGATCCCTATTTGACAAAATCGCCATTAAACAAAAGATTAAGATTGAAACACAAAACCAGGAATCTGAGGCTACACCACGATCTGGATCATCCACACTTGAAGGATGACTAGAAAAAGACCAGGTGACTTTTTTTTCTTCGTAGTGCCTCAGACTGTAGCCTCAGATTCTTCTTCTGCTCTTGTAGCTCCTTCAGCTCAAGGTTTGATGTTTAATGTGTTCTGAGATGTTTTTCTGCTCATCACTGGTTTCTAATGGGAATGGAGCTGGAGTCTCTGGCTGAGGCGTCTGAAAGGACAATGCTGGGGAAACTTCTCAGTATCCTTGACAATGGGTCACACCCCCTGTATGAGACACTGGAGTCGTACGGGTGCACGTTCAGCTGTAGACCGAGACCACCAAGGACAACCACAGAAGGTCTTTCCTACCAGGGGTCATCAAACTTTGTAACTCCTCCCTTTTCAGTAGGGAGCAGACCAAATGAACACTGTGATTATTGTGGAATTTTGATACTGCCAGTATACGTTAATATAATACCATGTGCAATATCACATCATGTGCAATATGTTCTAGTTCCCTAGCACCTTTTTTGTACTTGAAAACATTTTGTATATATAAAATATTTCAGTCATATTTTCAAATACATTTTGTACTTTTCAATGCATTTGTATACACCAATCAGGCATAACATTATGACCACCTGCCCAATATTGTGTTAGTCACCCTTTTGTCGCCAAAACAGCCCTGACCCGTCGAGGCATGGACTCCACTAGATCCCTGAAAGTGTGCTGTGGTATCTGGCACCAAGCTGTTAGCAGCAAATCCTTTATGTCCTGCAAGATACTTTCAGGACTTAAAGGATACTTTTGATAGATACTGACCACTGCAGACCGGGAACACTCCACAAGAGCTGCAGTTTTGGAGATGTTCTGATCCAGTGGTCTAGCCATCACAATTTGGCCCTTGTCAAACTCACTCAAATCCATACTCTTGCCCATTTTTCCTGCTTCTAACACATCAACTTTGAGGACAAAATGTTCACTTGCTGCCTAATATATCCCACCCACTAACAGGTGCCATGATGAGGAGATAATCAGTCTTATTCACTTCACCTGTCAGTGGTCATAATGTTATGCTTGATCAGTGTATACACTGATTATTTCATTTATTTTTCATTGATATTTATTTTTCTTGTAATCTGAAGCAGTCTCTGGCAAAAGAATTTCCTTCGTGATTAATAAAGATCTATATCTTATGTTAACAGTGCTTATGCGAGTTCCTGTCGGCTTGATCCGTTCTGGCTGTTTTCTCCGAGCTCTCTCCATCACGTGCTCCATTCTGTGGAAACTCCAGACACAAATCCCAGGAGTTTCAGAAACACTCAAAACAATCATGTCATGGGCAAAAGCACTGAAATCACGCTGTCAGCCGTGGCAGAGGGGCTGGTTTGAGCATTTTAGAAATTGCTGATCTTGTGGGATTTTCAGAGCTGTGGGACAGACTGTGGAGAAGTTTCCATGACGACCACTGGACGTTGTCAAGGACATCCGAGGAGGTTTAACTAAACAAAATGGGAATCAAGCTTTCCCTGTCTGTTTTCTTGAAGAGGAGGCTGATTTGTTTTAAAAATAAATAAATAAATAAAATCAGAATTATTTCTTATGTTAAATTTATACACACTTCACAATTTCCTGTGTCCTGTTCTCCTCACAGCTTAATTTTACACTGCCGCAGAGTTTAAAGCACCTGACCGCTCTCCAGCTTCCGATTAACTCACCGGTGTATCTGTCCGCTTTCTGATGCACCACGTTCACTCTGCCGTACTTCTCAGCCTCTTTGGCAGCGCCAGCAGACCAGGTTCCTGTTACGATATAGTCAGCACATCTGTCCTCCTTCAGACCGATCAGATTCAGAGCAACAGCACTGAACTGGCCTGTTCCACCTCCTTGCATAAACAAAACCTTGTAGTTTGCTGGTATGTTCCTGTAGAGAAGCGGGGGGTGGGGGTTTGGAGGAAACATGAACCACTTTACTGTGGGGGGAAAAAAGCACATTTTCATAATCTAACAGTTTACACTTCTGATGTCTTCATGAGAATACGCAGCATGTTGAAGATGTAAAGAAACAAAACATACGGTATAAAGTAGGTTTATAGGAAAATGATCATGGCCTTGCTTTGAAGCAGTTACTCTACACACATTGAAGCTTGATTTATTTTCCTCTTCTAGCAAAGCAAAGAAATTTGCTTCAAGATTGCATTTGTTTTATTAAGTAAACAACAAATCTTATACCTTTTTATATGTGAATAGTTTTAATTAATATCAGGGAAATCCTTTCTGTTATTGCTCATGTTATAATAGCCAGAAAGTCCATCAAAGTCTTTATTATCCCGGGAGGGAGGGAGGAAGGAAGGAAGATTCCTGGTTAGTTAATAAACTCGTTAGTTTCAGGTTCAGGACTCACAGAAGCTCA
Source organism: Hemibagrus guttatus (assembly GCA_033459395.1). Taxonomy (NCBI): domain Eukaryota; kingdom Metazoa; phylum Chordata; class Actinopteri; order Siluriformes; family Bagridae; genus Hemibagrus; species Hemibagrus guttatus. Next base: position 4,736,949 of record JAUCMX010000021.1, read on the forward strand.
CGGAGCAGAGACTGAGCAGAGTTGATGATCTGGTTAAAGTCTGAGGACCGGTGGCTCATTTCTATGTAGAAGAAAGTGAAATGTCAGTGTGCTAACACACACACACACACTCTCTCTCTCTCTCTCTCTCTCTCTCTCTCTCTCACACACACACACAATTTCATGTTAGAAGAACAAGATCACATACCGAGGACACTAATCCCGAGACCACTGTAATCCAGCAGTTCCTTCTGCGCCTGAATCAAAACCTGAAGAAAAGCAGAGTTTATATTCGTTAGTACAAGAAGTTCTTCAAATCAGCAGTGTTCTCCGGCATTATCTCCATGATATTTACAGTAAATGTATATCATGGTCATGTCTCTGAGCAGCAGCAATGAGACAAGGCTGGGATTTCTCCCATTGAAACCTCATTGAGATGCATTATAACTCGGCTCTCATGCACTGACGAACAACTCGGTCTCTGAACCAGTCCTGAAACTGAATGAGATGCTGTTCAGTTAATGGCGTGGGAGTTTTGTTTCAGTTGACTGGTTTTAAAATAAAATTTAAAGAAGACTTGTTCCATGCCTGTGTTTTATTCTTTAAATACCTGAATAATGTATGCTCAGTGTTTGAGTCTCTGAGTCACGGCTCACAAGTCTGCTTGTCTGCCTTTAACAAAGCAGCATTAACAAAGCACACTTACGGTCAAACCGATCAAATCCGAATGAATTGTAAGTAAATGGACTGAAATGATGAGTCACAGGGGAAAAAAACAGGTCTGCTAAATCACTTTCAGCTGTCAAATGGTTGCTTTCAGCTGCTCCCTTTTCTCGGTCGCCACAGCGGCCTAACTGGACCGCACAACAACTTGGCACAGGTTTTATGCCGGATGCTCTTCCTGACACAACCCTACCATTTTTTTTCCCCAGGCTTGCTACCGGCACTGCATCCAGAGCCTGGGGTGAAATTAAATAAAGGAATCTTTTGCATATTCCAAAAAGATATTTTGCATAGATATTTTCTATCACTACAAGCTCATTTCCACAAATCTCATCAAAAGCACCTCTGTGAGTTCTTAAGCTCGTTTCTACATGCTGTACGTGTAAAACCGCATCATCAGCGTTCCTGATTGAACAGAGACATTAAGTCACGTACTGTTTGTGTAATATAACAACACTCCAGACACACTATGTTGGCACAGTCATGTGACCTACGATGTCAGAATAACCACAAAAACTTTTTCAAATGATGTTTTTTATGAATACTTTCTTAGTGTACTGTTTGTCACCTACTGTATAGTAAAGTAGTCGGGATATTCAGACAGAGCTGGTGATTAGTCAAATGAGGCAATGAGGTTGATGGAAAAAATGATTCTAAAGGCTGCAGCCACTAGCGTCAGTCGCCAGTGCACCTCTTGAGATCAGGGGAGTGAGGTTTACCTGCACAGCACCTACCGCTGGCTTCCGTTACACTTAGAAGCTACATTTTTACGATAAAACTAATGGCAGTGATTGTAGGGTCATAAATGATTAACAATAACCAGAGGGTGAAGTCCATATTGCTATAGAATGAACAGCAACAGAGTTTCACAGAACTATTAAATATTAGCTTGCGCAGTCTAGTTCAAGGGTTTTATAGAGAAACTGCTAAGGCAGCAAAAGCATCACCTAGTTTAAATGTATGTGGTGTCGACGTGACGAGCGGTCAGGTGTTGGAAACAGCGGAGTAGGAGATTCTCTTGTGTCTAATTGGGGCACTGAGGGGTTCATGGGATCCTCAAGGTTCTTCTAGCGGTTTCTTTGTCATTTCGTCTTGCTACTCTCACTTCATGCTCGATAGAAATCTAATTTCTGTAACAATCCCATTTTACTCAATACTTTCCATCCATGTTTTGTAGCGCTTATCCTGCACAAAGTCACAAGGAACCTGGAGCTTAGCCAAGGTGATTCAGGGCACAAGGCAGGGGACGCCCTGGACAGGGCTCAAACTCCTCACTAAGAAAAATCTCACGCATATTCACACAATTTAGAGATATCACTCTTCCTCCCACTCTTCCTGTCTCTGGACTCAGGAGGAAGCGCAGAGGAAACCCCTGAAGCATGTGATGAAAATGCAAACTCCACAAACACATGACAGAGATGGACCTGGAACCACTAATCCACCCTTACTCTGAGTTCAGACGTCTTCAATTCTCAATCATTTCAGACATGTGGCTTTGTTTTTGAACAAGTTTCTAGTGTTAAAAGTGTTTACTTCTCTTAAATAAATATACTTGTTTCGGTGAAAGATCGGCTTCATTTTCGGCTCAGTCGTGATGCAATAAAACACAAGCAGGACTCGATGCCTTTTGTATACCAGAAATAAAACCAGAAGGAAGCTGAAAATAAACTAGTTTAGATGGTACACCTTGCTGTGACCTTGAATCTGATTGGATCAGCTCCTAATTTCAAGAGGATTTCATTTCATTTTAGTGCTTAGCGCAATTTAATCCGGCTCAGAACATCAGGAGACTTTATTTAGTACGCACATTTATCATTTCCATTATGTTTTTGACAGAAAGAAAGAATAAATCAACAGTTGCTGTTTTTAACATGACTGTAGGCTTTTAATTGGAAAGATTACGACGCTGTACTATTAACTGCTCGCCCTGTAGGAGTTGAGGCTTTATTTTTAGGCTTTTGTTTCTTCTGACATCTTGGAACTCGGAGCACGTTTCCTTTTAGCATATTTCGCAGTCTTACCCGAACCTTAACAACCCGTGATATCTGACGTTTCAGAAAAACATCTCGCCTTGCCTTGTTCGAACTTGACAAACAGTTTAAAGGTGTGTGTTTTCACCTTCCAGGCATGAAATGTCTTCTCACACAACATTCATGATTGCATTCATATTACCTTGCTATAAAAGACTTGAATACGCATCTCCTCTCATTTACATTAATGCCACTAGGAGCTTAATAACAACTTATAATTCAAATAAGGTTCATTCACAGATTCAACCACAGCACAAAAAAAAAAAAGACATTTTCTATCGTTTTCTTCCGGCCTGTTCAAGCTGACTGACACTGTATATGGTGTATCTGGTAGACCAATCAGAATCATCCATCGGTTTTACTCCAATAATACTGTTACGCACCGTGCAGGCATGCTAAATAACAACTCTTAATGGACTAGTTCTTTCACATTGGAAATCTTTCTCTGGCACAAAGACAGAACTTTTAATCTCTATTGCATACACCGAGCTCACGGAAAAACTATCCGGACTAGTCCAACAACACAAATACAACATATTATATATAAACATGGTGCATGGCAATTTCACGTGCTTAAACCTACAAATGATATCCTACTGTATAAAGAAATCCAAATTTGTTAAATATTATATTAAAAACATCAAGTGCAGAGAGTAGAACAGGCAACTCCATCAACTAAGTCACGGTTTTGTTTTTTCTTCCAAATACAGCTCCTAGTCGGTTAAAGATTATAAAGAGTGTTTACGAGTATTTATAGTTCAAGACATCTACACTATATTGCCAAAAGTTTTAGGACACCCCTCCAAATCATTAAATTCCGATGTTCCAATCACTTCCATGGCCAGGTGTATAAAATCAAACACCTAGGCATGTTTCTACAAATATTTGTGAAAGAATTGTCACTCTCAGGAGCTCAGTGAACGAAATTTCCTCACTACTAATCACTAACTAATCACAGAGCGGGATCAGCACATGCCGAGGTGCACAGTGTGAAGAGTCGATAGCTACGGACCTCCAAACTTCTTGTGGCCTTCAGATTAGCTCAAAAACAGTGCCTGTTGGTACCGGGTGGGTCAACTCCATATTGAACCCTACGGATTAAGAATGGGATGTCATTAAAGTTCATGTGCATGTAAAGGCAGACGTCCCAAAACCTTTGGCAATATAGTGTACATTTGCTGAAAGTACATTTAAAAAAAAAAAAAAAAAAAAGAAAGTGCATGGTAAGGATTGGTTAACCCTGTTTCTTAGCACTGGACCTGGTAGTCAACAAAAATGTGAATAAACAAAATAAGGGACGATTAGTGGGTTGATATGGTGTCACAGTGATAACTTTGTTGATCCTTTGTGAACATCATTATAGTCCAATTACTGTGCGAAACGCTGTTACAAAAAAACAACATAAAAAAAATCATCTGCATTATATGCTGTTGTTAAAAACATTCAGGTGTCAAAGTAATACAAGAGGATTCAAATTCTATGCTCCACCCTACTGAAGCATCGGGTGCAGCAGTCGAACCCTGCCAAAATGTCAGCATGTGAAAGTGAAAGATCGTGTTGTTTACTGTAAAAGGAATTCAATATGCAGCTTGTCTGCTGTTCAACGCAGAGCGCGTGCTTTATATTTTGCATTAAATCCAGTGTCAGCGTTGTTACTAACAACTCGTTGCAATTATTTACAAATTCAGCCACATCAAAAAAAAAAAACAAATTCATTAATTAATTCCTACAGTCTTTCTCTGGCACAAACATTAAATATTTAATCAATGTATACAATGCTTACATAAAAACTATACAAACTAGTCCAACAACATAACTACACTGGATTATATTTAAACATGGCCCTGTCCAAGCCACATCAGCATGCTAGTGCATGAACAGGTTACAGGAGGAAAAGATCAATAATTAGTGAAATAAGGGAAAATTAGTCATCTTTCAAAAATTTTTCACTGTAACAGGTGGAGCAGCTACACCCCGACACTGTGGCGCTGTAACAGGTGGAGCAGCTACACCCCGACACTGTGGGTCTGTAACAGGTGGAGCAGCTACACCCCGACACTGTGGGTCTGTAACAGGTGGAGCAGCTACACCCCGACACTGTGGCGCTGTAACAGGTGGAGCAGCTACACCCCGACACTGTGGCGCTGTAACAGGTGGAGCAGCTACACCCCGACACTGTGGCACTGTAACAGGTGGAGCAGCTACACCCCGACACTGTGGCACTGTAACAGGTGGAGCAGCTACACCCCGACACTGTGGCTCTGTAGCAGGTGGAGCAGCTACACCCCGACACTGTGGCGCTGTAACAGGTGGAGCAGCTACACCCCGACACTGTGGCGCTGTAACAGGTGGAGCAGCTACACCCGACACTGTGGCGCTGTAACAGGTGGAGCAGCTACACCCGACACTGTGGCACTGTAACAGGTGGAGCAGCTACACCCCGACACTGTGGCGCTGTAACAGGTGGAGCAGCTACACCCCGACACTGTGGCTCTGTAACAGGTGGAGCAGCTACACCCCGACACTGTGGCTCTGTAACAGGTGGAGCAGCTACACCCCGACACTGTGGCTCTGTAACAGGTGGAGCAGCTACACCCCGACACTGTGGCTCTGTAACAGGTGGAGCAGCTACACCCCGACACTGTGGCTCTGTAACAGGTGGAGCAGCTACACCCCGACACTGTGGCTCTGTAACAGGTGGAGCAGCTACACCCCGACACTGTGGCTCTGTAACAGGTGGAGCAGCTACACCCCGACACTGTGGCTCTGTAACAGGTGGAGCAGCTACACCCCGACACTGTGGCTCTGTAACAGGTGGAGCAGCTACACCCCGACACTGTGGCTCTGTAACAGGTGGAGCAGCTACACCCCGACACTGTGGCTCTGTAACAGGTGGAGAAGCTACACCCCGACACTGTGGCTCTGTAACAGGTGGAGCAGCTACACCCCGACACTGTGGCTCTGTAACAGGTGGAGCAGCTACACCCCGACACTGTGGCTCTGTAACAGGTGGAGCAGCTACACCTTGCCGAAGTGCGACCCAAGTCAAGCAGACCTCCGTGATTGATGACATCACACAACTGCGCACGCCGAAAGATGCGCGGAAGTAGTGATTTGATCCTTTTCGCTTCTATTACAATACAATTAAATAACCGGAAGCTCTACACGTGAACCGAGCCACACATTACTGACCAATCCCCTGAACTGTGAGAACAACGATGTTCTTTTGCGTGTCAGGACATGTGAGAAACCGTGTGGCTGATGCAAGATCACCATGCAACACTAAAGGGTGTTTTCATCAATGGCTCTTGTTTGCGTCTCTATTCATGCAATGTTCCATGCAAAACTCATGTAAACAAAAACAATCCCGTTTCCACTTTGGTTTCCAAATGAGCTGCAATATAGCGACAGAAGTGTAAAGCTGTTTCAGCTGCAGCTCCGTCCACAGCGCAGAGAGGAGGAAGATACCCGGCCGAAGAGGATGGGAAAAGAGGGGCACGGAAATAAACAACTGTACATTTGCAACAAGAAAAAAAAACTTACAGGTTTGGGAAGTTTCGCCGGTCCTGAACCAAAGTTAAGAATCGTCTTCGTGTCCATTGTGTTAAAGAGTGAACTATCTGAGTAGATGTATAACCTGCAGATAAAGCTTGTGCTGATGTCGCGATGCTCAATCTCACACGCTGCGTAATGCTCGATTCCAGCTTGATCGTGAACTACCAATAACTTTTACCTGCTTTACGATTGGCTGCTGGAAAGCCGAGCTCTGATTGGATGTCTGCTTTGCGGGAAGAAACGGATTGGCTTTTCTCTTCACGCCACTAGAACGTGATCTCCAGTGAAATGTGCCACATAAACACAGAGAGGTCTCGGGTTTCGTGGTCAAGTCCCAGGACGGCAGGAGGGACAATGTTTAAATTGGGTTAAAGTTTATATCAGTGTAAAAAAGAAGGAGGAGGAGGAGGCTGTCATGGTTCTAGTGTAAGGACAGAGAGAGAGGATGTTCTGGTATCAGTATCATGGAGTTCTTTAAGTATATAAATACTTATATACTTAATACTGTGGATCAGATTGATGTAGTACTGACCATCCACTTTATTGGGAACAGTTGTACACCTGCTCAATTCATGCAGTTATCCAATCATGTAGCAGCAGCACAATGCATGAGTCAAGCACTTCAGTTGATGTTCACATCAAACTTCAGAATGTAGAAGACATGTGATCTCGGTGACGTTAACCATGGTGTGGATGTTGGTGCCAGATGGGCTGTTGGAGTATTTCACAAACTGCTGAATTCCTGTGATTTTCACACACACACACACACACACACACACACAACAGTCTCTAGAGTGTACATAGAATTGTGCGAAAGTCTACTAATGCAAGGAAACACCCTTTACCACTGTGTTGAGCAGAAAATCAAAGTTTTGGAATGGACCAACCTATGTCTGTTCTGCTCAGGTGATTTTTTTTTTTCATGCCCACTTCAAGTCACAGAGATCACTGTGCCTCTGATTGGTTGTTTGGAAAACTGCATAAATGAACAGGTGTGTAGGTGTTCCTAATAAAGTAGACAGTGAGTGTGAGTCTTTTAAATGTCACGGCCATCTTAATTCATCCTTATATCTGAAATAATGGCTCATTTACTAAATAGATTGGATGCTCTGTTGTGGCAACCCCAAACAGGGAGCAGTGGAAGAAGAGGAAGAATAACAACAAATAGGTCTTATTGAATAGGTAGGTAGGGTAAGAAAAGAGAAAGGTGGACTTTTATAAAAAAAAAAATAAAAAAAAAAGGTTGCTTCACATACCTATCTAACTTTGTCCCACATACATTAATCTTGTGAGGCCTCTGTAGTTACATATGTACTATGGAAACGTGTTTACAATTCTGTATTAAGGTTAAGGTTCAGTGTACGTCTTCACTCCCCCTTAAGTCAGCAAAAAGGTTCCATATAAACAGACAGAATTTTTATTATCAGTCTTTATATCATCAACAAAAGATTTTAATGTCAGAAAACAAACTTTGAAACTCACTAGCGTCTCAGATTACGTATACAAGCCTGTTCCCTTTAGAGGGAACTCAACGCTGCATCATGGCTTGACACTATGGGAAGTTCACTATAGTTCACTATGGGGAGTTCTCTCAAAAGGGAATTACTGTTGCATCTGAAAATTTTCCAAGAAAAAATATCGCATGTTGGTCGGCAGTGGTTCTGAATGACAGGGAACCCTGAAGCAGTGTCCACTACATAATGAGGAAGTTTATCATAACACTGTGGTATATCATAACAGACCTCCAGTAGTGGCATGGCCATCAGTAGTGCTCATGAGGAAGAAACACTCCTCAAGGAATGGTGCGTCATGGGTGGGGTTCAATGTGCAGCCCATCTGTGGGCCATGTTGGCAACCTCGGTCAGTCTCTATTGTTGTTAACGAATCACATCATGTTTTTGCATTGTGATAAATGCCATGTGGGTCAAATAATACAGTAAGGAGTGTGGTGAACACAGTAGAGAGCAGATTGACCTTTGAGAGAAAAAAAGAATCAAGCGATTGTATTGACAAGCGAGGGATAGAGAAGCTGTTAAAAAAGCTTACTTTAATCATGACAATTAACTAAAAATGTCTCACTCTTTTCATTCCATTTTGTTCTGCACAAACTTGCAGAGATATTCAACAGACCTGTAACACAGCTGGCAGATTCTGTTCATACATACAGATTTTTCCATACAAACTGTTTCTAGTTTCTATACCATTATCTCTAAATGATGAAAATATTCCAAATAATTGACAACTGTGCATGAACTAAAAGTAATATACTTTCAAAATACAATCAAAATATGAAGATTTTTAAAAAATATGACCTTGTGTACCTGACATTAGACCGCTGCATATTGAAATCAGTGTAATGAGATAATATATGAGTATTATAATGTATTATGTATAATAATAAGCCCAGTTCTTTCACAAATGTTTGTAAAAGTAGTCTGCATGCCTAGGTGCTTGATTTTTTTTTTTACACCTGCGGCCATGGAAGTGATTGGAACACCTGAATTGAATGATTTGGAGAGGTGTCCCAAAACCTTTAGCAATATAGTGTATAAATGTCAGATTTTTTGGTTTTGGGACACTTTGGGAATGAGGAGACAATGCTGTAGGAAATGATATGATATCAGTCGTCTTCATAGCGCCACCTACAGGCACGGGCTCATAAATCCTGAAACCTTTTATGTTGGAAAGAAAAATCTGGATAAAAAAACAGCTTCAGTTAAACTAACCTTATCTGTTTGAGCTGCTATGCAAATAGATGGAATGAAGACATGGGATGATAAAGAAATATGTGTGAATGAATCAAGAATCAATTCAGTATCTACTATATTTTTGCTTTTTTGTCAAATTGTCAAAACCACGGCATGATTAGCATGCTTACCTCACACCTCCAGGGTTGGGGGTTCGATTCCTGCCTCCACGATGTGTGTGTGGAGTTTGCATGTTCTCCCTGTGCCTTGGGGGTTTCCTCCCCCAGTCCAAATACATGAATTGTAGGTTGATTGGCATCTCTAAAAAAAAAAAAAAAAAAAAAAAATTGTCTGTGATGTGTGTGTGATTGGGCCCTGTGATAGACTGGCATCCTGTCCAGGGTGTACCCTGCCTTGTGCCCGTAGTCTCATGGGATAGGCTCCAGGTTCCCTGTGACCCAGTAGTAGGATACGCAGGTATAGAAGATGGATGATTGACTTGGGCAGTCTAAGACAATTTTCAGCCAGTCAATTTCTCCCTGATGAAGTCCTTTAATGTGTACGCATTGTGTTTTGGATCATTGTCTTGCTGCATGATGAACTTCGTCCTAATTGGATTAAATGCATTTCTCTATAAAATGGCAGAATGTTTCTGTAGACTCCTGAGTTCATTCTCCTACCACCACCATGTTTCACAATGAGCTTGTGTGTTATGGATCATGAGGAGATTCTTTCTTCACAGTTTGACCTTTCCAACACTTTGGTAGAGGTTCATTTTTGTTCCAGAAATGTGCTTCTCCTCTCTGTATTTCTCTGTGAGTCCAGTCTGACCTTCTGATTCTCACTGATGAGTGGTATGACATCTTGTGGTAAGTCTTTTTCAAACAATGAACTGTGATACTTTCACCCCTGCCCTGTGAAGGTTGTCGCTGACGTCACCGGCTGTTGTTTTTGGCTTTTTCTCCACAGATCTCGTATTGTTTCTTTCATCAGCTGCTATTGTTTTCTTTAGCTGGCCTGTTTGTTGTGTGGTTGAAAGTAGACGGTGGAGAAAACTCCACTTTGAAGAAGAGGGGAGAGAAACATGCTGAAGCTCAATCAAAAAAAAAAGTGTTTATAACGCTATAAGAAAAAGAAACTCTCTGTGAATCTGAAACAAGGACGATTCAAATAAGACATAAATTCACTTTTGCAGAATTGTAGCACATAATTAGTTATGGAGAAAAAAGGATGTTATTGGTAAATGATCACATCAGTCTAACAAAGGAGGACTAAAAGTTGCACAATAAAACTGCCTCAAATTGGTGTCTTCTACGGTGCCATGAAATCCGAAACTAAAGCCAGAGTATGTTATTAAAGGTAAATTACATCACAACCTCAGAAATATAATAGAGTCTAAATCATGAGGTAAATATGTATGCAGACGTTCAACAAGTACAAAGTGGACATCATACAGATACAAAATAATACCTTTAATAAAAGGGAGAATAAAATGCAAGTAGAATTTCGACTTCATCGGTACACCGGTGCATTATTTATTTTGAAGGACATTCCAAATGATCAATTTCTCAGTTTCAGTATGGCTCGTTCTTCTCCCATAGACATCTCTCTGGTCTTCATGTTGGTTTATACTATTTAACAAAATGCATTGAAACCCAGGACTCGAAACAAGAATAGACATTCAGAAATCTTAAATGTTTTAACGATCAATCTAGCAGGACACATCAGAAAACAACTTCCCGTTCCGATATTTTTGATCACTTAAAAAAAAAGGGGTCAAACTAAAGCTGCCATGTCCAGATAAATACCAGCGGGGGGGTTGGTGGTTAGCACGGTTGCCTCACACCTCCAGGGTTGGGGGTTCGATTCCCACCTCCGCCATGTGTGTGCGGAGTTTGCATGTTCTCCCCATGCCTCGGGGGTTTCCTCGGGGTACTCCGGTTTCCTCCCCCGGTCCAAAGACATGCATTGTAGGTTGATTGGCATCTCTAAATTGTCCGTAGTGTGTGAATAAGTGTGTGTGCCCTGCGATGGGTTGGCACTCCGTCCAGGGTGTATCCTGCCTTGATGCCCAATGACGCCCGAGATAGGCACAGGCTCCCCGTGACCCGAGAATAGATCGGATAAGCGACAGACAATGAATGAATGAATACCAGCAGATGAAATCTGAAAGTCTGATCCGTCTCCTATTCATCTTTAGATCTCAAACACAAAAACATTTGGAGAGGGCTGTGTATTATTTTCCATATATGGTGGTGTTGATGCAAATGACTGTGCCTGAGCCCAATTTCAAATATGTGGGATTCACAGCTGTATGAATGAGACCCTTCAACTGTAGCTTTCTGTATACAGTAGTTTAATTATACATTAATATAATTTTACATATGCAACAACTTCGAATAGGATGGAAAATGCTGTAGAAACAGTCGTGCCACTCCAACGCACAGGTTGGGGAATTTAACAAACACAGAGCTATTTGGGGAAAAAAAAAAAAAATTGAAAGATGTGGTTGCATAGAAAAAAATGTAAACACCGCTGTCTCATGATGCAGTATTGCAATTTCATTTGATAAGATTGTAGATTTGGAATCTATATCATAAAGTCCAGTTAAACCATAACATCTGTCTCTGATATTGTCCCTCAGTCAGTCCACTCACTGGCCGTATAATCAGTGATATAATGAGCAATGTAATGCTAAGAATATCATACACTAGATTATAGCATTAACAGCACTGCAGTATTGCAGCATGAACACATTAAATTCTCCCTCTCATAATCACAGCAGCTCTGGAGAAAAGGTTTAATGAGTCGTGTCCTGTAATCAGTAAGGCTCAGAAGAAAAGGAGGAGAAGTCTAAAACACATCCTCAGTGATCTGGATCAGCAGAGGCCTCGCTGGGAAGCGCCGCGACCGCCTGCAGCAGCTCTGGACTCAGGCCGCGAGTTTCAGCAATGAGACGCTTGACTCCCACCATCCACTGGATCACTTCATTAACGTAGTCCACCATCAGGGCTCGGTGGATCTCATCGGCTTTGTCCCAATTCTTATTTCTCAGCTCTTTAAATAAAAAATAAAAAAATAAAAAAGTCAGATAAGTGTCATTTAGCTGAAGTGATCTTAAATCAAGGAGCAGATTTGTTCATTATGTAGTATTTACTACAAAGTGTAATCTAATTTATTACAGGGTAAACTTGAGCAAGGGATGTTGGGTAAAAAACACTGGTTAGTGGCAGTTTAAACAAATGTGTATTCCCATAATGCACCAGTAGGAACATTACAAAAAGACTTTAAGACCCTTTAAGATCTAAACCTGTCTACCTGACAAATAAGACAGGGCACACAGGCAAGATAAAAGTTTCTCCCAAAGCGATGTTTGATTATAATTAAAATAATGATTTTCTATAACAGTCTAATCTGCTCTAACAGTAATTCCAGCTGCACTTATTCTTATAAATTACTTGTTAACAACTTAAGCAGATGCTCCACACACACACACACACACACACACACACACACACACAAAAAAAAAAAAAAAAGGATTTAAAGAGTGACGTTTTCAGTTTTCTGTGAGAGGAAAGTCTTATTCAAACATTTGCAAAATGTAAAAAAAAAAAAAAAAAAAGAAAAGAAAGTGATAACAAGAACTGCTCTGTTTCAACAACATTAAATGTAACTATAAATGGTTTCTGTTAACTGTGGTGCTAGAGAAATAAACACACTGGGATATTCTGATACAGGAAAATAATCATCTGTCGATTCGTAAAAGGGAAGTGTGTGATCAGCTCGGCACACAGCAAATAAACAGAGCTGATTCGCTTTGTTTACTTTCTCATCTACATTATCCTCCGAACTCCAGAGCAAAACAACAGGAATACACATTAATTCCTTGGTATAGTCAGTAAACATTTTACATGAAGTGTGTTCAACTGTCAAGAAACGCAATCATTAAAAGCATTTTTATAGAACCTTTCATAGAAAAGAGACAGTGTTAAATTTGATTGAAAATAAACAGGATGTTGCTCAAAGACTGAACAGCTTACCTTGGGAAAGTCCGTTCATCCTGCGTTTAACCGCAAGAGAGAGTTTACCACTTCGCCACATCTCTTCGAATATCTTCAGCCGCCTGTCAACGTCATCACACACCTGTTTCTGTAAAAGAAGCGAGTTAGGGTTCAATGCTCCTAGCTCTCATACAGTTTCAGATATTAATGCACTCACAGTCCTCATTAGACACTCCTACAAGAAATAACAGCCAGAATGAACAGCTGGACATCAAGTTAATATCAATGAAAATAATAGAAACTTGTCTTTTAATACTTAGGTCCAGATATAAAACTGATCTAAAAGAGAATGGAGGTTATGAGAGTTACTAGGTTTAGCTAAAGGTCTCTAGCATCAGATAAAGAGATATTCATTCATTCATTGTCTACCGCTTATCCGATCTACTCTCGGGTCACGGGGAGCCTGTGCCTATCTCAGGCGTCATTGGGCATCAAGGCAGGATACACCCTGGACGGAGTGCCAACTCATCGCAGGGCACACACACACACTCTCATTCACTCACGCAATCAATCACACACTACAGATAATTTAGAGATGCCAATCAACCTACAATGCATGTCTTTGGACCGGGGGAGGAAACCGGAGTACCCGGAGGAAACCCCCGAGGCACGGGGAGAACATGCGGAGGCGGGAATCGAACCCCCAACCCTGGAGGTGTGAGGCAAATGTGCTAACCACCAAGCCCCCCCATAAAGAGACATATGCACATTTACTTTAAAACCAGATCAGATTTCTAAAACTCAAACCTGAAAAAAAAATATGTATAGAAATGCGACTAAAAAGTGCTTCTTCATGATGAGACAAGACAGGATTAAACTGGGTTGTTTGGATTTGGATTGGATTATTTTAACTACGAAAGCAGACATGATTTTTATAGCATGATGTTAACATTGATATAAATGTTGCTGTGGGGAGTTTTAAAAAGGAGGCAGAGATCATGCTAAAGATCACACCTGATGCTAAATGTTCTGCTATTCTCCTCCTGTGACTTCTCCTCCAGATTAGATTTTCCATATTATTACCTTTACGGTTTGCCGGCATGCGGTCAACGCCCAGAGAAGCGGCGCTTGAACATCGTTAAGGTTTGGTTCATCCTCCGCTGGTGCAGTCGAGTCAGGCTGGATCTTCGGAGAAGACTGGTGCGAATCTGCTGCTCCTCCTGAAGAACCGTGACTCTTAGGAGGTGGAGTGAATCCAGCCACAGGAGGAGGCACTGGATTACTTGGTGGAATTGAGTTCATGGCTGGAGATCCATAATGGATCCCTGAACTAGGGCCTGAGAAAACAGGGTAGGAAGCTACAGTCTTTAAAATCGTTGCACAGAGGAGATCTGTTGTCTCTCAACTACATCTACAACTACTGTCAGAACTTTTTCACCTTTTATTGTGAAATTGCAAGCTATATATTGAAGTGAATATCAATAAGAATCATTTTAGGGGGAAAAAAGATTTATAAAAAATAAAAAAAATTTTAAAAAGTGTGCACACCCCTAAACTAATACTTAGTTGATGCACCTTTTAATTGAATTCAATTCATTTGTATAGCATTTTAAACAGCGGACATGGTCTCAAAGCAGCTTTACAGAAGTATAGAAACAGAAAAAAATAATAAAGTTACTATTTTATCCCTAAAATTTAAATACCAAGATGATATGAGAAAAATCCTACAGGAACATCTGTAGTTTATTTGTGTTTAATCAGTCACATTAAATGATAGAAGGTGGACATTAACAACTATTTAACAGGAGTTTGAATGTGATTGGTTGATTCTGAACACATTCCTAATTATAAAAGTGTGTGCACACTTATGCAACCAGTATATTGTACATTTTTTATTTTTCCCCCTGAATGATTCTTATTGTTTTTCACTTTAATATATCGTTTGCAAGTTGGATTTATTTTGCGATACCTCTGAACAACTCTCTGATCTCTCATTCGGCCACTGCTGGCAACCTTGTGGTAAGCGTGGACAATCGACTGTCCCTTTCCTCAAATGTTACTAACATCACACACTCACGTCGGTGTGTGAAGGATTCGGCCATTTTTATCCACACAGGCTGCTCAGGTGCTTGTTCAGTCCCTTGTCATTTTGAGACTGGACTACTGCAACTCTCTATTGGCAGTTCTACCTCTGCATACAATTCGTCCTCTGCAAATGATCCAAAATGCAGCTGTGCGACACTGCTGCCTTCCCTTCACTGGCTTACGGTAGCTGCACACATCAGATTCCAAACACTGCTGCTTGCCTACAAAGCCAAGAATGGACCTCTTACCTCAAAGCTCTCATTACTCCTCACACTACACCATGCTCCCTCTGATCTACTACACTAGACTCTTCTCTGTTCTGGTACCGAGGTGGTGGAATGAACTTCCCCTAGATGTCCGTACAGCCAAGTCACTGACTGTCTTTAAACAACAGGTGAAGACCTACCTCTTTCTGAAATACTTCAACTAGCTCTTATTTTTTCCTGTTTGTTTTATGTATTGTTGTATGTTGATTTAAAACACACACACACACACACACACACACAGTTTTTAGGCTGATGGTATCCTAAGTTTGTGACCTTTTGAACCAGTGTTAATGTATTCATTGACAGAGACTTCAAAGCACTCTTGTACATCGCTCTGGATAAGAGGGTCTGCTAAATGCCACAAATGTAAAATCTTGGTTTCATTTTTTACACAACAAAAACATGCCATTTTCACAGGGGTGTGTAGACTTTTTATATCCAACGTACAACTACATCTGAACGGATGGAAGTGTGCCGAAACACTCAACCGAATCACATTAGATTATTACAAATAAGTATAAGTACTTCATAAATAATGACTCGAGAAAGTGTATGTACGTATACACACACACACACACACACACACAACACACACACACACACACACACACACACACACACACACACACACACACACACACACACACACACACACACACACACACACACACACACACACACACACACACACACACGGTTCATTGTATAACATCCAGTGCCTCCTTTAGTGAAACTCAATGAAAGGTGAGAGCTAAGAGAGTGATGGTGATGATGGGATGACAAGATTTAAACAGATCTAGTGAAAATAAACAAAAAAAAAAAAAAGCACAAATTCAAGCCATTCATCTAATCTGAAGAATCCGACTCACTGTGAGCTGAGAGTTGAGGTGGAGGAACTCTCTTGTTGAGAAGATTCCGTTTCTGTCCACCATTGTTGGTCTGTGAGCCGTATGAAAACTGTGGAGGATCATTCCATCCCCTCTCCTGATTCCCTAAACACGAAACACAATAGATTTCTACATACTTAGGTTGACACTTTTTTTCTCCTAAGCGTTTTCCGAAAACTTCCGCCTCCATTAACCTGGTAAACAAGCACTACAACCAATCCTAGAGCAGGACACGAGAGATCAACCAATCAGAGTGAGGAGGCGGGATGAGTATTAACCAATCATAGTGTTTTTTCCGGAATAGAAGTTGGAAAATATAACGCTACGTGGAACCGGTGACAGATATAAAGCGGATTAGTTTATCGCGGATAAGAATTCCTAAATTATTATTTCTACAACCTGTTTCTGATCATATAAGGGAAAATATAAGTGCTATTATTTTTTACCTGGTTTAATATAAAAGTCGCTCATAGCAGCCAACCACAAAACTTAAGACAGGACGATATGCGGATGCCGACACAACACCCTGAAGAGCGAACAACCGGAACATGAGGAATTTCTGTAGCTCATCAAATTTCAGAATAAAAGTCACTTTGTGACTCGGATGCCTAGACTGACCCCATGCTCTAGTTTGTGGAAAATTTCATTAAAATTAGATTAAGTGATTAATGTGTTTATTTTACACAATGGATTTTCTTTTCTTTAAAAAAAAAAAAAATCTGGTGTAGTGTTTGCCTTTTCTTTTGAAGGGTGCCAATAATTTTGTAGCTCACTGGTTGATCAATATTGGGCTAGTAAAGCACATCAAACCAATGATAAAATGACAATATATTTACCTAAGATTTGTCCGTATGTTCACTGTGTATGCAGAGGAACTAATTTCATGATTTTATACAGTTATAACTTTTGAATTGTTGTGGTTTTCTACTCGCATGTGTTTCAGGGCTGTGATGGATTTGGATGTTGGATATGACCACTTCTCAAATCGCAGAAGAGAGTGACGTGAGCAGCAACCTAACTGTTGATTGCACATTTTATTAATCAGCTCTTTGTGTGCAACTGAAATTAGAGAAATCCAAACCTCCAGAGTGTCATGAAGTAGAACAGAAGATTATGTACCATATGTAACTATGGTTCTACGATTACGTGGACGGTCACCTAGGCAACGTGGGTTGATGAGGATGACCGTGCAACATAGTGGGGATGTTTTATAAACTAAACTCATGGAGAGGTCATGACTTTTTTATTTGTACTTGAGCACATGGAAGGAAGCCTTACTTAGTAGCAGAACCAGGTTTACTTACTGCATGAAATTTCCCTTTTTTCTCAGATCTGCTGTTAAACACTTTCATATATCATCAACATGATGTGACCAAGCTGTCTAGGAAACATTAGGATGCACCGCTTACAGTTTTTTAGTTCTCTGAACTAAGCAGTTTGTATAACGGTTCATGCCTTTGTGTATTTCAGATCTAATATTAAATGTGTGCACATCCTGCACTTCTGGATCAGCAGTGAATTCTATTTCCTCAACAATCTAACAACTTTTTCTTTTTCTTTACAGTTGCACAGTGTTTCCTCTCCACTGTGACGTTTGAGCTTTTATGCTCCTAACACTGCGAGTCATGTCTAATGTCCAGATTTTTTTAATACCTTTACATGCACATGAATTTAATATGGAGTTGGCCTGCCCTTTGCAGCTATAACAGCTTCACCTCTTCTGGGAAGGTTTAGGAGTGTGTTTATGGGAATTTTTTACCATAATTTTTTTCCTCTACAAGCGCATTTGTGAGGTCAGGCACTGATGTTGGACGAGAAGACCTGGCTCACAGTCTCCGCTCTAATTCATCCCAGAGGTGTTCTATTAGGTTGAAGTCAGGTCTCTGTGAAGTTCCTCCACACCAAACTCGCTCATCCATGTCTTTATGGACCTTGCTTTGTGCACTGGTGTGCAGTCATGTTGGAACAGGAAGTTGTCATCCTCAAACTGTTCCCACAAATCTGGGAGCGTGAAATTGTCCAAAACATCTTGGTATGCTGAAGCATTAAGAGTTCCTTTCACTGGAACTAAGGGGCCGAGACCGACCCCTGAAAAACAACACCTGAATTCAATTATTTGGAGGGCTGTCCCAAAACCTTTGCCAATATAGTGCATTTACAGTTAATCTTGCTTAAAATTCTTAGATTTCTTTTTATTTTTTACTGTTGCGCACCAATACACCAAGGCAAAACCCACCGTACTTAGCAATAAAGTTGATTCTGATTCTAATGAAGAATGTTTGAATAATAAAAACAAGCTCGTGTCAGTAACATGACCGTCTTCTGTCACTCCTCATGCTTGCATTAGAAACCTGGCCTGATGGAGGTGCTGTAAGACTGAATTTTAGTCTAGGAAGAAACTAGAATCCCTTTTAGATATCCAGCGTTTTTTTGTTTTTGCTAAACAGCCATTTAATACAACTTAAAATATAACAGAAGATTAATTTCCATTTCATCGACTTAAGATCTGTGACTTTTATTAGTTCATTAAGGTTATGACACATTGATTTTAATGAGGTTCAGATTTAGGCATCCACCTTCCAAAGGAAGTTTTTGTCCATCACAGTTTTCTGGACCGAAAGCCAAAGTGTAAAAAAAAAAAGCAAAAAAAAAGCAAAGTGTCTGTGATTCATGTGGATTTAAGCCGAATCCTTCTGTTACACAGTGTAGCGTTTATGCTTGTATTTGCAGTGGAGCTACACAGGGCTGGGTTCAGCTCTATCAGCTCTGCTGCTTCCTCTCAGAGCATTGCGACACTGCTCAGTGATGCACTGCATGCTAAGGAGGTCATGCAGAGGCCAGATGAGGAAAGTATCCTGTGTGACATGTGTCCTTTTTTGTCAGTCAAATATATCATGTAATCGTTTTAAAGGAAAACGAAACGTGTGAATTCACTTCTTTTTTCAGATGAGTCAGTCAGAACTGTGAAGTTCTGGCATTGGGCATTGGGCAGTGGGGCATTGGGCAGTGGGGCATTGGTGGCTCAGTGGTAGGTTACTCGCCTCTCATGCGGAAGGCCCGGGTTCGATTCCAGCCAATGCCCCAACCCCAGCCACTGGATGCAGTGCTGGTCCCAAGCCCGGAAAAATGGGAGGGTTGTGTCAGGAAGGGCATCCGGCGTAAAACATTTGCCAAGTTGTTGTGCGGACCAGTTGGTCCGCTGTGGCGACCCCGAACAGGGAGCAGCCGAAAGCAACTACTTCTTCAGTCAGAACTGTGAAGTGAGGTCAGGCACTAATAGATTATTATTATTTATACTTATTTACAGAGTCTGTACATAAATCAGCATTTTTCAGCCAGATCGAGGTTTTGTTTTGTTTTTTTTGTTTTTGTTTTTTCCCCTTAAGTAATTCTTTTCATGTAGGTTCCATTATAAATCAACTCCTTGTGTATTTTTAGCATAGCATTAAATCAAATGATCAAATTAACCTAGATGTTTGTTTTTTTCATGATCAAATTCTTTTAAAAAATTCATTCATTGTGGTTGGGGAAATTCTCAGTCTGAATGACATATTTGTTGCAGAATCAAACTGTCTGTCTGATATTTAGATAGACGTGTTTGTTTTTTTGTGGTCGCAGACTTTCAAACTACAGTTTATTCATATGCAAATATTTCTCATATCTTCTGTTAAGCATTGCATCATACTTACAAAAGGATTTCATGAGTAAAAGAGGAACAAAGGGGCCTCATTAGTGACCGGTGGCTTTAAAATCTGCCCTAAAAGTCATTCTCAGATTTTCCATGATAGCTGGCTCATGTTATGAATGGTCAGTGTTTTCCCGAGCGTGATATACTCGTAAGATGATGTTTTATGATGTAATAATGAACACGATGCTCAGAGAGATTAATAGATAAATATGGGATCGGTCCATGCCACTTTTGGTCGTCTCTTTGTACGCAAAGCAAAGAATAGAACAATTCAGATTCTGAGACATTCCCTCAGATCTTCTAGCACTGCTCGACGCGGTCCCCCCCAATTCTCACGGTACAAGGGAGATATGCATCAAGGCGCTGTCTGCTTTCGCAGTTCGGTGGTGGAATAAACTCCCCTAGATTTCTGAACAGCTGAGTCACTGGAGGTCTTCAAACAATGTGTGAAGACTTATCTCTTCCTGAAACACTTGTTCTATTTAAATTATTCTGTGTGCTCTTCTTGCTGTATTATTTCCCAACAGAGTTTTGGACTGATGGTTTCTTGATCAGTTGGCCTAGTGAACCGGTACTGATGTTTCCATTAACAGAGACTTAAAAAGCACTTTTGAAGGTCGCTCTGGATAAGGATGTCTGCCAAATGCTATAAATATAAATGTGAATTTAATCTAGAGTATTTTAGAACTGCCTAGTGCTTGAACTCCAGACATGCCCCACTTGTCCATCTGTTTTGTATTAAATAGCATTTTAAAATAATTAGGAGGAGGGAGCTAACAACCAACGTGAAATATAATACATTCTTGCCCTGGGAGCAAAACTCCACACTAAAGTCACATAATACAACAGATATTAGTGAGTTTGCACCAGGACATAAAGTGTCATTTATTTATTTATTTTTGGTCAGGTTTTGTTGGGGAAAGTCAATGTGGTGTTCAAATTTGAAGCTTATGTAATGTCCCACATTGATGAAGTTCTTAAACAGTTATGTGTGGCTTGCTGTTTTTTGACACTGGATTTGACAAGTGGACATTTTTTGAGTCCAATATCTCTGGAACAAATGGCTATTTCTAATCCATTTGTGTTACACCAATTTGGGACCCTTTCCTTGGGTTGTTAGAAGTCCCAGCAACGTTCCGGAGACTCAGATTCCTTATGTCAATGATTGGCACTTTCAGCATCTGACGGCTGACCTGAGACCTCTGAGGGCTAAACAGGTGGAACGGACATACAGTATCTGGGCTTCCACTTGGGACATGCCCACTTGGGGTGCGTCCACAAATTGATAAGACAGCGATGATTGCAGCCTGCCTGAGACCTAAAACCAAAATGCATGTAAGACTGGTGCTGAAGGAGGTGGGCAGCTCCCAGTAAATGGAGCTGCTGCAACAGGTTTTTATTCATGTGAAAGCCACAATCTGTGGTGTCCATTTTTTCATTCTCCTGACTTCCCTCTCCCTTTTGTTTTGCTGAGGGATGCGTCAGACGGAGGGTGTCCCAGGCGATGGAAGCTCTTGGCGCAAGTGCAATAGAGGAGGAGAGTTCTCATCTCATTACTATCAGTCCAGGGACCAAGCCCCACTGCATCAGCTCAGCAATTGAGGGTCTAGGGCTGTGCTCAATGGCCTAGCAGTGGTAGCTTGGTGGACCTGGGATTCAAACACACAACCTTCCAGTCGCTGGTGCAACACCTTAACCATGGAGCTACCACTTCCCTTTATGACTGAGGTAACGTTGACAATGGTGGAGAGAAAATCATAAACTAGGAATTTTTGGGAATGTGAATGGAAAATTGTGTTGGAGTTCAAGACAAAAAGGACAGAAAATACCTTTATTTCACCCTCATTCAATAAACTAAACTAATAAAAGGCATTACGGGAAAAAAAGCATAGTAAAATATTTATATTTCTATAAATATATCAATCTTTCACCGAACTCAGCTATTCACAATAAACAGATGACATTCTCATGCGGTCTCACAGCTTGACGATTTGTCTTGGCTAATTGGTGAAACGATTAATCGGGTTGTTGGTTAAGGGGATGAGCAGGGGAAGTCTGTTCTGTTGTGTCATGTTCACATGACCTATAAATCCAGCAGACTTTTTTTGGCTGGTATAGCAGTCTACCAATACCATCACCATTTAAGCAGGCCAGTAACAATACACATACATAATCTAGCCATGGGGGTCACAGTCCAGTGACTTCTGTGCCGGTCCCAAGCCCGGATAAATAGAGAGGGTTGCGTCAGGAAGGGCATCCGGCGTAAAACATTGCCAAATTTAACCATGCGAATCGTCAGTACGAATTTCATACCGGATCGGTCGAGGCCCGGGTTAACAACGACCGCCATCGGCGCCGTTGACCTACAGGGCGCCGGTGGAAATTGGGCTACTGTTGGTCGAAGAAGTAGAGGAGGGAGGAGAGTGCACAGACAGAGAGAGAAGAGGAAAGGTAAGAGTGTAGGACTGAGAATAGGAACTCTGAATGTTGGTACTATGACAGGGAAAGGTAGAGAGCTGGCTGATGTGATGGAGAGAAGGAAGGTGGATATACTGTGTGTACAGGAGACCAGGTGGAAGGGTAGCAAGGCTCGTAGTATAGGAGCAGGATTCAAGCTGTTTTATTATGGTGTGGATAGTAAGAGAAATGGGGTAGGTGTGGTCCTGAAGGAGGAGTTTGTGAGGAATGTCCTGGAGGTGAAGAGAGTTTCAGACAGGGTGATGAGTCTGAAGTTAGAGTTTGAAGGGGTGATGTTGAATGTTGTTAGTGGTTATGCCCCACAGGTAGGTTGTGAGTTAGAGGAGAAAGAGAGATTCTGGAGTGAATTAGATGAGGTGATGGAGAGTATTCCCACGGGTGAGAGAGTGGTGATAGGAGCGGATTTTAATGGACATGTTGGCGAGGGGAACACAGGTGATGAGGAGGTGATGGGCAAGTTTGGAGTTAAGGAAAGGAACCTTGAAGGACAGATGGTAGTGGACTTTGCTAAGAGGATGGACATGGCTGTGGTTAACACTTATTTTCAGAAGAGGGAGGAGCATAGAGTGACTTACAAGAGTGGAGGTAGGAGAACACAGGTAGACTACATTCTATGTAGAAGAGGCAATCTGAAAGAGATTAGTGACTGTAAAGTGGTAGTGGGAGAGAGTGTAGCCAGACAGCATAGGATGGTGGTGTGTAGGATGACTTTGATGGTCTGTAAGACGAAGAGGTCAAAGATAGAGAAGAAAACCAAGTGGTGGAAGCTGAAAAAGGAGGAATGTTGTGAGGAATTTAGACAGAAGTTGAGGCAGGCTCTGGGTGGTCAGGTAGTGCTGCCAGATGACTGGGAAACTACAGCAGAAGTGATCAGGGAGACAGGGAGAAAGGTGCTGGGTGTGTCATCTGGAAGGAGGAAAGAAGATAAGGAGACTTGGTGGTGGAATGAGGAAGTTCAGGATAGTATCCAGAGGAAGAGGTTAGCCAAGAAGAAGTGGGACATGGACAGGACTGAAGAGAATAGACAGGAATACAAGGAGTTACAGCGCAGAGTGAAGAGGGAGGTGTCTAAGGCCAAGCAGAAGGCATATGAAGAGTTGTACACTAGGTTAGACACTAGAGAAGGAGAGAAGGACTTGTACAGGTTAGCTAGGCAGAGGGATCGAGATGGGAAGGATGTGCAGCAAGTTAGAGTTATTAAGGATAGAGATGGAAGGGTGCTCACAAGTGAGGAGAGTGTACAGAGGAGATGGAAGGAATACTTTGAGGAGCTGATGAATGAGGAAAATGAGAGGGAAAAAAGAGTAGAAGGGGTGAACTCTGTGGAACAGAAAGTAGATAAGATTAGAAAGGATGAAGTCAGGAAGGCTTTGAAGAGGATGAAAAGTGGGAAGGCAGTTGGTCCTGATGACATTCCGGTGGAGGTCTGGAAGTGTCTGGGAGAGGCAGCAGTGGAATTTTTAGCTAATTTGTTCAACAGGGTTTTAGAGAGTGAGAGGATGCCTGAGGAATGGAGAAGAAGTGTGTTAGTGCCGATCTTTAAGAATAAGGGTGACGTGCAGAGTTGCAGTAACTATAGGGGGATAAAGTTGATGAGCCATACAATGAAGGTATGGGAAAGAGTAGTGGAAGCTAGGTTAAGGAAGGTAGTTGAAATTTGTGAGCAGCAGTATGGCTTCATGCCCAGAAAGAGCACAACGGATGCAATTTTTGCTCTGAGGATTTTGATGGAGAAGTATAGGGATGGTCAGAAGGAGTTGCACTGTGTGTTTGTAGACT
This sequence comes from Hemibagrus guttatus, assembly GCA_033459395.1. Taxonomy (NCBI): domain Eukaryota; kingdom Metazoa; phylum Chordata; class Actinopteri; order Siluriformes; family Bagridae; genus Hemibagrus; species Hemibagrus guttatus. The sequence goes on from JAUCMX010000021.1 coordinate 4,761,107, forward strand.
TGGAGAAAGCATATGACAGGGTGCCAAGAGAAGAGCTGTGGTACTGTATGAGGAAGTCAGGAGTAGCGGAGAAGTATGTCAGAGTGGTGCAGGACATGTATGAGAGGAGCAGGACAGTGGTGAGGTGTGCTGTAGGTCAGACAGAGGAGTTCAATGTGGAGGTGGGACTGCATCAGGGATCGGCTCTGAGCCCCTTCCTGTTTGCTATAGTGATGGACCAGTTGTCAGAGGAGGTCAGACAGGAGTCTCCTTGGACAATGATGTTTGCAGATGACATTGTGATCTGTAGTGAGAGCAGGGAGCAGGTGGAGGAAAACCTGGAGAGGTGGAGGTTTGCTCTGGAGAGAAGAGGAATGAAGGTCAGTCGTAGTAAGACTGAGTACATGTGTGTGAATGAAAGGGAGGGAAGTGGAACAGTAAGGTTACAGGGTGAAGAGGTGAAGAAGGTACAGGAGTTTAAGTACTTGGGGTCAACAGTCCAGAGTAATGGAGAGTGTGGGAAAGAGGTAAAGAAGCGAGTGCAGGCAGGTTGGAATGGGTGGAGAAAGGTGTCGGGAGTTCTGTGTGATCAGAAAATATCAGCGAGAATCAAGGGGAAGGTGTACAGGACAGTGGTGAGACCGGCCATGCTGTATGGTTTAGAGACAGTGTCACTGAGGAAGAGACAGGAGTCAGAGCTCGAGGTAGCAGAGCTGAAGATGTTGAGGTTCTCTTTGGGAGTGACAAGATTAGACAGGATTAGGAATGAGTACATCAGAGGGACAGCTCATGTTGGACGTTTGGGGGACAAAGTTAGGGAGGCCAGATTAAGATGGTTTGGACATGTTCAGAGGAGGGACAGTGAGTATATTGGTAGGAGAATGTTGGACATGGGGCTGCCAGGCAGGAGGCAAAGAGGAAGGCCAAAGAGGAGGTATATGGATGGAATTAATGAGGATATGAAGCTAGTGGGTGCAGGGGTTGAGGATGCAGAAGAGAGGGATAGGTGGAGAGAGATGATTCGCTGTGGCGACCCCTGAAGGGAAAAGCCGAAAGAAGAAGAAGAAGAAGTAACAATACACATACATATGTGGGTGTGGTCATGAAAATAGCTTATTTCATAGAAGGAAATTCCTTTCGGTTGATGAAATTCCGGCGATGTGCCCTTTTAGTATATATATAAGTGCAGTTATTTGCTCTGATTACATTTAGGATAACTAGCCACAAATTGCACTTGGATGTCCATGCCTGTTCATCCACCTTGTATAAGAACCCTTACAAAAAATTTCAGGTTTCTGGCAAACAGTTGTGGTAAAGCTCTGGCAATGTTGCCATAAATTTGCAAACAAACTTAATTTTTTTCATATGCAAAGTAGGTTTGTAGCAAACTTCTCGCAAGATTTCTGGCAAACAATTTATTAAATATGTACTGTTTGCCACAAATTCACATTTTGTGTGTTTCTGGCAAATATTTAGCTACTCTGAAATACTGACTTATTAATATAATTAAGCTAGCCAATTTAGTTGATATGAAGGACATTAATGATAGCTAGGTACTGAGTTCTGAAAACTATCTAAGGGTTATTACAATTTGTAAGTGGACAGTTATAGCTGGAAATTACAAAAACGTAATTTGGCTCATCAGCCAGCCATAATGACAAGAAAATCTTTCTGGTGTCTAAAAACCTTGCTTTAGCGTCGTTTTTAGCATCGTCAACAGTACCAAAAATGATCTTACAGATAATGCATCATTCTCTAGCTTATTTGTAGTTTAGATCTGTTCACAGCTTTTAATTACCCACAATTAACAATCAATAAATACCAAGTAAATATTTTGCTCAGTGAGGGGATTGTACTATGCAAATAATTACTGCTGTTATGCTTTAATGTTTCTTATATTCATATAGACTACATGCAGTACTTAATGGAGCTGGAGAATTTGATATGAAAGTGTGGAAAAGGTGATCATTTGGCTGTAATTCACTGCAAATCCAGCTTATTGCAAATTCACACTGCTTCTAAAATTTTATGCATGGCTTTACACATAGGACAAAAAAAACCATCCATAGATATACGATCAGTTTCCTGTCAAGAATTTCTTTATAAATCAAGTGCACAGGAGGCTGCACATGCACATTAGAGAGCCATATTTGTACACACCCTTCATAGAAATGCTCACTCACTGTTAAGAATCACTCAGGGTTGATCTGATCACTTGACTCAGCCTGAAAGATGATCTGTTTACTGATTTTGGTTTTGTATCCTGTTCTTGTTTTTTTAATTTTGTCGATCAACGGTTCTTTTGCTGATATGATATTGTTTACAATTTGGATTTTTTTTTTTTGCCAGTAACTGCTGACATCTCTGCTGCCTGCCATTCTCAAAAGAAGTAAATTGATCTAGAATAAATAGGCTTAAATAATCTTGTGTTTGATTTATAATAAATCGAATGATTAGGTAATATGAGTTCTCCCGAGGTTGGTGCAGCATTAAAAATTTTTTTATTTTTTTTTATTAACTGTGCTGGACATCACAACTGATGTTTTTAAAAAGCTGCTGCATTTATAATTCATTTCAATTCACCTAAATCCTGTGACCTCATTAAAAACAAAATTGCCCATAATTACTGTCAACTTTAATGGAGAGACAATTTGAAATAAAACTGTGTTCTGTGAGAAGAATAAAACCTCCATGGCTCCAATAAATAGCCAAAATGCCATTGTACATATTTAAATAATATATAATAATAGAAATAATAGCAGAAGGGATCTGTGAAATTTATTATCCGGTCTCATTTGTTTGTTTGTGTGGCTAAAATAATTCAGAGGGATTAGAGATGACTGTAAACATTTTTGATTTCTCAACAAACACACGCAACCAATCACATCCGTCACTTTGCCCTTTTTCAGTTTATTTCTTATTTCACATTTCAGTAAGCAGCATCCTGTGGCAAACAGCCATAAAGGTAAAAAAAGATTATAATAATAATTTTTAAAAAATAAATAAATAATTTAAATAAAGTTAAATCATAGAATATATCTATGTAAAAGTTCTAAATGTAAAAAAAAAAAATTCAATTGTAAAAGTTTTACTGACTGTATACAGCTCATGGTGTTTAAAACTCATCTCTCTCTCTCTCTCTCTCTTTTCTCTCTCTCTCTCTCTCTCTCACACACACACACACACACACACACACACACACACACAATTCAAACGCTGAATTCAATTCAATTTATTCGTATAACACTTTTAACAATGGACATTGTCTCAAAGCAGCTTTACAGAAGTATAGAAACATATTATAAAATATAAAGTTAAGTTACTATTTTATCCCTAATGAGCAAGCCTGAGGTGACGGTGGTGAGGGAAAAACTCCCTGAGATGATATGAGGAAGAAACCTTGAGAGGAACCAGGCTCAGAAGGGAACCTCATCCTCATTTGGGAGACACTGGACAGTAAATAATGTAACTGTTGATAATGTCCTTCCTACAACAGCAACCAAGAGCTCTTGAGGTGCTAATAGGTCAGTGTAGTTTCTGAGTTCATTCTAGACTTAGCACCAATTCCTTGCTGTCGCAAGCTGACTGATTACACGGCAGTTCAGTGAATATTTGGAAGTGTTAAAATAATAAAAATGTCAATCAATAATAAATTAATGAATAATAATAAATCTCACAAAGTTGATTGAATCCCAGGCTGTGCTGCAACTAACCCTAAGTAACAGAGAGGGAGTGAGATTACAACCAGACAGTCTCCCCTACACATATACAGACAGCTTCAATCCATCATTTAAAGATTTTTAATTATTTAGAAATTATTTTCTTCATATTGTGTAAGTTCATTTGCGTCTTCGTTTATAGATGTAAGAACACAAATCATAAACTAGACATAAACAGTTAAACCTAAACAAACTCTCTGACCAGCCCATATTTCAGCATCCAAATTTTATAAGGGTGTAACATTAAAAATATCGGCTATTAAAATAAAATCTTACACAGCATTCTAGACACAACTATGTTTCACATGAAGCACTGTAATAAAAATATTTGACCTAGCCTAATTATTCCATTTTTATTTATTTATTTAACATTTGGGATGTTTCTTAGTGGTTGTAGGAGGTCATTTTAGGCCAGTTAGCTTGTGCCATTAAAGTAATGCTGAGCCAGCCTTTCCACACAGCACATATGGAGGACTTTTTTTGAACTGCAAAATGTTGTGAAATTTCATCAACATGATGGAAATGCATGTGAGTGTGAAGCCTGCTCTTTTACTACTTCTCACTGGTGAAACAAAGAATATTACGAGTAAGTACATTTCATTATTTTGTGCAAATGAATCAAATATATTGTAGGATTGCAAAATGTTACGTGCATACGCCATAAAAAAAATGAATGTGCTTCAATGCGGCAACGAGGCTGGTCTTTGTGCATTTGTGTATATAAAATTAAATGTGTAAATTCCCCCAAATTTGCTGATTAACACTAAATTGCATAATATTAGTACTAATGCTGCTCTGCCAAGCAGATCACTCTTATCTCAGTGTGATGGTTTAATGAGAACGGGGGAAGTTTTTACTTTGTAGACAAGATCTGTTCCTTTCTACGTCATGAATCAGTGAGTTAAAGCTTTTGCGTACATTCTTCCTATTATTACCACCATCTAAAATGCCCTTGATAAAAGTCAACTGAATATTGCTGCTCTATTCTAACCTAGAAAAAGTATATCTGCGATTTAACGAAACCCCATTCGGTATCATTAGCAACAAGTTATGGAGGCAAATTATTATTATCAATCAATAAGTTCTTCAAGCACATTCTTAAAAATTCGTAAAATGACTAACAGTCTGAGTTCAACTGGGCCACACACTGATTTAGTGGGTTATAACTCCATTTAAATCAGCTCTCTTTGATTTGCTAATGATTATTGATATGCTTGATGCAGCTATGGAAATTGCGATAAACTTTCCGACAACAAATCTTAACGATCTTAGATTAGACAGAAATCAGTACCACTGTGCAGAATGAATCAGAGTAGGCTACAAGGACTTCATTGCTTAAATACAAATCGAGGGATTTCCCCAAGGAATTCCTGTTCTTTTTTCATCACTTATCCACTGTTTTTTGTCACCTTTTAACATGTATACAGATTGGAACAGAGATATCACTTAATTTTGAGAGTAAAACTGACCTCTGGTAGACTTTTTTTGACAACTAACCTAAATAAGCTATCTATCTTTTATATATATATATATATTATAGTAATATTCTACATTATATTTTATATTATATATATATTTGTTTGTTTATTTATTTATTTTTTATTTTATTTTTTTAAATAAAACAATATACTGCTTGAGGAGGATGTGGTATTGATCATCCCTTTGCACCCTGAATTTGGACATTTAATGTTCTTGAGCTTTGAGAAAAATCGTCTAAATGCCCTTGTGTAGATGAATTCCTCTAGGTTTGGTTTATTAATGGTGATAGCCAGGTGCTCTCCTTAAAGCATGTAATGAAGGTCTGATTTGGCCTGAAAATGAAGATAACTACATTTAGCCAAATGGAGGAAAATAAAAGGTGGAGCACACTGTTTGTACTCTGCTTTTAGTTAAGAAGTTAGTTTGCGTTACTTATGTCCACAGCATGCCTTGGTGTCTCAGGTAGCGTAGGTGGTTCCAGGTGTCCTTTATGTTATGAGCCTACACAGTCTAGCTAATTACTGGACAATACTGCACTGTATAATGAATGGTACAGCTTGTCTTTTTGGGATGTAGGTCCTTTTCTGAGCCTTACTTTTTCTCCTTTAATGGAAGCTCCCACTCTTACTAGCTCTCGATACCTTGCAAAGGGTGTCTGATCTTATGTGTCTGATCTTATGTGAAAAGAGTCTGGTGTTTGATTTGGATAGAAACCCGAAGCCGCTCCGGCTAGACGTTCTCAGAGATTCAGTTTACGTTTGCCTGTAGATAGATATGGTCTTTTTTTTTTTTTTTTTGTTTTGTAACAAATCTGCAATCCACCTGCAATCTATTGATGTAACCACTGATAAACTTAAATACTGACACACACATCCTTCTCTTTCAATCTTTTCAACAAAACAATGATTTTTTTTGTAACGGACTGAATATAAATTTACTATGAACTATTATGAACAGAGCATCATGTTAAGAAGATTTAATACTTTTAATAATTGGTCTTTTTATTTGTGAAGAAACATCTGGGTCACTTTTAGGATGCTACTGCCTCTGCTACCTACTGTGTAAAATGTCAAGCCTCTGTTACTTTCATTAGTCATGACTTCCAAGTAATAATTAATTAAGATTAAAGAGAGGTTTCAGATTAATTGTTTTTAGACTACACACAATTCTACAGTTGTTAATAAAAATCTTTATTTCTCTTATGATTGTTTAGATTAAAATCCCACAGTTAAATGTGAAGTTTAGAGCTTTACCACTGTACTCCACGTAACTTTACTGGTGCAGCATCACCTGACCTGTAATACTGGACCCGGTACAATATCCCAGAGAAAAACTATAGATTTTACAATTCTGACCTTTACAGAATAGCACGGAACAACCCACGTTTTCTGAAGTGTAGCTCATACGTGTGAAAATTTGAACACAAAATCCCCAAGCAGCCAAAAAAATCCATCACGCTGTTGATGTTATCAATTGATGAGCAAGAAAACAGCTTATATACTGAGGGAACCTTGTCAATGTGAACCAAGCAAATTAAAGCACATTGGCATTGCGTCTCAAAATGGCCAACAGAAATCTTCTCCTAGCTGCTGGTAAGTGTCCGATGATGTACTTTGTTGGGGTCGTGCTTTTTCACAGCAATCTGACCGAGTAACCGAAAAGGAAGGAGATTGTGTAAGGTCATTAACAAGTATGAATTCTACTGAAAGCAAAAAGACCTTAGCAATATTTCACTTTTTTATTTTAAGTTTCTAAAGACAAAATAGTCGTATATTTGTAAAATGGTTCTTCAGTTTTAAATGTAGGTAGCTTTCTGGACTCAAAAGCAACAGGATCCTGTAAAGATATTTAGATTTTTTTTCAGTCAAGAAACAGTCACCGGTATTATCTCCCTCTCTACAGCTTTATTCACACTACTTCTCATAACTGAAGCCAGGCACCTCTGGCCTTTGAAAGCAGCAAAATGTGAACTGAAAGGCAAGGCTGAGGAACTGCTCAATGTCTTGGTGAGTAATGATTTAAACAGCTCTTAACAGATGGCGTATAAAAACTGAAGTCGTGAGATACAGGAAAAGCTAACATTACAGTTAAGGGTTAGGTCACAAATGTTGCTAATTAACTGCTAGCTAAATGACAAGGAATTTTATTTGTTTTTAAACAGCGAACTGAATCCATTTGTGCATACGAAGTACCACTGAGTGTCCGCACTGAAGGATGCCTCACCGAAGTGAAGAACAGCTCCGACTGCGAGCTGGCCTCCATCTTTGGCACTTACGTTACCGAGGCAACCAAATTCGACATTCATACGCTTGCGACTGAACAACTTCAGCCAATCAACCAGTACCTTCACGACATTCAAAATTTTCTCTGCAAGTCCAAGCCTGAATCGAAGGACTGCGGCATGGCCTTTGAGGAAAGTGACGGAGATTATGAGAAGATCTGCAAAGTGATGAGCCTTTTAAAGCTTCTCAAACGGTGGCTGTCCAGAGAGCACTGTTAACCCCTCATTATAAATTCATAATATTTATATTATTTATTTATTTTGGTAGTTGGATTTTAAATGGCATCTGTTTTTGGTTTTTTTTAATTGAATATTCCTGAATATTTGAACAAAGTAAAAACATTTTTTAACCACATTTATATTTGGAACAGTGGTGTTTCTTGAATGTGAAAGATTTAGGTTAATCTTTACAGAGTTGATTTCTAAACTTTTTAAAAAAAGTTTAGAAAAATTTCTAAAATTTATAAACTTGGGAAAAAAAATTATTTTTTATAAAAAAACAAACATATTCTGGCAGAAACACAATAATCAATTAAACACCGAGACATGATTTAAAATCTGCTTGAGACAGCCCGAAAAATATCTTGCCTTTTTTTTGTCTAATGCTTTTAATTTGAATCTAAGCTAATCAAGAACTTTTAATATTTAAGAGATTGAAAATATTATTTATTTAAATATTATTTAAGATTGCTGTCCTTCTTTGGAATGTCTTGATCTTGTTTCTTCTTTGCCTTTTATTTGCCTAATAAAACACCAACAGTATGAAGCAATATATCATCAGTCCAGTCTGAATTTACTGGGACATCTCCTGGACCTAATAAAATCACTGCCAGGTCATTTTGGTGGTTATTTTTGACTTTCACACTTTATTCCATTAGGAAGAACCTGCAAACCACATACCAGAGAAATTCCAGGTTCACACACATCTCAAGCAAACATTTTTTTTTTTCCAGAATGAAACCAGTTTGCTGATTCACATAATTTCACTTAACAGTTCAGATAGTTATGGAAACACCTGAGGAGCAAATACAACTCAATGCTGCTACACATGATATTAGGATTGTACCACTGTAAGACATTCCTTTCTAGAAACTTCCATCACACTCGATTCAGCGGTAAACAGCATTGGGAGCTTTGTTGTGGTTTCTTTTCTTTTTTTCTTTTTTTTTTAAATGCAGAGTGCAATAATCTTGAAATTGTGACTACAAACAAATAAAAAATAAAAATAGTACATATGATATTATTTTTGCAAGTTTATTCATAGCCCTGCTGTATATAAGGCTTATCTTTAGTGAACAGGCAAATCTCACATGATGCTCTAAAATACAGAAGACGACACGGGGAGCTTAATGGCAGGAGTGATTTCACAGCTGGGAAGACACAAAAGGCTTTATGTCCAAAAAAACAAACCCTTACATTTATTAATAGTGCTTAAAATGAGTCTCTATAAGGCTTAAAACTCCTGTAAAAGGTGTAGTGCAAGAAACACTTTCACTCATCTGCAAGATCAGCGATCAGAAGATCCTCGGACTGGAAGACTGCCACTGATTGAGCTCGAATCCCTCAAACTGCTTATATTAAAATCACTTTGGGTAAAAGTGGCTAAAAAGCCGTTTAACAGAACATCGTTGTAAGGATTACAAACCGAAGCTGTTATCCATATCAACTGGCAGACTCTGTTAAGGCCATTCCCTTTTAAACCTTTTCTAGAAGTTAGCACTTTACTTCAGTTTCCCTTTAAAACAAAAGTGGGTTATGTCTATAGCAGCTCTTTTAACACTGTTAAAAAAAAAAAACCAAAAAAAAAAACTGGTTCTCTCGTATTGCTGTAAAAGCACTGAGGATGGCAAGGATGAACAATCCTCTAGCGTTGTTTATTAAGATTTCTATCATATATCACTTAAGCAGACGGCACACGAAGGTCTCCCGATGTTCTGTCTTAACAGAACTGCTAGGACTTGGTGAGAGATTTCCAAGTTATATCACGATCTGAAAGCAGGTAAGAGGCTAGGACTTCGTGGAGTTTTGTCTGGAGTTGACGACGGCCTGCTTAGCTTCTTCCGGAAGGAGTGTTGGGTCAGTCAGTATGGATGTCGTGGTGCTTAGCTGCCTCAGTGTCCCTAAAACCACTGTATAAGGAAGAGGAAGGGAAGAAAGAGAGGAGAGAAATAAGCTTTGTGTATGTGTGGAGCTCAGAGCTTAACAATTACTCAGTTATTCCTGTACTGTAGGTATTATTATTATTATTAGGTTGTTTGATAACAGCGTGCCTCTCCACTTAGAATACTCTTTTGATGGAGTGTAAAATGTTGCTCATTATTTGGATTATCTTATCATTTGGATTATTTTGAACCATCTTCAAAACTGAGCAGTCCATTTTTGCTTTTTTTGAGTAGGGCTGTCCGGGGCTTTTTTTTCACCGTTGCTATTTTTAGTGTTTAAGTGGCCAAGAAGTGCAAAACAAAATAACAAATACAAAAAAAAAAAAATGGATCAGAAAACAAAATAAATACAAAAAAAATAATAAATTAGAAAACAAAATAACAAAAATTTGAAGAAAAAATAAAATAAAATCAGAAAACAAAATTAAAATTAAAATTTTAATTAAAATAACTTAAAAAAATTAAAAAATCAGAAAACAAAAATCAGAAAAACAAAACAACAAATTAGATAAAATAACAAATGCAAAAAAAATGAATGAGAAAACAAAATAGATAAAAAAAAAACAACGAAAATTTAAACAAAACGAAAAAGGTAGGTATAGCTCAAGAACGGAATTCTTGCTGTTGACTGGAAGACTAACAGGCTTCATCAGCTACATAATTGCTATATTATTTATAAATTACAGGTAACTATTTTGCTTAATTACTTCATAATCTTCGCCGGACGATACCGTGAATAAAACACACCCACACATGCCACCACACTGAGCTTAATCGCCATTAGAACTTACTGGGTCTGAGGACGGGCAGCGCACAGTCTCGATCCAGCCACTGCATGGTGGTCTCACACAACTTGCTCTTGTTGGTGGTGGACACGCTCCCATTGAAGGACTCGAACAGAGGCTTGATGATGATGCTAAACTGGAGGAGTGCTGTTAAAGAAAATACTTCAGAATATACTCGAGTTAGTTGTGACTTGACTCATCAGAGTCGGTTATGATTTATTCAGACGCGTTCACTAATTCGTTTTGATACATGGTTCACCCACATGTTCAGCAAGAGCATTCGGGGGATCAGACTGATATTATAAGAGTGAGGAGGTCTGGGGTTGAGTCTGTGTTCTCCCAGTGGGGTTGAGTCAGAGTCAGGGCTCTGTGCAGGACACTCCAGTTCTTCTACTTCAACCATCACACACCATGCGTGTTCACTTTGCTTTGTGCACAGCTGCGCTGTCATGCTGGAACACTGTTCAAGCCTCCTAGTTTCCGTGTATTCATTTTAATGCTACAGCGTACAAAGACATTCAGTACAACTGTGTTTCTTCTAACTTTCTGCAACAGTCTGAGGAAGAACCACATGGACAGGTGTTGTCCATATAACATATACCTTTATTTTATCATGATAGTTAGCATTCTCAGTGAGTCTAGCTTGTGTGTGATGGAGATTTGTGTGTGAAAATCTGACTCCACTGGTTGGTGGGATACTTTGAATACTGAGATGAAAAACCTGACATGACAAAGAGAAGTGAGGGCAGAATGGAGGAAACAGATACCGTGAATTAGTGAGGTAGGTAATTAATAAATAAATAAATAAATGAATAAATAAATAAATAAAAAAGGAAAGATGGCTGTATCACAGGGACATTTAATCCACTACCATGTCATACACTGCTTCGTGCTTTTACTGCATGCATCTAAACACAAAAAACAAAGGCTCTTCACATCTCTCACTGTTTTTACTTGCATCTCTTTTACTAACATACCCATCCTTTTAAGACAATTTCTAACACTTAAAACCCAACAGCTCCTGAACCTGCAGAAGCACATCTACTCCATTTCCTTCAGTTTGGCTGTCAGGGTGCAAAAAAAAAAAAAAAAAAAAGGATACGATCCAAAACTTCCAGTTCTGCAGAGTTCTGTTCTTCACATACTCATCAAACTTCTCCTTCATGTGATCAAATCGGTGGCGTGTAATGGGGACTCCTGTGGCTGGAAGCTGTTCCTGGCACAAACTGGAATAGATGGAAAAGTGAGAAAGTAAGGTGAGACGTGAAATAGAGACCTGAACGTTCCAGTCCAACACTCGGTATCTCTCAATACACTTAGTGCTGTTTAACTTTATAATACACTGCTAGAGTTAATGCTACATTTACAAGAATGATGACTCGGTCACATTAAGAGGACGGATTCCCTCTTCTGAGTCATCTCTGGTGAAATCCAGATGCTGATTTCGACTCCTGATGATCATCAGGGGTCAAAATCAACATCTGGATTTCTGTAAAGTTGCTCAGATTATTTGTATTGAATTACTCAAATTGAATGATTAATGAGTTTGTTTTAATTCTAAACACTAGCAAAACAGTACTATTTGTCTAATTTTACCTCACTGTAGACAAACAAACACTACATGCTAATCAAATCACAAATATTTTAAAGCATGATGCTTCTTTCTGCTGCATAATTTTAATGCTTTTAAAGTGACATTCTCCAGCCCTGATTAAATGATCAAACTCTGACTACAGTGACAAGATATTTTCGCATGCCTTACCGTGTCTGCCAGTGTGTGTGTGCGTTATTGTGTAATGAAAAGTGATCAAGTCACCGAAAGGCCATGAGGTTCTCTTTTTTCCACCATCTACACCACACACTCTCATGTGTTCAAGATGGTATCGTGATACAGATATTACCTTCTAAACACAGGAACTCTTCTGACTGTTCTGGGCACTAAATATTAATATGTTCACGACCTAAATGGTTTCCTGGTAACAGAGGGTAATGTAATAAGGTTAACCTGAAGTGATGAATAAATACTGATGAGTTTGCAGAAGTGCACTGTCAGCTCCGTTTCGAGTATAAAGACAGCACATACATATTCACATAAAAAATTGAAAACAGATTAACAGATAAATGCCTAGTTTTGTCTTGGGAACTACAGAACCACAGGTACCTTGATGTTCAGGAAAGATCCATTGATATGCATGAAAAACGGGTCAAGAAATATGATCCTCCTTTATTGTAAAGGATGTAAAAGGACTACAGTGCAGAAGAGCGAGGACACAAGAACGAGAATCCAGCTGCATGTGAAAGTTTTTATATTTATCTTAAACTAAAGCTGCATGGTATTTGTGTCTTTAATGGAAATTCTAGAAATATCATTAATAGCATGTGCTGCTCATACGCCATATTTTTGACATCATTGCATGTTCATGTTCCTAATGGGATGCGATTATTCAAGATGCCTAGAAGGCTGTAAATCAGCATGGAGGCCTGAGTCTAACAAGTTGAACATGGGAAGAATAACTGTAGTATGGAAAAACAACAAAAAAAAAGGTATTAAAAAAAATTTGGCATCCTAAATTCTTTGTATTTAGATTTTTATTTTTGATACACACACACCAGAGAGTGTGAGATATTATACTGATCATAACTTATGATCACATGATCGTTTACACCATGTCTATTCAGAGTGGCCTTGTTGAGATCTTTTTACACCTACAGTTATTGTCATTTACGAGAAGAAATAAAGTTCTCATATTTCTTTTTTTTTCCCATCGTGACACATTATGATCCTGAACATTAAAACAGCATGACTCACATACCTGATGGATGCATTGAGCTCTTCGATTTGCTCCCTCAGTCTCCTGGTCTCCTCCTGCATTTGGTGCCTTTCCTGCTGCAACTTTCCGATGTACTCCACCGTCTTCTGAAGGGTTGTAGCATTACTGATCTGGAACAGAGCGGAGGACTCAGTGTTACAACCCTGTTACTGATTTAATATTCATTAATAACATCCTCACTTTACCTACGCAGTTCTGATGCACGTTTTGTATCGTAGAAATGTCTCTGAGACTGATCGATTTACGTCACAGAGAGAATCTCTACCATACTCCATGCCCAGACATACTTATTTCACATCGTCATGTAGAAACAAGAATAATTATTTTATAAAAAAAAAAAAAAAAAAAAAAAAAGAATAGTAGAGGTGTCGCACTGCTGTCTGCACCCTGGTGGGTGTTTGAAGTATAACCCCAAAGTAAGGAACACCTGAGTCCTAAAGGAAGCCCAGGTCAGTTCCTCTGCTACACTGAGGTGATGATAAAAACCTTCACACTGTGTGAAACATGAGGAGATCCAAATAAAACAGCTGCTTAAGTATTTAGCACATGCATGCATTCAAAAGCCAACAAATATCAGTGAGCAGAGACCTAATAATAAACTGGCTTTCACTAGGTCTACTGTTAAAAGAGCTGCACAGGTTTAATTAAACTGTTCTCTTCTTAGCAGGAGAGCTGCAGTGTATTCGATTCTTTAACACAGTGGATCAGCTGAGATGTTTAACACAGTGGGTATGTAAATATCTGCTCTTACGGTTAGACTCTGCTGTTAACAGAGTCTTGTTTGAATGGAATGTAGAAAAGCCTATTTAGACAAATTAGCAGTTTATGATTAGCAAGATAATTATCAAGGTCAGTTAGATCCAAATCCAATATGCACTTGCATGCAAATATAAATAAATAAGCGAGGTTTTTACATTTGACTGTGATTTGAGAGAGGGAACTAGGCTGCACAGCGTCTTGAAGCCGATGTTGATGTTGGATCGTCGTTTCTGCTCGGCCGATTTGTGTTTCACGCGACGATTCTGATTTGAAAGAGACAGAAAAACGGACGTGCAAAATGCTCAAGCTCGTTATCAGCAAAGAAAAATATGTATAAACATAATCTCTAAAAAACTACTTAGAAGATAGAGTGTGATGCTGATTAGGCTAAGGCTGCTTTCACATGACCTCGCTCCACTTCCATGTGAGCTCTAGTGTGCTGGGATTATAGAAAGCGACTCAAACCCTGAATCAACCAAACCAGAAATTCATTTTAAGTCACATGCAGCATTTTTTTTGTGTGTAAATGAGCCAAATGACAGAGATTTAGTGCTGAAAACTGTATACACCGTATACACATAACATTATGACCACCTGCCTAAATATTGTGCTGGTCCCCCTCTTGCTGCTAAAACAGCCATCAAGACATGGACTCCACTGGATCCCTGAAGGAGTGCTGTGGTATCTGGCACCAAGATGTTAGCAGCAGATCCTTTAAGTCCTGTACGTTGCGAGGTGGGGCCTCCATGAATCAACTTGTTTGTTCAGCACATCCCACAGATGCTCGATTGGATTGAGATCTGGGGAATTTGGAGGCCAAGTCAACACCTCAAACTCGTTGTTGAATAATTTTTGCTTTGTGGCACGGCGCATTATCCTGCTGAAAGAGGCCACAGCCATCAGGGAATACTGTTTCCATGAAAGGGTGTACATGGTCGGCAACAATGCTTAGGTAGGTGGTATGTGTCAAAGTAACATCCACATGGATGGCAGGACCCAAGGTTTCCCAGCAGAACATTGCCCAAAGCATGACACTGCCTCCACCGGCTTGCTTTCTTCCCATAGTGCATCCTGGTGCTATGTGTTGCCCTGGTAAGCGACACATGCACCCATCTATCCACTATGCCGTCTTCTTCCATTGCTCCGTGGTCCAGTCTGATGCTCACATGTCCATTGTTGCACAGTGGTCAGCATGGGCACCCTGACTGCTCTACAGCTATGCAGCCCCATACACAATAAACTGTGATGCACTGTGTATTCTGACACCTTTCTATCAAAACCAGCATTAACCTCTTCAGCGATTTGAGCAACAGTGGCTTGTCTGTTGGATAGGACCTCATGGGCCAGACTTCGCTCCCCACGTGCATCAATGAGCCTTGGCCTCCCATGACCCTGTCGCCGGCTCACCACTGTTCCTTCCCTGGACCACTTTTTATAGATACTGACCACTGCAGACCAGGAACACTCCACAAGAGCTGCAGTTTTGGAGATGCTCTGATCCAGTGGTCTAGCCATCACAATTCGGCCCTTGTCAAACTCACTCAAATCCTTACGCTTGCCCATTTTTCCTGCTTCTAACACAACTCTTATTCACTTCACCTGTCGGTGGTCATAATGTTATGCCTGATCAGTGTAATTATCACTGATGTTTTCAACCAAAAGTTTTTGGACTTGCTATTTCGTATTCTCCAGTGTTAATCATCTCACAGCACAGGTCAGGTGCTAAACATCACATTAAAGCAAATGAGCTAGCATGGGAAGAAAAAAAAAACACTGAACATGTATAAGAGAATTGTGAAATTTACTCTGGATACTGACAGTGCAGGATAACACACATTTATTTTTAAATATGGACTCATGGAAGAAAATGTACCGGATTCGGCTCGTTCTTGGCCAGGACTGAAGTGCAGCTGCTGAGAGGAGACTGTGGGCTTGGGACCTGCTCTGCCCCTAAAGGTGAGCCTTGACCAGAGGTCCGTCCATCTAATGCTGAAAGACAGCGTGAACACAGCATGTATCAGAATAAATATAAAACGGGGGAAAAAAATCAAATAAGTCTTTTCAAGAAAGAAATCTTTGGCTTTCTGAAAATGAAGAATACTGGATTATTGGCTCTCACCTGTGCAAGCTGCAGGAACTGAGCTTTTATTACTGGATAAAGTCGTTTCCTCTTTAGGCACAATGTGCTGAGCAGAGTTCTGATTTGGTGGGAGAATGTGGAAGCCAGATCCCTGTGAATAGAACGCTTCCCTTTAACGTCTGTGAACACAGTCTACAAAGATTTTATTTAAAGGCAAGAATAAGAGAGACGGTTTACGTGTGGGATACTGGTGGAGGTGATGACCACACCAGCAGTAGAGGGCACATCAGTTTTAAGAGGAGACTGAGTAACAAGAACAGCACCAGCAGGTCCTAGAAAAAAAGGATGTTATTTGGTTATCTATACATTTCTATTTGAATATTCCCTTTCTCTCCCTGAACACACTCCATAAATACAACCTAACAGCTGCATAGTTTGTGTTTAAATTTCACAATTTTAGCACTGCTATGGGTAACAAAGATAAAATCTTTAATAATAATTAACAACTTTCTTAAAAGGTTTTACGGCTTGAATCCATTGGTTAACTAAATTTTACCATCATGGAGGGAATATAATAGAATGATTACTTATGACACCTGAGTGCATATTTATATTCTTTGCATATTCTACAACTGATCCGCATGCAGAGTGTTCAATAACCAAGGGGGCAGAGGGGCTATGCAGCACTCTAATAACTGATTGTGTATGAAATAAAAAATATCAGAAAACTAAAGTTATAATTCTGGTCTATCATCTTATGATTTCAAAGCTAAAGGTCTTCTGAGTATGGCAAAAGCCAAAGAATTGTTCGTGCCGTTCCAATACTTTTGGAGGGGGCTGTGTATTTACGTTAATATTGTGTTTATTTCTTGCTCTCTTTTTTTTTTTTTTATAAAGTTGTAAACTGACCATATATGGAAAAGATACAAGTAAAGATGGTTCAATAGGAAGCCCATGTATCTGTAGTCAGTTTTACATTTGACTATATTTACCCTCCATACTACCAGGCGCATTAAGAGAGCTGCAGTGCACAGCTAGAATTGAGAAATTCTTGATAGCAAATACTGATTTAAGTAGCATATACACTTTATATTTTGAACATGGAGTGTGAGAAAGGTACTGACCTGTCAGTATGAGGTGAGGTGATGAAACTGGAGTAGCAGGGACTATGGGAATGTGGCGGCTCTTTTTAGCAGAGCCGGCAGGCTGTATGGGTCGTGGCAGGGCAAAGCTCTGAGGCTGCGGGGGCAAAGAGATACACGGGATAGCCTGATCTTGGCGAGAAGGTCTGGGTGAAATGGTGATGTTTGACCTGGGTGGCACTGAGGAAGGGCCAGTGTGTTTGACCGTGGATGGAGACGAGCTCCTGGGGACGGCCCCCACGGCCTGGCACTGCAGCGAGTGAGAGGGCTGAGGAGGCAGAGGGGCTGGGGGTGGCATGATGGGGGCCGCAGCGGGCTGGGGTGCTATTTGTTCTGTGAAAAGAGGCATGTAGTCCTGTTGGTAGGTGTCCCGACTGGGTAATGAAGGAGGACTTGGTGCCAGAGAGATGGACAGTTCTGTGGGCAAGTTAATTGGAGACAACAACGAAGTCTGGAAGAGAAATATACAGTCCAAAGAAAAGTGAGCAAAAATACAGCATACACATTATACTTTTTAGCTGGTCTAAGAGTAACAAACATCTGGCATCAATAATGTAATCACTGAGGAGTTATGCACTGTTAGAAATATAGTATGCACTATAAATATGTCACATTCATCCTGATACACAAACACAAAGACGTCTAGCCCTTTACACAAACAAAATTCCTCTTACACTGCTACCTGTGAACCTGTCAGTATACACGTACAAGCAGAAGCTGTGTTTACTCTAGCTATCTAACACGGTAAATAATGTCCCAGTAGTTATTCGTCTCTGTACTTCTTCAGTCACATATCTATACAGGTATTACAGATCATTAATATGATGTGTGAACCAAGAGTGTTATGAATATGAGGTTATTTAGGTGTTTGTGTTGTTTTATTTTGCAGAATAAGGCACAAGATGTTTCAAACCAAAAGATGGAAAGTTCCACATACGATTTTAATAATCTACACAAACCTTCAACCAGTTTAATCACATTTCATTGAATTGAATCTGTATATTTGTTCCACTGATATTTTCAAAAACAAATACACTGGTATTGTGTTTTAATCAGGTCCAGGAAATGAATGTAGGGTCTGTACCTGTGTTTGGGTGCTGCTACTGCTGCTGGATAAGGGAGTGGTGGTTGGGGCAGTGGGTGAGGTGGTGGGGTAGGAGAGCTGACGCAGGGTGTGAAACAGATCTGGTTAAGAGGAAAAATCAAGGAAGGCTTTAGTGAGATAATGAGGAGCTGTCATGCACCTAGAATCATAAACTAGCCAGATTCGTCTGATTTAATTAGACCTCTGAGAAGGTAAGTAACGTGAAGCTATCTTAAGTTGGTGATTTAGTAAGGAAGCAGGAAATATTCATTATATTTAGCACAAACAACTGGAATGAGTGCAGGACTCAGAAACAAACCTCTTTTGTTTAAGGTGTAAAGCCAGAACAGGCAGTCGCTCTAGGGGCTTTTCTGTAATTACTGCACAGCATATTTCTACCAGTGAAGACACATAATGGATTACTTTCTATGATAGCTGCACTTATGCTCGATGTGCGTTTGATTGTTTTGACGTCACATGACGCGCCTCGGCCCGAATCTGTAATAAATCTGTAATTTCTGAAACATTTTAGGCTCCTGCATGCATCGCGGAGTTTGCTTGACTGTGTGTACAATTCCACGATCGCAAAATCACAAAACCTTGGAGGGGCTGGAATTTCAAAACAAAATAAATGTAACACAAACACAAACGTAAAATTCACCAAGAAACCAGTTAAATTAAACCAAGAAGTTTTTTTGTACATCTCAGTATAAGCATGTGTGACATGATGATGAGGTGGAAATGCTGCTTTTAATGTTAGGCTTCAAAACAAAGTCAAGAAGAAATTTTCTGTTCACAGTGAGGTTTGTACCAACGTATGGAGCTGTACATTGTGCATCATAGTCTGATTCTTCCACGCTGGCGTTTAATAATAAAACAAAAAGTGAATAAACGGGACCTTTTTTTAAATTATGAATTACAGACCATAAAGCAACCACCTGGTTATCAGCAATGATCAGAAGAATCCCAACACACCCAAAACCGGTGCTCATGCTCTGGTGTAACGTGTATGATTTCTCACCACAGCTAACGATGGTCACATCAAATTCCAAGAACCAGCTCACGGAAAACATGGTTCATAGAAAACAAAGCTAGCTCTATTCTAGTCAATCCACCATCAAAAAAAAAAAAAAATACACATCCTAGTGAGCGAGAAAGACAAATGTGATAGGAGTTAACCTTGAAGAGGCTCGAAAGTGTCCATGAAGTCCAGGTTGGGCTGCAGTGGGATGAGTCCAGGCTGGATCATGTCTGCATTACCTGCATGTGCTGGGAGGAACAACAAATGGTCACTAAATATAAAACTTTATTTGTATTGTTATATCCCGTATCCATCATGTGGAGAAATTCCTGTTACTTACCGATCTCTCTGGGATTAGGCCAAGCAATGGGCTGGTGAGAAGAAAGCGTAGAGAAGAGCGTGTCTGAGAACTCGGACATGAGCACGTCCATGTCGAAGATGGGGTCCATCTCCATGGGCATGGGAGAGTCCTGGCTCCTGCGGGAGCTGCGGCGTGTGAAACCTGCTGCCTCGTCGTCCTGACAGAAGGGCATACGAAGGATGTCGGGATGCACTTCACCAAAAAGCGAGAACTGCTCCTCTGCCCCCTTCGGGAGGGTAAAAAAAAATGCAACAGTGCAAGCCAGGTGAGTGTACAAGCGAGGTTAGTTCAGGCAAAATGCATATGGCTGACACCAAGGGCTTTTAAAATGGGTTGTAGTAAATGTATAGCTGGGTAACAACTCTTCCGTTGAAGTATAGGTGCATCTCAATAAATTAGAATGTCGTGGAAAAGTTAATTTATTTCAGTAATTCAAATCAAATTGTGAAACTCGTGTATTAAATAAAGTCTTTGGTTCTTTTAATTGTGATGATTTTGGTTCACATTTAACAAAAACCCACCAATTCACTATCTCAACAAATTAGAATACTTCATAAGACCAATCTTCTTCTTCTTTCGGCTTTTCCCTTCAGGGGTCGCCACAGCGAATCATCTCTCTCCACCTATCCCTATCTTCTGCATCCTCAACCCTTGCACCCACTAGCTTCATATCCTCATTAATTCCATCCATATACCTCCTCTTTGGCCTTCTTCTTTGCCTCCTGCCTGGCAGCCCCATGTCCAACATTCTCCTACCAATATTCTCACTCTCCCTCCTCTGAACATGTCCAAACCATCTTAATCTGGCTTCCCTAACTTTGTCCCCCAAACGTCCAACATGAGCTGTCCCTCTGATGTACTCATTCCTAATCCTGCCCAATCTTGTCACTCCCAAAGAGAACCTCAACATCTTCAGCTCTGCTACCTCTAGCTCTGACTCCTGTCTCTTCCTCAGTGACACTGTCTCTAAACCATACAGCATGGCCGCTCTCACCACTGTCCTGTACACCTTCCCCTTGATTCTCGCTGATATTTTCTGATCACACAGAACTCCCGACACCTTTCTCCACCCATTCCAACCTGCCTGCACTCGCTTCTTTACCTCATTCCCACACTCTCCATTACTCTGGACTGTTGACCCCAAGTACTTAAACTCCTGTACCTTCTTCACCTCTTCACCCTGTAACCTTACTGTTCCACTTCCCTCCCTTTCATTCACACACATGTACTCAGTCTTACTACGACTGACCTTCATTCCTCTTCTCTCCAGTGCAAACCTCCACCTCTCCAGGTTTTCCTCCACCTGCTGCCTGCTCTCACTACAGATCACAATGTCATCTGCAAACATCATTGTCCAAGGAGACTCCTGTCTGACCTCCTCTGACAACTGGTCCATCACTATAGCAAACAGGAAGGGGCTCAGAGCCGATCCCTGATGCAGTCCCACCTCCACATTGAACTCCTCTGTCTGACCTACAGCACACCTCACCACTGTCCTGCTCCTCTCATACATGTCCTGCACCACTCTGACATACTTCTCCGCTACTCCTGACTTCCTCATACAGTACCACAGCTCTTCTCTTGGCACCCTGTCATATGCTTTCTCCAAGTCTACAAACACACAGTGCAACTCCTTCTGACCATCCCTATACTTCTCCATCAAAATCCTCAGAGCAAAAATTGCATCCGTTGTGCTCTTTCTGGGCATGAAGCCATACTGCTGCTCACAAATTTCCACTACCTTCCTTAACCTAGCTTCCACTACTCTTTCCCATACCTTCATTGTATGGCTCATCAACTTTATCCCCCTATAGTTACTGCAACTCTGCACGTCACCCTTATTCTTAAAGATCGGCACTAACACACTTCTTCTCCATTCCTCAGGCATCCTCTCACTCTCTAAAACCCTGTTGAACAAATTAGCTAAAAATTCCACTGCTGCCTCTCCCAGACACTTCCAGACCTCCACCGGAATGTCATCAGGACCAACTGCCTTCCCACTTTTCATCCTCTTCAAAGCCTTCCTGACTTCATCCTTTCTAATCTTATCTACTTTCTGTTCCACAGAGTTCACCCCTTCTACTCTTTTTTCCCTCTCATTTTCCTCATTCATCAGCTCCTCAAAGTACTCCTTCCATCTCCTCTGTACACTCTCCTCACTTGTGAGCACCCTTCCATCTCTATCCTTAATAACTCTAACTTGCTGCACATCCTTCCCATCTCGATCCCTCTGCCTAGCTAACCTGTACAAGTCCTTCTCTCCTTCTCTAGTGTCTAACCTAGTGTACAACTCTTCATATGCCTTCTGCTTGGCCTTAGACACCTCCCTCTTCACTCTGCGCTGTAACTCCTTGTATTCCTGTCTATTCTCTTCAGTCCTGTCCATGTCCCACTTCTTCTTGGCTAACCTCTTCCTCTGGATACTATCCTGAACTTCCTCATTCCACCACCAAGTCTCCTTATCTTCTTTCCTCCTTCCAGATGACACACCCAGCACCTTTCTCCCTGTCTCCCTGATCACTTCTGCTGTAGTTTCCCAGTCATCTGGCAGCACTACCTGACCACCCAGAGCCTGCCTCAACTTCTGTCTAAATTCCTCACAACATTCCTCCTTTTTCAGCTTCCACCACTTGGTTTTCTTCTCTATCTTTGACCTCTTCTTCTTACAGACCATCAAAGTCATCCTACACACCACCATCCTATGCTGTCTGGCTACACTCTCTCCCACTACCACTTTACAGTCACTAATCTCTTTCAGATTGCCTCTTCTACATAGAATGTAGTCTACCTGTGTTCTCCTACCTCCACTCTTGTAAGTCACTCTATGCTCCTCCCTCTTCTGAAAATAAGTGTTAACCACACCCATGTCCATCCTCTTAGCAAAGTCCACTACCATCTGTCCTTCAAGGTTCCTTTCCTTAACTTCAAACTTGCCCATCACCTCCTCATCACCTGTGCTCCCCTCGCCAACATGTCCATTAAAATCCGCTCCTATCACCACTCTCTCACCCGTGGGAATACTCTCCATCACCTCATCTAATTCACTCCAGAATCTAATACTTCATAAGACCAATAAAAAAAACATTTTTAGTGAATTGTTGGCCTTCTGGAAAGTATGTTCATTTACTGTAAATGTACTCAATACTTGGTAGGGGCTCCTTTTGCTTTAATTCGGCGTGGCATGGAGGTGATCAGTTATCAGGCACTGCTGAGGTGGTATGGAAGCCCAGGTTTCTTTGACAGTGGTCTTCAGCTCATCTGCATTTTCTGGTCTCTTATTTCTCATTTTCCTCTTGACAATACCCCATAGATTTTCTATGGGGTTCAGGTCTGGTGAGTTTGCTGGCCAGTCAAGCACATCAACACCATGGTCATTTAACCAACTTTTGGTGCTTTTGGCAGTGTGGGCAAGTGTCAAATCCTGCTGGAAAATGAAATCAGCATCTTCACAAAGCTGGTCAGCAGAAGGAAGCATGAAGTGCTCCAAAATTTCTTGGTAAACGGGTGCAGTGGCTTTGGTTTTCAAAAAACACAATGGACCAACACCAGCAGATGACATTGCACCCCAAATCATCACAGACTGTGGAAACTTAACACTGGACTTCAAGCAACTTGGGCTATGAGCTTCTCCACCCTTCCTCCAGACTCTAGGACCTTGGTTTCCAAATGAAATACAAAACTTGCTCTCATCTGAAAAGAGGACTTTGGACCACTGGGCAACAGTCCAGTTCTTCTTCTCCTTAGCCCAGGTAAGACGCCTCTGACATTGTCTGTGGTTCAGGAGTGGCTTAACAAGAGTAATACAACAACTGTAGCCAAATTCCTTGACACATCTGTGTGTGGTGGCTCTTGATGCCTTGACCCCAGCCTCAGTCCATTCCTTGTGAAGTTCACTCAAATTCTTGAATCGATTTTGCTTGACAATAAGGCTGCGGTTCTCTCGGTTGGTTGTGCATCTTTTTCTTCCACTCAACTGTTCTGTTAACATGCTTGGATACAGCACTCTGTGAACAGCCAGCTTCTTTGACAATGAATGTTTGTGGCTTACCCTCCTTGTGAAGGGTGTCAATGATTGTCCAGAAGACAGTCTTCCCCATGATTGTGTAGCCTGGTGAACCAAACTGAGAGACCATTTTGAAGGCTCAGGCAACCTTCGCATGTGATTTGAGTTGACTAGCTGATTGGCATGTCACCATATTCTAATTTGCTGAGATTACTCCAGTTGATGTCAGTGATATAATTATTCTGCGTTCATCCAGTATGCATTACCGCTCTGTTAGACACTCGATGCTAAAACACCAGCATAAATTAGTACAAACAACATATAAACTTTTTAATCATCTGTGACCCTTTCAAATCTATCATGCCTTTGTCCTTTACACCTAGGAAATCTAAAAGAAGAAGGAAATGCCAAAGAAAGAAATTACGCAAATTATTTGTGACCACAGATAACGCATTAACAGAAAACTGATTAGCATTTTCAGATCTGATTATAATCAAAACGGTTTGCCGCGCAATGCCAACAACATACTACATACAAATAATACTAGCATAGCATATTGTTGGTCTTTTCAGCTGTATTATGGATGCAATCAGCCCCACAGCAGTGTCATGTACATTACAGCAGGCAGGGCAATACCATTCTACAAGGTTAAAGATTACGCTACATACTGCTCAGAAGAAATTAAGGGAACACTTCAAGCACATATTAGATCTTGATGCATGAAATATTCAAGTGGAAAATCTTTATTTATATACAATTTGCAATTCATTGCGAACTAATGATGTAACAATGGTCAATGAAAATCAACCCAATGATTCAAAATCACACCAAAGAAAAGTAAAAATCGAATGAATTTGCATGAATTTCTTCACGGCAACTTCATGAGAGTCAGTAGTGTGTATGACCCCCATGTGTCTGTATGCACTCCTGCTAACATCTGGGCATGCTCCTGATGAGATGGTGTATGGTGTCCTGGGGGATTTCAGCTCATCAGTGAGTTTCTGGACAGTCTGTGGTGCTACTTGGTGGTTCTGGATGCTCCAATACATAACGTCTCAGTAGTTCTCAATGGGATTCAGGTCTGAGGAAGGTAAGTATGGCCCAAATTGGTCATGCTGGATGAAGTTGAGCTTTCCCCACGGCATCTCCTCTTTCACATCTGTACTCATGTTCTAGTGTTCTCTGGCATATGCCAATCGAGCTGCACGGTGCTGGACTGTGAGCACAGGTCCCACTTGAGGATGCTGGGCCCCCATGCCAGTCTGTTTCTGACAAAAACCTGCACACCAGTACCCAGCTGGAGATGAGGCTCCTTCTGTTCCTCCTCACACAAAGAAGCAGATACCAGTCCTGCTGCAAGATTTTTGCCCTTCTTTAGTCCTGTTCAACTCTCCTCGTGTAAAGGCTTGTCTCCTGGTATCTCCTCCATGCCACTGAATCTGTGCTGGGAGACACACTAAACCTCCTTGCAACAGCACATATGAATGTGCTATTCTGGAGGAGCTGAACTACCTGTGCAATGTGATCGGGTTGCAGCTACTGCCTCATGCTACACGACCCTAACAAAACTAGACAACGACCCTAACAAAACTAGAGACCATTCAGTCAGCAAGGATAAGGAGAGCTCAATCACTTGCAAATCCAATCCCTTTTTGTGGGCTTACTGTTGCCTCTCCATTGCACCTGCGGTCACTTTCATCTGCACCATGCAGGTGAAACTGATTCACAATCACTCGAGCTTCCTAACTGGACAGACTGATATCCCTGAAGTGCAACTGACTTGCTGTTATACTTTGATGATTAAGCGTTCCCTTCATTTTTTGAGCAGTCTAGTGCAGAATAAACTAGTGAAAACCAGCACACATCACATATACCATTAATGAGGAGCTTATTAGTGTTCAGCGCATCAAGAGCAGCACACCGTACGAGGCATGTGAGCAATGCAAACTTTCTGAATTCTCAATTGCACAAAACCAACAGCATTACCTTGAGAAGGCTGGACAGATCATCGTCTTTGTGCTTCTGTAACTGGGAAATAATGCAATTAATACAGTTAAAAAAAGTTCATTAGTTGCGACAAAGTAGTCATGCAATCAGCAGGCAATATTTTATACTACAATGCTAAATATGATATTATGCTGTATATATTTTTATATAATGTATAAATAAACATAAGAGGAAACAAACAATTTTTGGGCCAAAACATCATTTTTAAGTCTCTAAGGCTCACTTGGGTTTGGACACCAAATCCAAAATTTCATATAGACCAGAGATACAGGTTCCCGGCTACAGACCTACCCTTTTCTTGAAGTATGTCCTCCATTTATGGTATTCTCGGAGAACGATTTCGATTCGTCTCTTCCAGTATTTCCCTTCTGTAGCTATTGCCTAAGAAGACACGTGATTTTAAGAACATTGTTGCCTTCTGGTGATCGAAAGCAATTACATCTGCAAAGTGAATATTTATTGATTTATTTTTAAAACCTGTACGGGTCAGCGAGAAGTAAAACCAGTGTAGGCGGACATTCTATCCTCGCACGGCGAACGCATTCATCAGAGTGTGGATCTCTGTCCTGTCCCTCACTGTATAACCGCATGAAGGTTTGCTGGTTCTGCACTAGATATTTTTATTTTGCATAATTCTAACAGTACATGTAAAGCAGCGTATCACAGAGCAGCATAAAATCGACCATGTCTTTATTTGTCCTTACAGTGTAACTAAAGTGTAACTAGTACTGAGTGAGAGTGTGAATGTGTGTCTGCGTGGATGAACCAGTGGTCCATTCAGGATCTTTTTCAGACCTCGGACTCACCACAGGTCTTACCATTAGATTTATGAATGAATGAACATTATTGCGTCTTTCTTAGTGTTTTAGAGATTATTTCTCAGACTTCTTTAATAAGAGTTTCACCACATAGATGACGATCCACGCTAGAGTCTGCACCTGGGATTATCATCCGTGGCTCTTATTACACATAGAAATGAATCCACTATCCATTTTGTGGCAAATGCAAGTACTGAAACCCGTCAAGCTTCCTATGAAAAATTCGAATACATTTCATTTGTTGCAAAGCAGCTGTAGAGAGAATCAGATCCCAGTAAATATAGATCCCAGGGCCAGGACGAAGGAGAGAGGAACCGTCCTCTTATGGGATTCATCCTTACAGTATACAGGTACGGAAGATTAAAGACAAACATATAAAGTGTGTTGAAACAACGTTTGAGTAGATTGGGCTGTCTTCACCGTTACAGCAGCAGTTCTCATAGGTTACCAAGCTACTAAACTGTATTACTGTAGGTTTTTCACTATTCATAGCAACAGAGGATGAGCTGCAAGTGCAGAATGCAGAATGGGAGAAGGGTGAGCCAAGCTGGTCTATGGGGCGAGGCATCCTCTGATTAATATGACATCCAAACGCTTGGATGCAGTCTGCTTTTTAAAGCAACATAGTAGTACTACATCAGTGCTGGCAAAAGTCACCAGTGACCTAATTGAGGATATGGCCTTGTTTTAGGAGGGCTTGAGTGCTACACTGAGGAAAAAAAAAAATGTCAGGTTCCTGATTTAGCTGACAGACTGACCAATTTGTCTGCACCTTTAGAGATTTATCAGAGCACGGTGTCTTCTAATGTTTCCCTTATCATAACACCCAATCAACATGCAATCTGCAAACATACTGCTGGCTTTCACTTTTCACTTTCACTGATACAATACATTATTATAATAATATATTGTTCTGCCGGTGGGGGGGCGTGGTCAAGCTTCGGCTGGGGGTGGAGAGGAGGCAGGACGTAACGGTGCAGAAGTAATTGCTCTCTGTCCGTATAAAAGGGAGTTGGCAAGCTGGAACAATTTACAGGGCAAGGGTGTTTGGTAGGGCACGGCACTTTTCCCATTTCAGGAGAGATCACTTCGCACTGCCTTAATCAAGCACCCTTTCCCCTGCAAATAAAATGCAGTGAGGTGGACGTGAGGATTCTCAGGTAGTAAATCTGTCGGAAATAAGGCTACAGTTTTGCGTCTATTCAGTAAAAACAAACATTATCATTACGATTTTGGAATAACTCTTGACGCCGGTCTATCATTTGATTCCTGTATTACAGAGAGGTCAAATCATCACCATGAAGCCAAAAGAAGACATTTTCCTAACTTCGGAATGAGTGCAATGCTTATGCCTGGCTTTCCTGATATACTTTCATTAACTCGAACTAATGCATTTAAATGCTATTCAGCACTGGCATATCTTACTGATCTCTTGAAGAAGTATTACTGTATCCTCCCAAGTACTTCACTTAGCTGTATGGAAGTGATTCTTACAATCACCAAGCGTGTATCAGCTAATTTTTTTTAAAATCCAAAACAGGTAATGTGCCATATTTGTGCATGTAAATTAATAAGGTATAAGGAATTACATAAAAGGTGATCAGTGCTCCTGCTATGTATAACATCTCGGTCTGAAGATGACCACAGCATTGCACCTGTCTCCTAGCCAGCTCTCTACTCCTTCATCTCTACTGTCTCACCTCTGCAGGTCGATGGACTCCTGAATCCATGGTCCCGTCCAAAGGTGTAACGAAATGGCAGACTGGGTTCTCTCTTTTCTCCAAATCTGCACAAGATGAATTCATGAGAAGCAGTGAGAAGAGCGATAATGAACGACAAAACAAAGCTGAAAATGTGGTAATGTGTGGTCAATGCTCCTTACACTGAATGTACCAAGCCCTCCAGATGGCATTGTTGAGGCGAATCTTGTCCCTCCAGAGAAGTTTCAGGCCCTTGAAGTTTTTCCATTTTGGGGACACCAATCTCCCACTGAAAATGAAAACAACAACAAGCAACACAGCGTTAAAAAATTTTATTTTTCCTGGACAGATCTACACTGTTACTTCGGAAGCATGTTATCTTGCAATAGTATCTGTAATAATATCTGTTTTGTTTTTTATGAAATCTGACCTATTTTATTTTTAAAGTTATTTGAGCAGTAAACATATAAAATTAACATTGTGATAATTTCACAGTTCTTCGTACGGTCCACCTTCTCACATTTAGACAGCTCATCCATTTCTAAAGCACTAATTTAACTGCATACATCTAATTATCCATGCTGGATTTTAAAAACAAAACCGCAGCTATTAATAGAAATTCAGCTCAAGACTTGTTCTTGTGCATGTTATTGTTTTTTCCCCTCTTAACTCTTCTTCCAGTCTTAGCCGGTTCGCCTGCCATGTATCTCCTGTCACATAATAAACTGCGAGTGTGTGCGTATCCTTCCTCTACAGCACCAAGAGCCTACTTTCCATTCTTTAATAATGACTCTTACACAATGTCATAACATAACACAAAAAATGTTTTTTTCCAGCACACACACCTCTGATGAGATTTTAAAATTAACACAAACTTATCCCCATGAATAATTAGATTGGAATTAGATTGGAGACTGCAAGCCAGACCAAAACTGGGACGTCTGCCTTTACATGCACATGAATTGGCATGTAATTAATATGGAGTTGTTCCCCCCTTTGCAGCTATAACAGCTTCAACTCTTCTGGGAAGGCTTTCCACAAGCTTTAGGAGTGTGTTTATGGGAATTTCTGACAATTCCCCTAGAAGTGCATTTGTGAGGTCAGGCACTGATGTTTGACACGAGAAGGTCTAGCTCGCAGTCTCCGCTCTAATTCATCCCAAAGGTGTTCTGTGGGGTTGAGGTCAGGACTTTGTGCAGGCCAGTCAAGTTCCTCCACACCAAACTCGCTCATCCATGTCTTTATGGACCTTGCTTTGTGCACTGGTGTGCAGTCATGTTGGAACAGGAAGGGGTCATCCCCAAACTGTTCCCTCAAAGTTGGGAGCATGAAATTGTCTAAAATGTCTTGGTATGCTGAAGCATTAAGAGTTCCTTTCACTGGAACTAAGGGGCCGAGCCCAACCCCTGAATTCATTGATTTGGAGGGCTGTCCCAAAACTTTTGCCAATATAGTGTATCAGAGATCATTTTTAAGCTATAGAGAGCCTTAGGTTATAATCTAGACCCCTTTTAATAGCACCATGTGTGGGTTTAAAGTCATTCTGTTTCATTTTTGTGTATAATTTTGTTTTTAAAAGCAACAAGAATATTTCTGGACGTATTTTTTACCATCTGACTAATGGATATTTTAACGACGTTTGGCAGGATGGATGATTCGGCGCAGCATCATGTTCTCACTGGGAGATCAGGAGGCCAATTATTCATCATGAGGCATATGTGGAAGGAAAAACCCCTTCGGCTTGAACTTGTGTCCGCTTTAGCATCGGATTCCTGTTCATATTCCAGATCCGAGTAAAACCTGAGATCTTCTCCTGCTGTCGTGGTTCTCCTCCACATGAGGGTTTGACATGCTGTGCTTTGCGGGCTGCTTTTCAGCTCAGTTGTTATTACAATTGTAATATGTTTATCAGCTCAAGCCGGTCTGACTATTTATCTCTAATCTGCATTTCAAATCACTTGCCAGTCAAACCAGTATAACTCTGACACTCAGTAAAGCCCGTGATATACTTCTTTTTTTCTTTTTTTCAGCATAATGAACTGTAATTACACACAAACCGTCACAATCATCAGGCACAGAAAAAAGAAAAGAAGGTTAAATGCTTGTGCTATCTTTTATACCAACTATTTATA
Source organism: Hemibagrus guttatus (assembly GCA_033459395.1). Classification (NCBI taxonomy): domain Eukaryota; kingdom Metazoa; phylum Chordata; class Actinopteri; order Siluriformes; family Bagridae; genus Hemibagrus; species Hemibagrus guttatus. The sequence continues at coordinate 4,791,450 of JAUCMX010000021.1, forward strand.
GCACTGAATTAACGTGGAACTGCCAAATCACCTCCAGGGATAAAAGTAAACAAAACTCAACTAGCAGGTCAATAAACACCAGAGAGCGAGGAAGAGAGAGAGAGAGAGAGGAAGAGAGAGAGAGGAAAAGAGGAAGAGAGGGAGCACGGATACACAGACCGCAATATTTTTATCATCACATGCTCACATGCTAAGGAAATTAGCTAGCCGTCTGTCTGCGGACAGGTCAGAAAAAGTGCAGTAAATAACTAGTTTTGTGGTCACTTTAGTGGTGAAGTGTTCAGAGAAAACACTGCACCGTGAGCTTTATTTATTCATTTCTGGTGAATTAAGCATTAGCACGCTAGCGTGGGGCGCGTTTGTCACTCTCAAAGTTGAAGGGAAAGGCTAGCGTTAGTTAGCAGAGACAGCTAGCTTTAAGCAGAACTTCACACCTGAGGTACAACTCCTTATTCGTGTTGTAGTGGGGAAGAAACAACGCAAAACATTAACACAACTTTTTGTGGGCTTTTCTGCGTGTTATTAGACACAGGGCAATGTCAGGGGTGAGGCTAGCAAGTTTAGCATGTGTCTGTGCATGAAATTTAATACGGTCTTAGAAATATCCTCTGCCTGGAGACTCTCACACACGGATTTACAACTAAAACTAAAAGGGAAAAAGTGTTGATTTTACTGGAGTGTGGTGTTGTGAACTGGCCTGTAAGCGAGGGTCATGCACTCGAACAGTTTGGTGAGAGACGCGTCGATGGACAGATGGGATGCGCTCGCCTTGCCGAAGTGATAAGTCTGACAAGTTTGTTTATTAACAGTGTCGAAGTCGTAGCCTTTCTTCGGCGGATGCTCGATGTGAGGGGTTGAAACCATGAAATGACCGCTGTGAATGATCTGCGGCTCCCGTCCGTCGGATTTCTTCAGCCCGAGGTGTGTCTCCTCGGTGTCGGAGTCGTCGTCGTGCTGCTCCCGGTCCATGCTCGGAGCGACTCGTCTCTGTGCCCGAGTGGCCATTACACCTCCTCTTCCTCCTCTCCGCTCTTTGTTCAACAACTCTTCAGCCGATCTGTCTGACTGATCCGCGATATTTCATTCTACTGTCTTCCCGATCCTTGTGAAGCCGTTTGAGAGTGAAGAAGACGTTTACTGCTCATTTTGGTGGAGCAGAGCCTTACTTTATAAATCCACCCGTTTTCTTCAGTTCACTAAACCGACACGCACACTCCTGTAGGGCTTTTAGAGATGAGAGCCTCGAGACAGCTGGGTTGCTGCCGGTTGCCAGATTGGAGTTAATCCCTCAAACTAAATGGTTAAAAAATAATCCTTATTACATTTCTGCCATTATGGTAGACGCTCTTATCCAGAGTGACTTACAGTTGATCTCATTTGTATACAACTGAGCAATTGAGGGTTAAGGGCCTTGCTCAGTGGCAGCTTGTTAGACCTGGGATTGAAACTCACAACCTTCTGATCAGTATTCCGTCGTCTTAGCCACAAAACCCCTTATACTTTAGTACTTCTATACCTATATTACAATGCCATTAGTTTATTTCCACTAGATTTTCGATTTGTGTTTATTCAGCAATAGCATTAGTGAGGTCATGTGCTGATGTTGGGTGTTTAAATTCATCCCAAAGATGTTCATTGGGGTTGAGTCAGGCCTCTGTACAGGACACGTGAGTTCTTCCACTTCAAATTTAACGCACCGTGTCTTCTTGGAGCTTCGTGTCATGCTGGAACAGTGTTTGAGCAAGGGGTTGGATGTTTGTAGGATTCATCTAAGACTATCATTGTAATCAGCACATAAACTGATTCCAGTTTCATCTTCAAAGCTCTCTGTGAGTGTGGTCTGTAATCTCACTTAATGGTGAGTGTGTCCTGATCTGTGAACCTGACTGTCTGTAATGCCTACAGTCCCTCCACATGCACAGGCGTAGTCCGATTATGAGATTTGATGTGAAAAATGCCTAAATTCCTTGTATATCAAAATGATGCTCTCCATGGTTTGTGTTACAGAAAGTGACCACAGTGAACACACCCCTCAACATTTACTGCAAAAAAAATGGACATGAGATGCTGTGCAGGGACCTGAGGACAATACAATAATACAAGACACTAAATACGTCATCGTATTAGTTTTATTAGATTTAACTAAATTTGATTTGTAACAACAGTGCGGCGTTGACAGACAATATAGTCAACAGCTGCACACATTTTACCAACAAAAAAAAGTGAAATTGTGTCATCGAAGAGGGATTTCATTCAATCTGGCAACACCTCCAAGTCGCTCCTGATTGGTTACAGTTGGTCCACACCAACAGATCAACAGAATTTAGCTAGAGAAAAGTCAGGACTCAGAAACTGGTGTAGGAGTGAACATCACAACATCATGTGCAAAAAGATTACAAATAGATAAAACCAAGATTATGTGTTTGGATCAAAGCATAAACATTTAGTTTAGCAACAACTGTCTACATGAATGCATCAGACATATCCATTTATTTTCAGAACAATGTGATGTAACTCCAGTTAACTTCCTGAGGTCCTACTGTTTTATTCCACTGTTATCAAATGCAGAAATTTCCCGAAATCAGTCAGTATTCTGACGAGAAGAGTCATCGGGACAGAGGAGTCTGCTGTTTATCAGTAACATGATAAGATGCATACCTTTGTGTCATTAAGTGAATAAAAAGGCTTGTAAGTGATGATGTAAGTGATGATAGGAGTAATTTGTCTAACTGATGTAGGACAGCGTTAAACTATCTAACTAAAGGAATTATATTGAAGATGGTAATAAGTGGCATGTTGCTGTGTTATAAGAAGACAAAATAAATTCACTTGGGTTTGGTAAGAGTATCTCAGGTTCACATTGTTGATTAATATTATACCTCGTCATGTTTCCTTCCTTGCCAAGTAAAATCGAAGCTCTTGAACTGAAGCAGGTTTAACAAGAGAAACGCATCAGTGCTGTCAAGCTGCTCTACATGAGATTTATTATGGGAAATGAATACAATCAGTTTGGGACAATAACGTGACACTTTTTACAGTCTTGTGAATAGTTAAAAGGCTCATATCTGCCCTTTTTTTGTAACCAGTGTATTTTTCACAAAGGTCTTTAGGACAGAATGTGGTGCATCACACTGTACATCACAAGACCACAAAGCACGAGGACGGAGGATTTCCTTCCTGAACTGAGCATGACTGTTAAACCACAGATTTGCAATCAAGGACATGCTATGGAACTGAAAAAAGTATCACAGAAAACATATTTTAAGAAGCACAAAGTGTGTTCAAGTGTGTAGGACCTTATTATAGGGTTGTTGACTGAATTCTGAGAAATGTGCGTGACGATTGATGTTAGACGTCATGATCATGTGACTTCATATTTCAGTTTAATACAACAGAACGGTTTGTGTGCATCAGCAACAATGACAGTGACTCTGGAGTCTACTATCATCTCTTAAAGCAGCACATGATACCATCCAAATCATGCCAAGGTTGCGTGACTCAAATTCATGTATTATATCATAAAGTAGATTAAAAATTAAATCTGGTTTACGACTGAGTCTGATTGAGAATGACAGGATAAAACAGTGACTGTGGAACTGCTCTGTGCTTTATGTTTCTTTGTTGGAGTCACTGAGAACAGGAAGTAGAGGTGTGCATTGGGACTGGGTTCCTGTGGGACCTAATGGAAAAAGAAAGCAGGAAGAATAGAGGATATGGATCCTGGAGTGATTTAGGTGCAGCATGCTCATCGTGTAAATGGTTTATTCTGATCAGAGGTTTAATCTGTATTTTGTTTCCGTTTTAAGTAATAGATCAAGCTAAGATCTGGAACAGAGATAACTCTTAGAGCAGGTGGGATTGGGCAGCATTCTTACAGGAACACCTATAGTAATAAGAAACGCCAGGAGAGATGGGAATATTCATGAAACTGGTTAAGATTGCGGTGGAGATTGAGTTGTGGTCTGTCTCGGCACTGAGGCGATTTACTCAGATACGTCTCTTTTCACTTCCTCTGCGGTGAAATTTATTGCTCAGCTGCACTGGGGGGTTCCTTTCTCAGTCCAAAGACATGCTTTGTAGGCTGACTGCCATCTCTAAATTATCCAAGGAGTGTGTGTGTGAGATTGTGCCATGTGGTGAGTTTCTTGTACCCTGAGAGAAACTCTAGGTTCCCTGTGACCCTGTGTAAGAAAATCGCTACAGAAAATTGATTTTTATTTAGCAATGAAAGCCTAAATTAACAGATTGATGTTTGCCATCTTCCTCTTATACTCCTCGTGTCTCAGCCTTGCTTCTAGTCTGTTAATGGACGTTTTAATTTAGCAGTCATTTCATCGCTGTCGTTTTCTGAAGATTTTCTGGTTGGATGTCAGACGTTTCCTTGAAACGAATTCCTCTGAACCCTGAAGAGGTGTAGAATGAATGTTTATGTATAGCACATTTACCTGCGCCTCAGGCTTTACCGGCTCTCACCACCTCACTCCCTCAAGTATTTACGGGAAGTGGTGCAGAAGGAATGCACAACTTGTTGTAAATATGCACTCCAGCTTTATCTCCTAGAGCAAAGCCAGCAACAGATAACCAGTGAGAAAAGCTGGACGTGACCTTGGTGCATCATCAAATGAAGAAAGACAAATAAAAGACTGAGGTGCAACATTAAGAAGCAAACCTGAATTGTAACAGAGGCCGGAGGACAAAATACCTACAAATTCATCATCCTGGCCTGGGTTCAAGTGATACTGTACCAAGTTCCCCATTGTTAAAAATTCATCCACAGCATGCACACACGTTCTTCTTTTATCAAGTTTATTAAGAAAATCTTTTTAAAATGAACGTTTTTTTTTTATAAAAGTGCAATTGTATGAAGTAGTAGTTCAGCAAAAAATTAGAAACACCTCCCACAGTAACTACACTGTGTTTTCAGAGGCAGACATGGAAAGACGACAGCATTCAACTATATGAACATACAAAAATACTGTTTCTTGTGAACACATTTTCTTTCTAAGAGGAAAAAAAACAACAACAACAGAGGAAGACCTAGAGAAACGGTGCTGTGTAAAATAGTGTACAACTTTGAACTGAACTTTCAGCTTAACCGTCGTCTGCTCTCGCTGAACTCACAGTGCGTTCCAGTCTATGGGCTTCTTCCCGGATTTCAGCAGCAGCTCGTTGGTCTTTGAGAAATGTTTGCATCCGAAGAAGCCACGGTGTGCAGAAAGCGGGGACGGGTGAACGGTCTGCAGGACGTGGTGTCGTTTCTGCAAAATGAGATTTGAAGAAAAGAAAAAACAATTTAAAACATAATAAAAATGCTCAGGTGCGTGCTGTCGTAGAGACGACATTGATGATATATTACAGTTGTCAATGATCATTTTAAATATATTAAAAAATAATAATTAGTGAAAAGTACTCTATCGATCGCAGCGCCTTTCTTCTGAGCGTACGCGCCCCACAGCATGAAGACCAGACCCTCCAGGTTCGCGCTCAGCCACTGCACCACACCATCCGTGAAGGTCTCCCATCCTTTATCTTTGTGAGAGTTGGCCTGATGAGCTCGCACAGTTAACACAGCGTTCAGCAGCAAAACACCTGCAGAATCACAAAAAGGCACAGTGTTGAGCAATCTGTAAGAAATTACAGACTGTGATTACCATTTTAAGACATCCAGCTGGACGACAGTATCACCTGACCATTTGGGTGATACTCAGTTCTTACACTCAATGTACACCGATCAGGCATAACATTATGAGCAGTGACAGGTGAGGAACTAATCAGAGTTATTCACGTCATCATGGCACCTGTTAGTGGGTGGGATATATTAGGCAGCAAGTGAACATTTTGTCCTCAAAGTTGATGTGTTAGAAGCAGGAAAAATGGGCAAGCGTAAGGATTTAAGCAAGTTTGATGAAGGGCCAAATTGTGATGGCTAGACAACTGGATCAGAGCATCTCCAAAACTGCAGCTCTTGTGGGGTGTTCCCGGTCTGCAGTGGTCAGTATCTATCAAAAGTGGTCCAAGGAAGGAACAGTGGTGAACTGGAGACAGGCTCATGGGCGGCCAAGGTTCATTTGATGCACGTGGGGAGCGGAGGCTGTCCCGTGTGATCCGATCCAACAGACGAGCTACTGTTGCTCAAATTGCTGAAGAAGTTAATGCTGGTTCTGATAGAAAGCTGTCAGAATACACAGTGCATGATGGGTCAGGGCTGTTTTGGCAGCAAAAGGAGGACCAGCACAATATTAGGCAGGTGGTCATAATGTTACGCCTGGTCAGTGTATATTTAAAGAGAAATCCCATGTAAATTACAAACAGGAAACACAGTATAAAACATTTGAGCAGGATTTGTCCTGCGTTCTTTTTGACTCCGATGAACCCAAAGTACTTCATGTACTTTGTCACTGCGATGCTGCAATAAACTACTTCTACATTAAGATCTTCGACCCTCTCATGGTTTTATTTTTCTTACACTCGCTGTCCTGCTCCTGAGGGCGTTAGGAGTATCTCTATAAGCATGGCTACGAGAACTGTCAGTGTCGTTTACACCAAACTGCCAGAAATGTTACTACTGCTGTAAAACCCTGACAGACTGAGGTGAGGGTGAAGATAAGAAGCAGAAGAGGAAGGGGAAGAGGAAATGGTCACCTTGCTTTGCCCATCCTGTCAGATCACCGTGGCCAGGATGATGAAAGCCTTCGATGTCAGACTCCAGTTCTTTATACATGTTCACCAAGCTGCAAACAAAATCAAATCCATTACACACCACACTGTAGTGCAGCAGTCATGAACACTGTCTCAGACGCTCCAGACCTGTGTGTCCTGTAAGTCATTCAAAACAAAGTAACACAATCAAAGCACACAGACACGCAATCATAACACACTCACAATCAAAGCACACACAATTAAAACAAAAACACCTAAACACAACAAACTCAATCAAAACACACAGGCACGTGCAATCAACACACAAACTCACAATCAACACAAACATACAAACAATCAAAAACAAGCTCAAAATCAAAACACACACACACACAATTGCACACAGAAACACACACTCAGAACAGACAGACACATTCATATAGGCAATTTAGCAGAACCAGTCTTGCTAGCTGCATGTGTTCAGACAGTGAGACGAAACCTGTTTAAAAAAAATAATAATTCTCCACTTAAATCACCAACTTAACTCTAAGGTCAAGTGTTTTATAGCATGTTATTTATAAACCATCTTTCCGGTGTTTCAGGAGATTAACTCACATTCCTTTTGTCGAATGAAGTATCTGTAGCCAGACCTGGCAGCTCTTCAGATAAACTGCATGCACCATGAAAACGGCTTAAAATAAAGATTCAGAAAACTAGAGTAACCTGGGAGGAGGAGGAACGGGCCTCTGCACACTGAAACACAAGCCATGAGCCTGATTTGGTCCGTGATAGGGATCCTGACCCAGAACAACCACCTTCACCTGCCAAAAACAAAGATTAGTGTAAGTGTTTTATCACCTTACTGCTGGGTTGCCAGATCTCTTATACACGGGCTAGATGTTGCATACGAATTTCACTTAAGTGTATATAAGGCATACGGAGGAATGGCGATCAAACCCACGTAACCCTTTTACAGTCATGTGCTCCATTCACACTGCTTCCTATTGGTCACAGAGAATAACAAATGTAGACAAGAAACCGCATCAACAACGAATAAAGCACACTAACTGTATGATGAAGATGCTACAGAAGCCTACAACTGCTAATATTTGGGCAAAAAACTGTACCATGTCATTATTTATTTACAGGTGAATTAGATCAGACTTTTTTCACGATTAACTCTCTTAAGGTTAAGTCAGTCGGGTTAGACCTTTATTTATTTATTTTGGTGATTCACTGAAATGTCCTCAGCTCAATGTTTTCACTAATGACATCGTTATCATAGTGATGAGTCAGAACAAATATAACTGAATTTACCTTTGTAGAATTGTGATCACTACAAAAGATCATGCAGGGCATTCATGTTGTTGCTGTTGTTCTTTCGGCTGCTCCGTTCGGGGTCGCCACGGCGAATCGTTTGGTCCACGTTTAGATTAGCACAGGTTTTATGCCAGATGCCCTTCCTGACACAATTTTCCCATTTAACCCTAGGCTTGGGACCGACACTGAAAGTTAACTCTTCAGTGGCTGGGTTAGCGCCCTGCAGCACCAACAGCAGGTTAAAAAGATGTGACTAGGCTGGTTTCACATGTCTCAGAGGAAACATTAGTGTTAGCCTTCACACACCCCAAGAAAAGACAAGCCAGGAGAAAATCAGTGGCGGAAAGAGACATGAATTAGAGCGGAGACTGCGAGCCAGGCCAAAACTGGGTCATCTGCCTTTACATGCACATGAATTTAATATGGAGTTGTCCCGCCCTTTGCAGCTATAACATCTTCAACTCTTCTGGGAAGGTTTTCCACAAGGTTTAGGAGTGTGTTTATGGGAATTTCTGACAATTTCCCTAGAAGTGCATTTGTGAGGTCAGGCACTGATGTTTGACACGAGAAGGTCTAGCTCACAGTCTCTGCTCTAATTCATCCCAAAGGTGTTCTGTGGGGTTGAGGTCAGGACTCTGTGCAGGCCAGTCAAGTTCCTCCACACCAAACTCGCTCATCCATGTCTTTATGGAGCTTGCTTTGTGCACTGGTGTGCAGTCATGTGGGAACAGGAAGGGGTCATCCCAAAATGTCCCCACAAAGTTGGGAGCATGAAATTGTCCAAAATGTCTTGGTATGCTGAAGCATTAAGAGTTCCTTTCACTGGAACTAAGGGGTCGAGTCCAACCCCTGAAAAAAAAACACCTGCTTTCAAATATTTGGTCCCATAACTTTTGGCAGTATAGTGTATGTGAGAAACCTTTAGTTTACATGAAGAGACGCTGAAGTGAGGTAAAGGAGTCTCTATGGACATGCACAGAAAAGGCACAGGATCTTTTTATTGGCTGTATTAACGCTGGCAATCATCAGAAAATGTTTGTGTGTGTAATTAGTGTATAAGGTAATCTGGAGAAACTCACGTCTTCAATCTGGCACATCTGCGTCCATGTGAAGACGTGCTCCGGAGGAGGATACACGGTGTGCTTCTGCCTCTCATCATCAACGAAGTTCATTAACTGAGGAAAAATACACAAAAAATATATATATAACTTACAAAGAAAAAACTGAGCTGGGGAAATGAGAAGAGTCTGATTACCGATGTAAAAGTAGTGTTTGTTGAACTCTGTCCCCAGCGCTTTCCTCCAGCTCTCCCCGACTCCCACAGGCCCGCGGCGGGAGGACAGGCGCTCCAGTGCCGCCGCTTTGTTCCTGGCGATCCGGTCCAACTGCTCCGGACTCAGCGGCACATCACTCTCAGCTTTCAGCTTCTTCACCTGAGACGATATCTTTGTGTATTTACTGCAACTCCAGCACCGTTTCGATAAAACTGTCGTGCACGGCGTGTAGAGGAAACAGAGCCGAGTGTTTACAAACACCACCGCCATCAGCACCATGTTACCGAGGCACGGTGTAAACATAGAAAACTAACACGTGGGTACAGGCACATGCACGGATGAACCGGAAGTTATAAACGACCTCTTCCAAACTAAAAAAAAATTTGTTCGTAGTTTGTTGTTAACAAACGTGATTTTTAGGTTTCACCGTCATTTAGTTTTTATAGTGCAAACACGAACAAGACGAGGACATCGTAGATATATAACAGAATAAGCAAGTAGATACATGGATAGACGAATGAATACTAATTAACTAACTAAATAAATAACATAAGCATCATGAGCACGAATAGAAGTGGAAGATGTCACAAAAACTTTTAACACTTTTTATGTTGTATTAGAGTGTTGAAGTATTTATTTTTCAAAATGACAAAGTTTTTCAATTATTTATCGCCGTACATCGATGTATTTAATACGTTACTAGAGCGATAACTTGGGAGGTTTGTTTACATGTGACGTTGACATCCACATCCGGGTCATCTTTCGCGGGAAAATTTCAGCGCTTCTTTTTAAATGAACGAACAACGTGGGGAAACACAGTCTGATAAAACAAGATTGAAATACTTTTAATGCCTTTTATTAAAGCAGCGTGTTGAATACACGAACGTTGTAATTCACTAACAAGTTTCTAACTCATATGTAACCATAACAACATCACTGTGTTCACTCACATCACATACGTCCTCGCTTCCGGTCAACTCGTAGAAGTCTCTTTTCTTACTGGTGGGTGAGAAAAATGACTTGATGCTTTTTTGTCCGATCATTTTGACGATGAATTAATCCCAACCTGAGTCTGAGTGTGTGTGTATCAGCAATGCGTCTTGAGTCTGAGTGTGTGTGTATCAGCAATGCGTCTTGAGTCTGGTGTGTGTCCTGCTTTCTCAGCTCGCGCCAAAATAGTGTTGGAGCCAATGGAAGAGCAGCGTGACAATTACGTATCCTGATACGACATAAAAAATAAATAAATAAAATAAAGAATGAAAAAAAGCGAGTTATTCCATAATTGTACAATATGCTAAGATAATCATTTATGATCAAAACAAAACAGAAAAGTCATCTGGATATTAACATTACAATGAGAAAAGTGGTCAAGCTTTTAAGTGTTAGATAGGATACAAAATATATCAAAGCTAAAATAGTCTTTTTTCAGGAATCACGTTTAATTGCGTTTATCAGAGACATAGATCATTTGAGTAAAAGATGGCCAGGCCATGTATTTAGTGCTATTTTTAATCCTCATGTAAGGGGTGTATTAATCATCCTTCTTAAATCAATATTGTTTAAAAAACAAAAACAAAAAAAAACATCCAAGATCCATCTGGAAGATTATCCTTTTATATATATACAAAAGCAAAATCTTACAAGTATGGTTCTGATGACTGTATTAAAAACATTTTTTTTTAAATAATAAAAAATCATAATATTATCAGGGGAGATTTTGACCATACCATCAACCCAGTATTGGACAGATCCACCTATATCCATGCAGCTCATTTACAAACTATCTGAAGGATCTAAGATTAATTGGAGTTTGGATAATACTGAAGCCAAATAAAAGGGAATATTAATATTACTCAGGCTATATAGAGCTCATTCATGTATTGATTACTTTTTAATCTCTATTAAATTATTGCCTGTGTATGTAAAGAATGATAATTAGAGATCATGCAGCAGATTCATTTATGTAGATCTGAGTATTGTTTAAGATGGAGGTTGGTAAAAGTTTATTTGTAACAGAATCCAGCATCTGTTACATTCGCAGAGAATTGTATTGATAAATATTTTGAACTAAATACGGACAGAACTACGGCTAGTATTAGACGGAAAGCATTTGAAGATTATATATAAGAGGAGAAACTATTAGTTGTACAAGTTCTAAAACCAGATGACACAACCAGGAATAATGAACATTAGAAAAGCAGTTTAAACAAGGTTTTAATTGAATACTGACAACAGCCCTGAAAATTATATAAAATTATATCTGTCACGAGAGGTAATTATGATAAATGAATAAGTCTAACACTGACCAGGGGGGAAAGGCGGGTAAATTAATGTCCTAGAGGATAAAGAAAATGCAAGCTGAAAGAACAATTAATAGTTTACAGTTAAAATCTGCCAATATATTTGTGGACCCGGTGGAGATAAATAATTATTGTAGAGAAATCTTATGAACTGCTATACAAATCAGGGTATAATAGAAAAGCTCAAAATGCATTTTTTTTTTGTACAGTTGCAACTTTAGACTATATCAGAAAATGAGAAAAAAAAAAAAAGCCCATTAACAGCAGAAGACCTAAGTGAAGCTATGGGAGATCTTTGTAGCAGTAAAGCACCTGGACCAGATGGGTTGCAAATAAAGTTACATTTAACAGACAGATTGTAAGACCTTGTCTTGACATGTATAAGGAACTATAGGAGCTTTCCCAGCTTCATTAAGATTAGCTTAATGACATTAATATTAAAACCAACCTGAATCTTACAGACAAAAGTTTTACAGTAGGTGACACAAAAATACTTTGTAAAGTGCTTTCTAGAAGACTGGATAAATATCTTCCTCAGTTGATTACTGATTAAATAGGTTTCGTACAAAAAAAAGACAAGAATAGAGAATATACAACATGAGAGGCATAATGAAAAAGACACAGACTTGTTAACAGTAGATGCATGCCAAGCCTTCGATAGGATAGATTGGAAATACCTTTTTTGATAGTATTATACACAAACCCAGTGTCTGAGATCCATTTGGAGACCGTTTAGTTTACAACGATCTACAAGTCAGGGATGCCCTTTGTCTCCACTGTTGTTTGTATTGGCAATCCTCCAGCCATGGCAGTGGGATCACACACAGGATTATCAGGCATTACAAATGAGGGAAAGATCATCGCTTTTCTTTCCATACAGATGATATTATATTTTTCTTGACAAATGTGAAAAGTTGTATTCCTAACTTGACGGTATTTTGGTTTTCTGGCTAGAAATGTTTAGTATTGTCAGTATTAGAAGTTGCTTTCGGCTGCTCCCTGTTTGGGGTCACCACAGCGGACCAACTGATCCACACAACAACTTGGCACAGGTTTTGCCCTTCCTGACGCAAACCCTCCCATTTTTCCGGGCTTGGGACCGCCACTGCATCCAGTGGCTGGGGTTTGGGCATTGGCTGGGAATTGAACCCGGGCCTTCGTAGAAACCTACCACTGAGCCACAAATGCCCTACCAGTATTAATTGTCAGTATTACAGTATTACTATTCCATTTATGATGAGTACTTGCTTTTATCTGTAGCCTTCCAGTTAACCTGCCCTCTCTCCAGTGATGGCTAGTCATGAGATTAGATGAACTACATGTAATATCTATCAGTAATTTGACAGCAATCTATTAAGGTTGAGTATTGTACATATCACGAGATCTCATCAATGGCGTAATAAGAGTGATTTGGAGAAAAACAATTATACACACATGCTTAAGGACAAACAGGCAGCTGCATTCATGATTTCAAGTCTGTAATTACTTAGTGTTCATCATCTGGGGCTAATAAAGATGAGTAGTTTGCAGTATTGTGAGTGGTATACCAAAAATGGCCAATAGATGGCGAGATTCTCTGTGGTACTTACTCAGTATTAAAAAAGAGAGAAGAAGAGCCATGCTTAGAGAAGTAGTACACATGCAAGGTCTTGTTTATTGTTACTACTACTACTACTACTACTACTATCAAGACATCCAGGATAAGAATATAAAGGCAGACTTGCTACTGTTGTATGTCTGGATGAAGCTAGCACAGTATTATTGTTAGCATTATATCTTTATTTGCACAGGTGTCAGTTTGAGCAACTGCCTGTGTGGAAAACAACAAACCTGAGACACAGCAGATGGAGAAGCCGTGTACAGAGGGAATATATGAAGATGGAGATGAGGAGGAAGAATTCCCACATCCCATCCCATGGCAAAAGATTGAGGCTCAGGAGCTGGATTGTGACTACGGCTTACTTTTCTCCAAAGAAGTAGCAAACAGGCTTTTCATGCAGCTAGAGGAAGAGGTGGAGTACTTTACAGGTACTGATGGCATAAGGCTGTGAAGGAATGTCATATTGGACCTGTCTAGTTCAAATGCTTATATTTATATATGAATTTTAACACAGCTTGTTGTTATCTGGATGATTGATGTCTTGATGTTCTGTGATGCATTCCTTGTTTGTCTGAGCAATTCCCGATGTGTTTCAGAAAAAAATCCTTCAGCTCTTGAGCATTATTTGCCTTTCCAGCATATTCTGTATACACCCAAACCAGGCATAAAATTATGACCACCCGCCTAATATTGTGTTGATCTCCCTTTTGCTGCCAAAACAGCCCTGACCCGTCATGCACTGTGTATTCTGACACCTTTCTATGAGAACCAGCATTAACGTCTGTTGGATCGGACCAAACGGGTCAGCCTTCACTCCCCACATGCATCAATGAGCCTTGGCCGCCCATGACCCTGTATCCGGTTCACCACTGTTCCTTCCTTGGACCACTTTTGATAGATACTGACCACTGCAGACCGGGAACACCCCACAAGAGCTGCAGTTTTGGAGATGTTCTGATCCAGTGGTCTGGCCATCACAATTTGGCCCTTGTCAAACTCACTCAAATCCTTACGCTTGCCCATTTTTCCTGATTCTAACACATCAACTTTGAGGACAAAATGTTCACTTGCTGCCTAATATATCCCACCCACTAACAGGTGCCATGATGAGGAGATAATCAGTCTTATTCATGTCACCTGTCACTGCTCATAATGTTATGGCTGATCAGTGTATTTTACCCTTTTATATCAGCGGCTTTATGATGTTGAGATCCATCTTTTCACATTGAGTACGACCGAGGGACTTGTACATTATGAAAAGCTGCAAACATTCGCTGATGCTCAAGAAGGCAACATGCATTAAGAACCAGGGTGTGTAAACTTTTGTACAGGATGATTGGTGTAAATTATTTTGTGTAAAGATCTTCATTTTGTCCTGCTCTTCAGAAACAATATGACATTTATGTGTTTCCTAGAAGATAAAATGTTTAAATCTTAAACTGCTGCAAACAAGAGAACATCCAGGTAACAAACAGGATTAATAATCAAGTGTGTGTAAACTTTAAAACTGGTTCAGTTGCGTAAATTGTTATTGTGTTTTGTAGACTATATGTAACATCTATCTGGCATAGTGTATTCAGGGGCAGAAGTAAATAAACAACAAAAATGCACTCTTTCAGCTTCCTGTTTAATCTAATATACACGAATCAACCGAGTTTAATCAACCGTATACACGAAGTGGAACGTGAACATCAGCCTTCTTTTGATTGAGAGCCAGGTAAACACCGAGAGAGATAAGCCGATGTTTTAACGAGCTCGACATTGTCCCGTGAGGTTTATTTACCGATCAGGTTACTGGGGATGTGAATGATTCTTTCATCAATTCAATGATATGATTTTATTTCCCTACAAAATAATTCTCTCCACTTGGGTTCACTTAGAAACTGCCTACAGGTTGAAAACGGGAAAATGGGAATCAGATTTTGTTCTTGTAAAATCAGCTCTGCTGCTTTGCTGAACCTCACTGATCAGTTCACTTGAGTCACTCACGACTGTTTACACTGGTCATTTTGAGCATTCGTATTTTGGTGAAATTAATGAAAATGCCTTGTTTTTGCTTTTAGTATTTAGTATATTATAGTTATATCTTTTCCAGGAGTGTGTGTGTGTGTGTGTTGGTTGGCTGAGCTGCTGAATCGTCTCACTAAACCTTCACTTTCTATTATGAAAGTAAATTAATAAGGAGAACATCTCACATGCCATGTCCAGCACCTCCATCTGTAGCCCTTGTTCTGGCAAAGTCTTCTTCTTATAGAACAAATGAAAGCATCATGAAGTTTAATGATGAAGCGTCACACCGGAGCGATCAGAAAAAGACTTCCAAACGATGAGCTTAAGCGTGAGAATAACTTGATTCTATCCAAATATTTCTACAATACAATAACATTAATGATTAAGTGTGTAAGCATTTTCTCCCCGTGCTTTGGGGGTTTTGCTCTGGGTGCTCAGGTTTCCTCCCCTGGTCAAAACACGTGTGTTGTAAGCTGATTGTTGTCTCTAAATTGTCTGTAGTGTGTGTGTATATAGGTGTGTGTGAGAGAAATTGTGCTGTGCCATGAGTTGGCACTCTGTTCTTGTGCCCCTGAGTCCTCTGGGACAGACTCCAGGCTTCATGGATGCATGGAACCGCAGACATTAAACAACACTGAAATGCAACTATAAAAAGATAAAAATGATCATGATATCTTTCATTTAAAAAAAAAAAAAAGGCAATTGGTGTGGTATAAGAGGAATAAAGCACTTCATGGCATGTTATTGGAAAATAATCAGTTGCATACATAAAAGATAGAATTGAAGATTTTCACTCATCCATTTCTTCATTTTAGTCCTACTGATGTCCGTTAGAATGAAGTCAGGGTGAGTGGATTTGTGGAAATCCCTTCGAGATGAAACCACTGTCCACTTTTATTTTTCACCGAGCCTTTCGAGTAACACTTGTGTATTACAACACGATTTTCTCTTTTTCTCTCGAGGTGACGAAGCGAAGGTGCAGGTGTACGGGAAGATGTACAGCGTTCCCCGGAAGCAGGCGACGTACGGCGATGAGGGTCTGGTCTATTCTTTTTCTGGAGTGCATCTTGCAGCCAGACTATGGACACCAACACTGGAGTATATCCGTGATGCCGTCACCAACGCCACAGGATACAACTTCAACTTCGTCCTGATAAACAGGTGATTTTTATCCTGTGGTTTTTTTTTTTTTTAAATATTCTCAGATCATAGATACAGTTTGCATGGAATTTTTTTCTTTTAATTTAATAATTATTCAATTCAAATTTTGGAACAGTAAGGTTGCAGGGTGAAGAGGTGAAGAAGGTACAGGAGTTTATGTACTTGTGGTCAACAGTCCAGAGTAATGGAGAGTGTGGGAAAGAGGTAAAGAAGCGAGTGCAGGCAGGTTGGAATGGGTGGAGAAAGGTGTCGGGAGTTCTGTGTGATCAGAAAATATCAGCGAGAATCAAGGGGAAGGTGTACAGGACAGTGGTGAGACCGGCCATGCTGTATGGCTTAGAGACAGTGTCACTGAGGAAGAGACAGGAGTCCGAGCTAGAGGTAGCAGAGCTGAAGATGTTGAGGTTCTCTTTGGGAGTGACAAGATTGGACAGGATTAGGAATGAGTACATCAGAGGGACAGCTCATGTTGGACGTTTGGGGGACAAAGTTAGGGAGGCCAGATTAAGATGGTTTGGACATGTTCAGAGGAGGGAGAGTGAGTATATTGGTAGGAGAATGTTGGACATGGAGCTGCCAGGCAGGAGGCAAAGAGGAAGGCCAAAGAGGAGGTATATGGATGGAATTAATGAGGATATGAAGCTAGTGGGTGCAAGTGTTGAGGATGCAGAAGATAGGGATAGGTGGAGAGAGATGATTCGCTGTGGCGACCCCTGAAGGGAGAAGCCGAAAGAAGAAGATTCAATTCAAATTTTATTGGTCACATACACCATCACACACAGTATGATGTGCAGTGAAATGCTTTTTATATCATACGACTGAATGTTTGTTATAAGAGTCAAAAAAGGAAGGGTTTTTATTTTTTTTTAGATTTCTTTAAAATCCCAATAATTTTATTGAGATTTTCAACATAACACATGTATAAAAAAAAAAGGAAAACAAATGAGAACCAACAATAAAAACAAACAAACACATAGCTCAGAAGGACACATGGACTGCTGACTACTAATAAATAATATTAAAGAAACTGAAAAGAAAGAAACAAATAATATACCAAGGGTTATACAAGAACCAAGAAGAGGTTCTAGATAGTCCAGAACTTGGTCGATGTTTTTAAATGTGTTACGTAAATAAGACACCCTTTAACTGAAGAAACCTTTTTACTGATCCAGTTCAGCAAAATATTTTTTCTGGCAGCATTCATTCATTCATTTATTGTCTACCGCTTATCCGATCTACTCTCGGGTCACGGGGAGCCTCAATCTCAGGCGTCATTGGGCATCAAGGCAGGATACACCCTGGACAGAGTGCCAACCCATCGCAGGGCACACACACACTCTCGTTCACTCACGCAATCACACGCTAACCACCAAGCCACTGTGCCCCCTTTTCTTGCAGCACTTACAGTTAAAAGTTTTTTATGTTTATTTTCTATTAACAGATTCTTTAATGTTAATGTCTACGCTTGGTTCTGCTAACACCAATAGGTCCAAATTCCAATAAAGTATCTCCATTTGAAGATTTGCATTTCTCCCAGCACTAGAGTAGAGAGCTGTACATTATCTCTGTATCTGTCACATGACTACATACACCGTGTTAAATTTTTTTTTATAGAAATTTCACTGATGTTGTGTCTGTCCGCAGGTATAAAGACGGTCAGGATCACATCGGGGAGCATAGGGACGACGAGCACGAACTGGACCCTTCTTGCCCCATTGCCGCCGTGTCTCTTGGAGCCGTACGCGACTTGGTGTTCAGGCATCGAGACGCTCGCAAGGAGCCAAAGAAACATCCTATAGAGCCTGTGAAGTTGGAACTGGCCCATGGGAGCCTTCTTCTCATGAACTCTCCCACTAACACCTACTGGTATCACAGCCTCCCAGTGCGGAAAAGGGTGAAGACACCACGCATCAGTCTTACCTTCCGACGCATTATTAAGGGTCGCCAGAAAAGGAAAAAGGAGTGACTTTACTGTAAAATCTAACATTTTCTGTAAATATGTTCATTTGATGCTTGAGTGGAGAGTATTGAGATTGGAGATTAAGAATTTTTTTCTCATCAGTGTCACTGAGGTTTAAATGACTTGGTTTATAGTTTTGGAAATGGTAACAACTTTTAAAAACACAAAATTGCTGTACAGAGGTGAGAACAACATTACACATGCTCAAGTGCATTATGGGTAATACACACAGCCTCAGCCTCCAGTAACAGTGAATAAACCCATAAAGATTCTGATCAGGAAGAAATAACACAATAGATCGTCTTTAGTAAGACCACTAAGCACATTCATTGTCTACCGCTTATCCGATCTATTCTCGGGTCACAGGGAGCCTGTGCCTATCTCAGGCGTCATAGGGCATCAAGGCAGGATACACCCTGGACGGAGTGCCAAACCCTCACAGGGCGTGCCCCACACACACACACACACACACACGCGCAATGCAATCACACACTACAGACAATTTAGAGATGCCAATCAACCTACAATGCATGTCTTTGGACCGGGGGAGGAAACCCCCGAGGCACGGGGAGAACATGCAAACTCCAGGCGGGAATCGAAACCCCCCAAACCCCAGAGGTGTGAGGCAAACGCGCTAACCACTAAGCCACCGTGCCCCCCTTAAGTACATTCTTTTTTTTTTTTTCTTTTTTTTTTATTAAAGTGCTTCATTTTCTTTTGGCGTTTAATTCAGCACACTGACTTGTCTGTGATGATGCTGTGTGTAACAGACGAAGGCTGTTTGTCTAAAAAGGCATTTTGATGGTGTAGTGAAGAAAAGGAGCAGATTCAAAGTTAATCAAAGGAAATTTATTATTTTTTTTATAAAACCAAAAACTACATGTGGAATAAATAAATGAAACACAACCATACTTCTGTACAAGACATTTCTAAAGCAGAGTGAAAAATAATGGTCCCAATGAGTACGTTTTCGCTAAAAGGTTCATAGATTGAACTAC
Organism: Hemibagrus guttatus; assembly: GCA_033459395.1. Classification (NCBI taxonomy): domain Eukaryota; kingdom Metazoa; phylum Chordata; class Actinopteri; order Siluriformes; family Bagridae; genus Hemibagrus; species Hemibagrus guttatus. Next base: position 4,810,712 of record JAUCMX010000021.1, read on the forward strand.
GAGAAGGCAATATTTTGGCGAAATATTGTGGCAAAAAAAAAAAAAAAAAAAAAAAAATCAAGTGTAATAACAAAAATGTTATCGTATAAATATATACATATTTTGCAAGCAGACACATCCGAGTGATTTTTTTTTTTTGTTTCTCTAAAAGTCATACTTAGTGTTTATATGCCAGCACTGCTGGACTGAGTGTGAGGTATTTGCACAGCTGTCTATCCGTAACCTGCCTGTTAACATCTAATGAAAATCGCTTTCTTTCCCCCTCTCCCTCCCCACAACTCCGGACAGCCACACACGCTGAGTCTTGATGGCAGGCGTTTGCCAGAGAAAGACGAATAGTTGATGAATCTGATGGGTTGGTGGTCAGAATTGTCGTTATGCACTTTCTAAGGTTGTAGCGCTGTTGAAATGGTGACCTGCATTTCAAAGCTTTGTTTGCACCACATCACAGTTTTCGACTGCACATTAGTGGAAATGGAGGAGAAGAGTTTTACAGGGAGAAGTTTGCACAAAAAAAAAAAAAACCTCCAGGACATGCATGAGACTTTAAAAAAAAAGACTAAACAAGCTTATTTCAGTATCACAAAGCACACAACCAAGCAGGACGTATGCTACGAGCTACAGTCTTCACAGCAGACTTGAATCTGTGACTAGTACCACTCACTCACCGCCTTAATCGCTCATTTTACTAGTTATTCATAGACTTCCCCCCCAAAAAACCTCTTTGAACTACAGCAGCAGAACCGATCGATTTCAGCGCAACTAACAGTGTGTTGACCCTCCTGAGCAAAAGAAAAAAAAATCATTTGTTTTGAATCAAGTGGCAGTGGAGAATAAGGACTAACTGAACAGGGGTGATGTTATGACGGAGCGAGCTGTTCTAGGATCAGTGCAAACGGAAACCCTTTCCTGTAGATCTCACAGTTCCAGATTAAGCCCCGTCCCTTTCCTCTCCTCCGGAAATGAACAGTAAGGGATAATGTGTGCGTCTGAGAGTGAATCAAAATTGATGAATAGATACATGTACGACTCGGTGTACGGAGTTTAAAAAAAAACAACAAAAAAAACAAAAAAAAGACTCAAAAGCATACAGGGAGACGAAAGGGAGATCACTAGAGTGTAACAGTTGGCAAAGACGGTTAGTTGGCTTCTGAGGAGGAGTCCAATTTGCCTTTCTTGCCTGGAGGAGCACCGTCATCCATATCCTGCTGAGGAAACAAATCCATCGTCAGTACACGTGATTTAGCTGTCGGGAGCAAAAACTGGCCAAATAAACAGTTTATGAGCAAAATACTAACTACTTTCTTCCTGTTCTGGTTCAGGACAATGACAGATACAGTGTGTGTGTGTGTGTGTGTTACCTGAGCAGCTTTGGAGGTGTCTGTGAAGTGTTTTTGCTCTCCCTGTGACTTGCCATCCCTTTTAGCTGTTGTGGACTCTGAAGAGGAATGATTTGGTCCTACGATATACGAGAAAATAAACATCATTAATAGATTATACATTGATCCACAAACCAAAGCCGATTCTATTAATGCACCTCAGCGGCATCTTAAGCGTTGGTCTTATACCGTATCAGCATAAGTGAGCTGTTTGTTGGCTGACTAACAGATCGTACCAACATAATTACAAGCGTTCGAAAGCAGATGATGCACTGTGATCTGATGCAGGGTCTTTTTTCTTACAGCAAACCATAACAGAGAGCAGCCAGCATGACGGCTAACTTCATTCTGTTAGCTAAATGATAGGAAAAACAAATCAGTTAGCCAAGCTGGCAACCAATGTTTAGGACCAACCCGTCTTGCTTTCCTGACCAGACGAAGGCTGTTTACTGGGGAACTGCTCGCTTTTGGAGTCACCACTGTCGTTCTGAACCGTCACCATGGGTTCAGGGGTGGGGCTAGTGTTGTTACTGGTCTCCTGCTTTAAAGGGGAGGAGTCAGCGATGGAGCTCTGGTTACTGTTGTCATCTATGAAAGAGAAGAAAAAAAGAGGGGGAAAAAAAAAAAATAAAATCAAGGTCTTAGTGTAATATTAATAATAATTAATGTCATGGTAGCGAAACAATATTTGTTTCAGGCAGGTAATCTGGAAAAACAAAATGATTGGTTGCTTAACTTGTCAGTAAGACACCCACTTGGGCGGTCCTTGGCCAATAAAAGTAGCTATGGAGTCCAGACCTTCTTCTGTCACTCTGAAGGTCCGGCTACATCAAACTGCTAATGATTACATTTATGCATTAAGGAACACCACTTCTGATTAAAGTGATATTGTTGAACATCCTTAGCTGTAGCTCTGATTGTTACAAAGTGCTTACACTAGAGACTCCTTCCAAAAATAAACGTTTCATTGCAGAATGTTTCACCATTTAGGAGCCTCCATTGAGTCCCTGTGAATAAGTGCATCAACACAAATCTGTCAGCCAGCACTACTGTCAGAGCTGCTGTTATAGAAAATATATAAACACCAATCCGAATAAAACGCCAATAAAACCTTAATGCATTCGCTCACATGTGAGTGTGTGTAGCTGTATGGAATCAGTCAGCTGTGTGCGATTACCGTGCATGTCCATCATTCCGGGAGAAGAACTGTTTTCTGGTGTAGTCACTTCCGAACCGTACTTATCATCCTTGCCCTTCTTTTTATTTTTGTTCTTCTGCAAAAAGAAAAAAAGTTCATTAAACGTGTGCATTTTCTTTTTTTTTTATACATTTCAACGTACAATGCTCTCCAGAAAAGAGATTTATCGTTTCTTTTGTGTAAATGTTTTTGCGGCTCAATGTGAACTAAGGTTTTTTGTTGGATTTACAAAAGTTTAGGAAACTCTGATTTTCTTCATACTCGTGTCAAGGGCCAACTGTGTTCCTATCGACCTGAATGAACCGTCCTCCGTTTACACAGCTCATTTGCATTTAATGAAGCCCTCATAACTCCTTAAAAGTTCATGCTGGGAGCACAGAACGATCAATCTGGGTAAAAGCTGAAAGGCAGAAGAGGAAATTATTCTTTTTTTCCCCCATTGTCTGTACCGCTTATCCGATCTATTCTCGGGTCACGGGGAGCCTGTGCCTATCTCAGGCATCAAGGCAAGATAGGACACCCTGGACCAACCCATCGCAGGGCCCCACACACACACACACACACACACACTCTCATTCACTCACACAATCACACACTACAGGCAATTTAGAGACTCCAATCAGCCTAGAAGCATGTCTTTGGACTGTAGGAGGAAACCCACCAAGCACGGGGAGAACATGCAAACTCCACACACAGTAAATGGGAGTGAGACATGACCCCAGGACGCTGGAGGTGTGAGGTGAACATACTAACCACTAAGCCACCGTGCCGCCAGGAAATTATTCTCAATTATTCGGTTTGTGGTATAGAGTTCAGTGAAGAACGACCCGTCCTCCGTTTACACAGCGCCAATTTTTTTTGTCATGATTTCATGATTAGTTATATTTGTCTTAATTTACCGCCTTGTGTTGGCTCACTTTCTTTATTTTTCATATTCAGTAATTAAAGCCAGTGATATTAAATGACCGATTTTCACACAATGTTCTTGATGATACTCTTTAGTCTCTGACCTAGTGATCTAGCATAAGGTTTTTTAGTTAGAGACTCCAGTCTCTCTGTATAAGGGATGTGTTTTAAATGCTATAAATTAAATAGAAATAATCTATTTAAAGTTGACGTTATATTCCATATGCCAATGTTTAGTTAATTATGAGCAGGATATGAACCCTTCCGAATGTACAGGACTTTCATAAATACCAAATTTCTCGCATAAATGAACGTATGAATTTGTATCCAGCTTGATAAATGAGGTTCAATGTATAATGTGTTTAGACCATAAACACCCAAAATATTATGTCTGATATGATGTTATGACATCCATTCACTTTTTTTTTTTTAAGGTCAGGCAGACCACTGTCTGGTCTTATAAACAACGCTGTGGTTAGGTGTTGTATTTAAACCCAGAAAGAACATGACTCAGAGTTTCCAAAAACATCATGACAAAAATTATGTCTATATTCATTCATGATCATGCTTCCAACTTACATCATCGGGTTTAGGTTCCATCACGGGGACCCATTTGTAGATTCTCAAAGACGTGTCACCAACCGTCACCCATTTTTTTTCCCTAAAAAAAACAATGAGATTTTAGATCACGTTAATTTAAACCACACTGGGAACATTGGGAGTAAATTTTCATGAGGCATTGTCTGACTCTCTTAGTGTCAGAGAAGATGATTAGAAGCATCACAATAACATACAGTTTATACATCATTACAATATTGATATCTGCAATATTAACTCGTAAAAAAAAATCTGTTTTGTTCAACACAGACAATAGAGTTCATTCAGGATATTAAAGATGTTGACAGATGCTTCTCATAAATCAGTAAAACCTGTCATTGCACTACTCTACTACACGTCTATATTACTGTAGTCTCTATACACCATAGTTGATATATACTGTAGTCGTATACAACTGCAGACTATATATCCTATGTTCATAGACTACTGTAATCGATATAGAAGAAGAAGAAGCCTTTATTATCGCCACACACACACACATTACAGCACATTAAATCAAGCCATGGGGGTCACAGTCCAGTGATTTCTGTGCCGGTCCCAAGCCTGGATAAATAGAGAGGGTTGCGTCAGGAAGGGCATTGCCAAATTTAATCATGTGAATCGTCCGTACTGTGAATTTCATACTGGATCGGTCGAGGTCCGGGTTAATAACGATCGCCATCGGCGCCGTTGACCTACAGGGCGTCAGTGGAAATTGGGCTACTGTTGGTCGGAGTATATTGGTAGGAGAATGTTGGACATGGAGCTGCCAGGCAGGAGGCAAAGAGGAAGGCTAAAGAGGAGGTATATGGATGTAAGAAATGAGGATATAAAGCTAGGTGATGAGGATGCGGAAGACAGGGATAGGTGGATGATTTGCTGTGGTGACCCCTGAAGGGAAAAGCCGAAAGAAGAAGGAGACATTACAGCACAGTGAAATATCTCAGTTGAGGAAGTTGGGGTCAGAGCGCAGGGGCAACTATGATAAGGCACCCCTGCAGCAGAGGTGCAAACAGTGCCCAACGGTGGCAGCTTGGCAGTGCTGGGGCTTGAACCCTGATCAACAACCCAGAGCCTTAACCACTTGAGCTACCACTGCCCAGTATACACACTGTAATCATATAGTTGCTTTCGGCTGACCAGTGGACCAACAACTTGGCAAATGTTTTACGCCGGATGCCCTTCCTGACGCAACCCTCCCATTTATCCGGGCTTGGGACCGGCACTGCTGGGGTTGAGGCATTGGCTGGGAATCAAACCCAAGCCTTCCTCATGATTTGCAAGAAACCTACCACTGATCCACCAATGCCCCCTGTATACTACCACAGACTATATATCCTATAAGAGCATACTACTGTAGAAAAAATTGTTAGTACAGAGCGGCTTATTATTATTATTATTAGGTTGAAAAGTCACATGGGAATGGGTCTGGAATATGAAAAGACAACAAAAATTATAATTTTGTTCCTCTCGAGCAAATACACCAAATCTGAAGGTTAAATTTAGTTTATGGAAATAATATTCCACATAACATCCCCAAATCATATAGAATGTGATCACTTTCACCTGGTTAAAATCCACTCTGTTACAGTAGGAAGGTTTTTATTCCGATTTGTTTTGTCCAAAGTGTTTGTTTGTCTGTTATATATATATATATATATAAACAAACGTCATCTTCAATGCATGCGAGTGTAATGAAAGAGATTTGAACTCGGTGCTGATGTCAAGAGAGTAAACACTTTTGTGCTCGGTAAAGTTTTAGCTGCAATCGCAGTGTGTGTAAGTGTGTGCATGCGAGTGTGTGCGCGTGAGTGTGTGTGTGTGTGTGTGTTTGTTCCAGGCCCCCACCGCCCGTTTCTCTTTTTGCCTCCAGTTGAACTCCGAGCGCTGAATTTAAAAGCCGGACAAAAAAACTATTCTCACTCCAGTGCGCCGTCACCGCGCCGCCGTCCTCACTCAGTCACGCCGCCGAGAGCAGCGCCGTGCTTTTTCCGCCTTCCCCGGCGCCGGCATTACAGGCTCAAAGAGAAAAACGGCTTCATGTGACTGCGACGAAATGGCTCCTTAGGTTCAACCCACGTTTAAATGTTTAAAGGAAGAAGAAAGGCGGCTCCGCGCCCGCGTCCCGACGCCATCGGGAATAAAGGTGTGTTAAAAAGCGCGCGGCTCACCTGAGCGGAGCGGCTACAAATCAAACTGAACTCGATTAAAAAGCCTTTGGTTTGCTTTCATTGTTTCTCGTCGTCTCTCCTCCCCCCTCACACACACACAAGCCTGGCTTTTCTGTTCCTGAAACGGATTAACGTTTGCTCTTACCATTTTCGTACTTTTTCAATTGCGGCCATGACCCGCTTGATGTCATCTTTGGCCCTGCTCCGGGTCTCCGCGCGCACCGACCTGCCCGACATTACGGCTCTCGGTAAAAATATCTTTTTCTCCGCTTCGCCGGTTGTTGTAGACACAATGCGAAACGCGCAGAAGCGAGGCTGGGGCTTGTGCGCATGCGCGAACCACAGCAGTAGCGTGCCCTTCAAGCAGGAGACGCTGGAAATACGCCTGATGTTCGCCGAAAGAAAAAAAATAAAACCCCCACACGTTTATTTTCAAGATTCTCAAACGCAAACACCACCAAAACTATTACATATTAATAACACTAATAATAAAAACCCCACAAATATTTATTTCGCTGAATGTTGTTCTGTTTATTGTTCTACTTCATGTTAAATGAGTTCATTCGACTAGAATCAAGAACAAAATCGGACATTTCGAAAGAAAAATGTTTCATTTAACATAAAATAAAAAAAAGCCTTTGTTTGTCAAATCCAAAACAACAATTAAAATGATAGTCAAAGCTCACAGAGTATACATAATCTCATAAACCGTGTTTACATGGCTGCGTCTTGAATTCTTTCTCATTTCTGATTGGTCAGAAGATGTTGATTCATTTTCTATAACAGCAGCTCTGACACAAGTCCTGCCTGTAAGACAAATGGAGAATCTTGTGCATGTTTTAATACGTTTTTGTTTCTACAGGGTGCCCAAAAAAGTCAGGAACCACTGAGACTAAAACTTTGTATATACTTTATCTTATACTTATTATTATTTACATGTTTTGCTCTATCCATTTTTGTAAACCTCTGTATGAAAGTCTTTTTCTGGGTTTTGCTCAACATATTCCCATTGGTTCCTAACATTTTGTCCATCCTGTACACAGCGACTTGTGCAGAAGACACAGATTTAAAAGCCATGTGTAATTGCTGTTGTGTTTAGGTTTCTTTGTGGAGACAGTTATTTAACATTTATGGAAGGAGTCTCCAGTGTCAGTGCTTTGGAACAGTTAAAACTGTAACTATGTACACTCTCAGGCAAAAGGATGTGTTTCTTCCCTAAAGTTGGAAGCACACAGTTGTATAGATTTCTTTGTATGATACAGCAATACAGTTTACCTTCACTGGAACTAACGGACCCAAGCATGACAATGCCTGCATGCACAAAGCAAGGTTTATAAAGAAATAACGTGCTAAGCTCGGTTTGGAAGAGCTCAACCCGTTTGAATGACTCTGGAATGCCGACTGAACCCCAGGCCTCCTCGCCCAAACAACAGTCCCCGACCTCACTAATGCTCTTGTGGCTGAATGAACACAAATCCCTACAGCCATTTTCAAAAATCTAGTGGAAAGCCTTCCCAGATGAGCGGAGAGTATAATAACTGCTGTTATAAATGATTTTGGAATAGGATGTTTAACAAGCACAAATGGGTGTGATAATCAGGTGTCCACATTTGTAAATTCAGGACTTTGTGGGGTCTTATTAATGTAAAGAAAAAAAAAGGCTGGTGAGGGAACAACTTTATTATTGCTACACTGTGAGTGATAACAGGAAGTGATGATTTCTCAAAACACCTGGACTAAAATCCCTTTCCAACACCACACCAGTGTACACCTGCACTTTAACTACACCATCATTTCACAGACGAAGCTTTAATGCTGCTACAAGACACGTTTTTATTATTACTGATCTTTCTGCTATACATTTTTTAAATATATTTGTTGGCACAATGCTGCTGTGTTCTCCTATCCTGTATATTTTTCACTCATCTCACACTGGTGAGTATTTGCTCTTCATGTAGTCCTGTGCTGTTCTTAATGTTGCACCCAAATTCTGAAGAAACTTATAATCCACACATCAAATGTAATATGAACAGAAGAAGTACATGTTGTCTTGTAATAAAAAAACAAAAAACACATTGTCAAATTGTGTTAGAATTAACACAAGCGCAATCAACAGTATGATATCCTGCCCTAATGTGTTTTATTCCTTTCTCATTTATATGGTATTTCCTATAAACCTTTCTCCTTATTAAATGACTTCTACTTAATACAGAATCATCCACACATCAAAGAAAAGAAAATAAATGAGATGTTTTGGTGGGCTTGATCCTCTAATTACTACAGTATTCCACACAGTATAAAGTACAGTATATACCCCTAAAAGAAGTGCACTCACACCCTCTTGAAAGAGACTTTACAAAGCCCTTGAGGATAAGGGCTGCTGTTCTGCAGGGAGCTCACAAGTACTCATGGGAAATCGCAGGATGTCTGTGACAAACGTGTCCATGGTGATGTTTGGGGGTAACTCGCTTTCCAGCTGTAGCTTAGAGTCTGTGTCTAAACAGAGACAACAACTCGGATCAATGTTTCCACCATTTAACTATATTTCCAGATGTAACAATTCACTGGTCAATTTATCAAAGCCTAAATAAATAAAGAAATCTTAAAGTCAAGAGATTGAGATTAAACACATTTACCCTCATAAAGAAATCCTAAGCTGGAAAAAGGCTCATAAACGCTCCTATCATTTGTGTGTACTGCATTTCATATAATGGAACACAATCCTGTATTTATTTCATTTTTATTATTTTTTATGATGCAGACACACCACTTGCCAGTCTCATGTTCATTTGCAACTTTATAAAAAGAGGTTGAAAAAAAAACGTTTCCAGAAACGTCTGCAAAAAAGGGCTTATTTTAGGGAGACTTTCTTATCTAGAAACTTGCTGCAAAAGGAGCATAGAGTTACAAAGAGAAAAAGTTCTGGTTAAGCCCAACTTCACCTGAATATCCACTGTATCACATAAGATAATGATTATTATTATTATTATTATTATTATTATTATTATTATTATTATTATTATTATACTCACTAATACCTTTACACTCAGCTGTCTGTCCCTCCACACTGAAGCCCAACAAGTTCGTGAAGCATTCAGCCAGCTCCTCCTCAGTCATGTGCTCACCTACAGAAAATAAATTCCAAGTCACAGTTGGGGATTTGTGCTTTTTAAGGTGTGCAAACTATTTTCTACCTTTACTCTAATCAGTTTTGGCATTGGTGGCTCAGTGGAAGGGTTCTCGCCTATCATGTGGAAGGCCCGGGTTTGATTCCCAGCCAATGCCTCAACCCCAGCCACTGGATGCAGTGCTGGTCCCAAGCCCGGAAAAATGGGAGGGTTGCGTCAGGAAGGGCATCTGGTGTAAAACATTTGCCAAGTTGTTGTGCGGACCAGTTGGTCCGCTGTGGCGACCCCGAACAGGGAGCAGCCGAAAGCAACTTCTACTCTAATCAGTTTTCTGATTATTCCTATGCATTGATCTCACAGCAAGCCAATGGCTTGCCCAGTGCCTTTTATTATTATGGAAAATACCAAAAAAAAGAATCTTCTTCTTCTTTCGGCCTTTCCCTTCAGGGGTCGCCACAGCGAATCATCTTTCTCCACCTATCCCTATCTTCTGCATCCTCAACACTTGCACCCACTAGCTTCATATCCTCATTAATTCCATCCATATACCTCCTCTTTGGCCTTCCTCTTTGCCTCCTGCCTGGCAGCTCCATGTCCAACATTCTCCTACCAATATACTCACTCTCCCTCCTCTGAACATGTCCAAACCATCTTAATCTGGCCTCCCTAACTTTGTCCCCCAAACGTCCAACATGAGCTGTCCCTCTGATGTACTCATTCCTAATCCTGTCCAATCTTGTCACTCCCAAAGAGAACCTCAACATCTTCAGCTCTGCTACCTCTAGCTCTGACTCCTGTCTCTTCCTCAGTGGCACTGTCTCTAAACCATACAGCATGGCCGGTCTCACCACTGTCCTGTACACCTTCCCCTTGATTCTCGCTGATATTTTCTGATCACACAGAAATTCGTACTGACGATTCGCATGGTTAAATTTGGCAATGTTTTACGCCGGATGCCCTTCCTGACGCAACCCTCTCTATTTATCCGGGCTTGGGACCGGCACAGAAGTCACTGGACTGTGACCCCCATGGCTAGATTACCAAAAAAAAGAATAATCTTCTAAATAATTTTAGTTGCCGTCACCTGTACTGTGGCTGTGTGTCATTCTTCTACTAATCATTTACTCATTGTGTTTGATATTGAATTAAAACTTATTTTATATTCAATTACCAACTTAAAACTAACACCAAAGTGTAATTTTATTTCACTTTTTTGGGGATTTCAAGTCAAGAGAGTCAAAAAGCTTTTAATGTCATTTAAACCGTATATAGCTGGTGCAGTACGTAGTGAAATGAAACAACGCTCCTCCAGGACCCTGGTGCTATATAAAGAAGCAGAGCTACATAAAACACAGAACTAAGGACTAAGTAAAAACTAACACAGTTTCATATAAAGTGCATGTGTACACTTGTGAACAGCGCAGGCCAGTTTGTAGAGTGCAAGTAAGGATGCTTTGGTTGTCTTGTCTTGTGCTTATTCAAGATACAAAACACAAAATATGTTGTTGTTTTGGGGTATAACAAAGTTTTGTGAACTCTCACTGCTGAGTATAAATAGCAAAATTGAGTAGACTATGAAAGGTCCCTGCTGAGCCACATTTGTCCTTTTTCTCTTCCTGTATTGTTGAGGAATTTGATTAAATGTCACTAAGTCTAATGCTCTAATACTTGTTTCTTGCTCATATTGTCATACTTATTATCATCCTTACCACGGTTGGCTCTGTCCTTACAATGGACACATAAGCCTTTAAATTCATAAATCTGTAAACTGTTAAACATATCCTCTAATATTTCAGGGCAGGGTGGATGGCTGTTTGTTTTGCTTCACCCTGATGGAGTTGGATGATGAAAATGATCAGCACTTAAATAGCTGGGACTGGAGCATCTATTGAAGCGCTTACAGAGCCTTTGGCTAACTGCAGCACAATGCTGATAGGGATGTGTGAATCTCGCAGGCTATGTGAATACTGCTGAGTAATCATAATAATTCCTCAGATACAGCATGCTCACTGCCGAGGGAAGCAAATAGGAGACATGGCTGCTGAGCTCGGAAGAGGTGGAGATCAGTGCCTCCGGTAGAAACACAGATGGCCTCAATAGTGGTACATGATGATGAAGCTCTGCTTGTAAATTAGTATAGCATGCAGCTGGATATTACAAACAGTGTATAAAAGATCAAGTATGGCTGTCCACCCAAGACTTTAGAAACACAGAAGGTTGTAAAAAAGACTCAGCACCCAATACGTCGGCCCTTACATAATACAAGTGACATACCAGCTAGACCTTCCATGCCACAGTTGAAGGTCACCCTCATTTTATGTTTCACGTCTCCAGCCTGTCACCCATGATCACCATCTGTAACCCTTCCTCCACACCACCAGCACCTCTCCACATTGAAGGACAGCCTGCTTACTGATGAAAAGCATCCTGAATTCACATCACAAAAATGGGATGTTGGAGTATTTTATTGAGTGAGAGAGCTACAGCCCAGAACAGTAGTATTAGATTATGGCACACAAAGTTCTCTCACCCTCATAATTTGCCAAAAATTCCATGCCAAGCACCCAAAATTGACCAGCCCCACGTCCCATAGGTAGATGTAATGACGCAGAGTTTTATTCAACAAATCCAAAATGACAGGCAGGAAATCAAGTTGCTTAAATGTCCGAAAACCTGGAAGCGTTCCTTCACGGGTGGTGAGGGCTCCCTCTGGCGGCCTAATGCCAGTGGTGATGTTACAGAGCCCCTCCCTCTAGGAACACCTCCAGGTGTTCTACGGCAAGGGCAGCCCCAGGGCCGTGGGGCTAGATGGTTGGGGTGAAGGCGGTGAAACTCCTCCACAAGGGAGGGGTCCAGGATGTCATCAGCGTCGACCCAACGAGCGTTCCTCTGGGCCGTATCCCTCCCAATCCACCAGGTACTGTAGACAATTTCGGTGGCGCCGGGAGTTCAGGAGAGTATTGATTCAGTAAGCCGGGGCCCCGTCGCTGTCAAGCGGCGGTGGTGGTTCATTGCTCGTGGGTGAGGTCATGCTGGCTTGAGCAGAGATACGTGAAAGGAGATGTGGTACGACGACGGGAGGAGAAGGCGGGGTTTGACTTGGCAGATTACACGGAAGGGCAGATGAAGCTTTAGCCTCAAATTTTGCGTAGATAGCCAGACCTGCTGGCCCACCTGGAACCTGGGGTGTGGGTACCTGTGGCGGTCTGCCTGGATCCTTTGCCTCCATATGGCCCACTGCAGATGAACATGGGCATTCTCCCAGACCCGCGCCCAATCATCCATGGCTGGCACATCAGAGGGTTCACCCTACCACCCGAGCTGACACTGACGTTGACCCCCAGGTGTGTGCAGAATGCCCTCCAGACTCAAAACTGAGAACTGAGGCCCTCGGCCCTGCAGGATTTCCTCCACGAGATTCCATCGGATGGGCGCAAACACGACCAAGGAAGGCAGTATGGGCTCTGGGAGTGAGGGAGTGCTTGCGGGGTTGTGTCGGCGATACGTAACATAGAACTGGAATTGCGTGAAGAACAGCGTCCACCAGGCTTGGCGTGTGTTCAGCCGCCTGGCATTGCGGAAGTACTTGAGGTTGCGATGATCAGCACCAAGAACGGGTGTCGTGCCCCCTCCAGCCAGTGTTGACACTCCTCCAGAGACACTTTGATGGATAGCTGGGGTCTGGGTGTCTCAAGATTGGTGCTGTGGTGAAGCGCTTCTTCAGTTGTGCGAAGGCTGCACGGGCAAGCTCCATCCATTGTAGTTGCCTCGGTTTACCCCGCAGGAGGGAGGTTAACGCATTGGCTAAACTGCTGTAGTTGCGAATGAACCGACGGTAGAAGTTAGGAACCACTGCAACATCTTGATGGTGGTCAGTTCAAGCCAGTCCAAAACTGCTCTCACCTTGCTGGAATCCATTTCTACTTCCCTCTGAGAGATGACGTACCCCAGGAGCGTGATGGAGTCCTTGTGGAATTCACACTTCTCGGCCTTCACATAGAGCTGATGCTGCAGGAGCCGTACGTACATGGTGGACGTGATCGTCATAAGAGGCAGAGTAGATCAAGATGTCGTCAATGTAAGTAATAACGCATCAGTCTTTGAAGATCTCGTTAATGAATGACTGGAACACTTTTGGGGCATTGGTATGTCCATAGGGCAAGACCAGTTATTTGTAGTACCCCCTGTTGGTGTGGAAGGCGGTCTTCCACTCGTCCCTCTCTCTGATCCATACCAGGTTGTAAGTGCTGCATAGATTGAGCTTAATGGAGACCCAAGCCTGGTTAGTTGTTCCAAAGCCGGCAGTGGGTAGGGGTAGCGCACCATGATAGCATTCAGATCCCTATAATCGATGCAGGGCCAGAGACCGACATTTTTCTTCTCGACGAAGAAGAAGCCGGCAGCTGCCGGAGAGGTCAAGGGCCGGAGGTGCCCCGTGGCTAGGGCTTCTTAGATATAGTCCTCCATAGCTTTGAACTCGGGTATAGAGAGAGGGTAGACCTTGCACTTTGGCGGCATTGCGTTGGGTAGCAGGTCGATGGCGCAGTCCCAGGTGTGGTGGGGAGGTCCTGACAATAAGTTGACCGGGGAAAGGGTGTGCGGGTTGTGGAGCTGGAGCCAGGGAAAGCCCAGGATGATGGGATTGGTAGGGGAAGAGATGACGACCTGGAGAGTGAGTGGGCTGGTCTGTCACATGATGAGGCCCTTCCCAATGGGGCAGTTGTCAACAGCCGTCACTCGCAGAGGAGTCTCGCAGGGCCAGGTAGGAAGATGAAGCTCCTCCATGAGATGGTGATCAATTAGTTTGATGTCCGCTCCGGAATCCACTGGGGCTGAGACCACAACAGAATCCTGGGCATAGTGCAAAGTCACTTGTAACGTCAAACATGGACACCAGTAGTTCTTCCTTCACCTTGGATGTTGCGGGCCTTTCCGGGTAGGCCGAGACCTGATGGCCCGAGCCTCCGCAGTAGAAGCATAGTTGGAGGCGGGCTCGACGGCGTCGCTCCTCTAGGGATGCCCGAGCGCAGCCTAGCTTCATCGGCTCTGGTCCTTCCAAGGTTCGGATCGTGGACAAGGGCCGTGGCATTGTTAGAGCATAAGGTTGTCCAGGTGGATGGCGGTGGTGATGTAGTCAAATAATGATGTGTTAGTGTCCCGACACGCCATTTCCACCTGCAGGGCTGAACGAAGTCCCTCGCGAAATACGGCCAGAAGTGTTGTTTCGCTAAAACTCAGGCCACCTGGCCTGAACTGGCCTGACGCCAGTGGCGATGTTACAGTAGACCAAGCAAGAGATCAGCTACCAGAGTGAGCTCTAAGGGGGGTTTCTGTCATGCTGACTACAGAATCCAGCAATAACTCCATTTCCCAAACTGCAGCATGCAACCTCCAGCCTCTCTCCCCAACGGCACATTCAAACTCACCCAAATCCTGATGAAGCACACCTATTCCTAATCACATATGTTTTAGGCTTTTGCCTGTGATTGACTGTTTGCTGATTGCTTGACTTTCTGCCCGTCCCTTTTGATAATATTGCTTCATGTTTTTGGATTTTTTTGCCAGTTTCAATAAAACTACCAACTTCAATTACATCCATCTTCGACTCTGTCACATGAAAAAATTTTTGTAGATTTTACATGGAATTATAATAGTAAACAGCAGATGAACAAATTAGATTTGGGAATTGATCCAAGCAGGGACAAGGTCACAACATGGTCTAATGTCTGAAATAACTTCCTTCCTGCCTGAAGTATATTTTAAGGGTATTTCAGGCATCAAATTTGTACAAGAAGCACTACACTTGTTGGCAGCAGTGGTATCCCTGTCAACACCACTGGGATTAAGTTGTATTTGTTTTAATTCTACTTTAGAAACAAGCAATTAAGAAGCATCAAAATATTTCTTTTACTGTTAGAACTGTGTAACAATTTCCATAATAAACTAAACAATTTGTCTTGTACAATATCTGAAGCCTACCTCTGGCTTGGAGTAACTCTAGGAGCTCTTCTTGGGTGATAACCGGTTTGCCATTTTCATCTGCCACACCCAGCACCTTGAAAGCCTTGTAGAGGTCATGCTTGGAGATTCCATAGACTGGCCGGTGGTTAACATACAACTTAATAAACTCCTCCAGGTCAATGTCAGATACATACTTTCCTGTCTCTGCATAACGACTGAATTTCACTTCATTCTGCATGTCTTCCAGCTAGAACAGTTCAAAGATAAAGAACAATGTGAATAAAATAATAAATAAAATATTAATCATGTATTCAGTATAAAACTGTCTAGTCTTATCTACTATCTGAATCAACAATGAACTAGAATAATTTTGAGTGAATCATTTTGTAACTAGCATTATTCATACTGATCAACAGCAAATGTATTGTCAATTATTTCTCAATACTATCAAATAGATTGGTTGCTGCATATCTAAACAGACCTGTACACATCAGCAATCTAACTTAACTTTAACTTTGATAGTCCCTGCACTTTACAATATGCTAATTCCTTCATCTGCTGATTTAAAAATTATTATTTGTGCATATCTGATTGGATGCAACTAATTTTCTAAAATCTGTAACTATTTGCAGCTCTATGTTCTATTTTTATGGCCAGAATTATAAAGATTTACAAAAATTACAAATTACAGAATTACAAAAATATTAGTTTTGCAGGGGGGCACGGTGGCTTAATGGTTAGCACGTTTGCTTCACACCTCCAGGGTTGGGGGTTCGATTCCCGCCTCCACTGTGTGGAGTTTGCATGTTCTCCCCGTGCCTTGGGGGTTTCCCAATAGGCAATAGGCACAGGCTCCCCGTGACCCAAGAATAGATCGGATAAGCGGCAGACAATGAAAGAATATTAGTTTTGCAAAAAACAATGTATGAGTGTATTGGGGGTTGATGTCCGCCTGTGTGTGGAGTATCCTGCATGTTCACCCCGTCCAGGGTGTTTGCCTAGCAATACGCACAGGCTCCCCGTGACCCAAGAATAGATCGGATAAGCGGCAGACAATGAATGAATATTAGTTTTGCAAAAAACAATGTATGAGCTAGTAATTAAATATAAAATGTACCCCTGTACTGATAGATTACAATCACCCCTGAACATTCAGCAAGAGTCACAAGTTAGGATGATTCTTTGTGTCAAATTTTCTCTACACGGTGAACCACTGTAACCTCATAATGCCCTCATATTAAATCATCATTCCTATTGTAAAATTTTCCCACTGGCTTGCACTGGTACACAGATAACTGAGGATTAACATATGATGGGTTATTGAAACAGATGTCTTAATACACAGTCTATTAAAAAAAACTAGTACCTCTTGCTCTGTTGGGTAGAAGCCAAGTGCTCTGATGAGATATGGAACTTCAGAAAGAGGGATACGAGTGGATACTTGTCTGGTTTCCATCGAGTCGATGCCCTGACTGCGCAACTGACAGTAATAAAATAAATCCTTTACGACCTAATGGAAAAAGCACAGGCTTTTTTATGTGTGTGCATCATTTTCCAAACACAAGGAATATGTGAAACTCAAATGTATTCCTTTTCACCCTAAATTGACCTACAGTTTTTATTCAAAAGAAATACTTTGTAATTGCAGGATTATTTTGCCCTTACCTTAAAAAGCTCTCCATCTCGCCCTCCTTCTAAAAGAGTGTAAAAGGGAATCAGGTCTTTTCCTCCCAAAGCAGCGGCTGCCTCTAATGCACTGTGCAGACAGTTTGTGAATTTTTAATGGACGAGGGCAATGAGTGAATGTACCGTACAGCTGTTGAATGTAATCTAAGTGTCACATTTACACTTTATGTAAATGTGTCTTAAGTGCCAGATGTGTGCAGTGAAATATATAACCTCTGACTTCTTCTACACTTTTTAAATGTAACGTCTATACTCTGCTGCACTTACGGATGGCTGATCTTCCATGAGAAGACAGTCATGTCTGCACCACCAGCAGTGAAAATATATTTTCCATCATGAGAGCAAGCCAGATGTGAGACCCCTGAAGAGTGGCATATCAGTGCTAAGGACTTGTGTGGGTTCCCGTCAAGAGGCAGGATCTGAACCCCAACCTACACAAAGTCGAGAATAGTCTGTGCAAGCCAAAATAGACTATAAAACTATGACAAAACTGAATTAGAACAATCTGGATATCATTTTCTACATACCTTGTCGTGTGTTATATAAGCCATGTAATGTGAATTCGGATCCCCGTCTTTAGAGGATGGCAGCATCAGCATCTTTTTTAAAGGCGAACCATATGTGGGGCCAAGAAGTGTTTTTCTAGAAAAAATACAATAATATCTTAGTTATCTTTCCCATTTAAATACAGCCATAAGTACCATTATTTCTGTGTCCTTTCTCTTAGGCTATAGTCAGTGATTGAAACTAGGCTGAATAAAAGAACACAGATACCTGCACATCTTCGTGGTGACATTGAGTAGTTTCAGCTTGTACAGGTCAGATGCGATAAGTAAAAAGTGCTCAGTGGTTAAAGGAGGATACCAGGCCATGCACATAGGCACGGCACTTTGCTCGATGTGTTCTGAGCTGAGGAGCAACAACTCGTCCTTTTTGCTGTTCTGCAGGTCGTACTCAACCTAAAGAGGGCAGAGAAAACAGCCTTCTGACATCAGCAGTGTCTCCTAAACACACAGTGACCTGTGTAGTAACTTACGGACTTACTTAAGTACGGATAGCTCTATTAAATCTCTATTTAATATGCTGATCATTTGAACCTGGGGCAAAAAAAAAACTAACAACTTTTGCCAGTGACTGCATTTAAAGATAAGTGTATTTAAAAAGGCACCGTAACACAATTTTTCTGACTGGGCAGTAGGGTTTCTAATTGCATATGCTATAATTGCAAAAATATAGAAACTGGCTATTTATACTCTCAAACTTTGCTTTTGTGACCAGGACATTTTTTCATTGAGAAAACATACATTTTTTTTTCATTTTAACTCACTTCTTTACAATCAAATGTCCAGTATCTTATCCACTGAGTAAAACTGCCCCATATGTACGCTCTGCAACATTAATTGCAACAGTAAACTGATAAAACTTATAATCTTTCTATAATCTTTCTTTAACTAATTCTTTATGAATTCTGAATGTTTAAATTCTTTAATTAAGTAATAAATAATAAAATATTAAGGTAATTGCTGGAAAGTTCCTGAAGTATAAAAAAAGGATTAAAACATTTTGCAATGTTATAGAAAAATAATCCTCCGCTTTGCATCTAGCGTTTTATTTCTTACTTACAAAAATTCAGCATGTCAAAAAATGTCTGGGATACATTGCAAAAGATACTGACTAGTCTGCGATCCATGCCCAAGGAGAGCAGCCGTGGCTTGGTGCTGTCCAGGTACACGCCGAACAGCAGGTCCTGAATGGGCTTGTAGTGGGAGCGATGCTTCCCGAGGTAGTGCCACACATACTGAGTGCCTTCCTTACATATGTGAAACACCATCACAGCTTTCCCAGCATCCTGAAGTAGAAAATGATTTATTTCTCTTTATTTTGTATTATATTTATGTATTATACACCGATCAGACATAACATTATGACCACCTGCCTAATATTGTGCTGGTCCCCCTTTTGCTACCAAAACAGCCCTGACCCACTGAGACATGGACTCCACTAGATCCCTGAAGGTGTGCTGCGGTATCTGGCACCAAGATGTTAACAGCAGATCCTTTAAGTCCTGTAAGTTGCGAGGTGGGGCCTCCATGGTTTGTTCAGCACACCCCACAGATGCTCGATTGGATAGAGATCTGGGGAATTTGGAGGCCAAGTCAACACCTCAAACTCGTTGTTCTCATCAAACCATTCCTGAACCATTTTTGCTTTGTGGCACGGCGCATTATCCTGCTGAAAGAGACCACAGCCATCAGGGAATACCGTTTCCATGAAAGAATGTACATGGCCTGCAACAATGCTTAGGTAGGTGGTATATGTCAAAGTAACATCCACATGGATGGCAGGACCCAAGGTTTCCCAGCAGAACATTGCCCAAAGCATGACACTGCCTCCACCGGCTTGCCTTCTTCCCATAGTGCATCCTGGTGCCATGTGTTCCCCTGGTAAGTGATGCACACACACCTGGCCTTCCATGTGATGTAAAAGAAAACGTGATTCATCAGACCAGACCACCTTCTTCCATTGCTCTATGGTCCAGTTCTGATGATCACGTGCCCATTGTTGGCGCTTTCGGCGGTGCACAGGGATCAGCATGGGCACCATGACTGGTCTGCAGCTATGCAGCCCCATACGCAACAAACTGTGATGCACTGTGTATTCTGACACCTTTCTATCAGAACCAGCATTAACTTCTTCAGTAATTTGAGCAACAGTAGCTTGTCTGTTGGATCATACGATTGCCCATTTTTTTCCTGCTTCTAACACATCAGCTTTGAGGACAAAATGTTCACTTGCTGCCTAATATATCCCCCCCACTAACAGGTGCCATGATGAGAAGATGATCAGTGTTATTTACTTCATCTGTCAGTGCTCATAATGCTATGGCTGATCAGTGTATATGGAGTATAAACTGTGTGGGTAATGTTACTGCTAGTAACTATATAAGGTATATATACTGTAAATATTTGTATATAAATTTGCTCTGAAAACACAAAAAAGAGAAGATTGAGTATAACTGGTTCAATTAAAGTGCAGTATTGCCAATAATGTGGCTTGTGCACTAACCGCAGCAGCCAGGTAAGAGGAGTCATGGGAGAAAGCGAGATGGGAAATACAGTCATGACTGTACTTAAATCCCCCCTCGACTTCTTCCCCTAAAGTGCAGGGATCCAGAACTTTAACAACCCCACTGACAAAACCAACAGCCAAGTAAAGGCCTGAAAAACAAAGAAAATCATTAGAACAAAATAAATATAAATAAAATACATAACAAATGAAATACATAACAATAACAAATAAAATAAATAACAAAATAAATTATAGCAAAAATTGAGGAGGAGGGGTTAGAGTGAGTAAATGGGGCCTGAGTTGTGTTAATCTGACCTATTATAAGTAGCCTTTTTTTGTCACATATACATTACTGCACAGTGAAATTCTTCACATAGCCCATCCTTGGAGGTTTGGGGTCAAAGTGCAGGGTCAGCCCATGATGCAGCACCCATGGAGCAGTGAGGGTTAAGGGCCTTGCTCAAAGGCCCAACAGTGGCAGCTTGGCGGTACTGGGGCTTAAACCACGATGTTCTGATCAACAACCCAGAGCCTTAATCACTAGAGCTACCACCACCCCATTTATATTAATATGTTAGTATGACCTTGTGTCTGGTTTCTTAGGAACTCACTTATATATGTGTAAGTTATGTATAAACTGGGGTGAGGTGGGGTGGGGTAGGGGGAGAGGCTGAATTCCTCAAAGGAAACTCACATTTCTGTCTTTGACGTTGTGTATTTAATTGGGTACAGTGGCAATGTGAATGTTGAAAATGCTTTTTTTTTCTTTTTTTATATTAAGATGATTCAAATGAAATCATCATCATTCTCCAAGGACCTTCACTAAATACAGGTAAGTGCATTATTTAGTAAAACAAACAAAAAAGTTTTGTCAACGTAAAGGTGTAATGGTGTGTCAATTACTGGCAATTTATCTACAAGTGAAAACAAAAAAAATGTTTAAGATAAGAAAAATAATGTAATTCGGGTTACCTTACAATACCATTCCATTGTAAAACACACACACCCACACACCCACACACACACACACACACAAACACCCACACACCCTGAGGATCGTAGGTGATACAGTGGATCTGCTCATCTGTATGGAATATTTTGCTGCATACAGTCACTTTTTGCTCATAGTCCCAAACTTTCAGGATGCCGCTATAGCTGCCCATAGCTACAAGAGGATGCTGAGGGTGACAAGCTACAGCGTTCAGAGGCTCAGCATGTTCTTTCATTAAAGTCTGAGCACTCCTGCTTTGTGCTTTCACATGCACCACAGCTGCACTGACAGTACACAGGACAAGATTTCTACAAAAGGAAAGCAGACATTATGGACTTAATAAAGCAATATAAAGCAATATTGTACAGAATATATTGAATGAAAGTGAACACATCATAACATTAGAGAATTCAGATATGGTCAACTTTGGGATGATCCACAAGCTTTAAAAGGAAAATATTGTATAGAAGAAACATTGTATGACATTTTCACTAAAAACAAGTCTTCAACCAAAAAGGGCAACCAAAATGTTTTTATATCTCTTTCACTATGCAGTTGGTTGATAAACTAAGGACCCCTAAGCTCTACAGGAGGATTGTGCAGCAATGCCACGGTGTACTCAGCTGGCTGAACTGAACCCTGGCTCGGAGCAGAACGCTGGCATGCTGCTGAGTCTAAACAGCTTGCTGTTTTTTATTGTAAAATGATTAATTCATGTGTGCCACTAATAAACTAACTAGCTAATATCAGCTGATGTTCATAAAAGAGTCTCCTTATTTGAACTGTTGCAGGATAAAAAAATTTCTAACATGATATCTAACTAATAAGACATTCCTTTTGTAAATGCTATACTAAATTGAGTTAAACAATAAGGCAGACTAAGAACATCCAGCATTTCAAGGGCTTTGAAACTAATACTACACCACGGTTGTCTAATCCAATCAGTTTTGCCCCATTTTCTCACCAATTTGTTCATCGAACTCTCATCTATCGTCCACAAGAGAGTGAAAATAAATGGACAAATAAAATTTCTATCTGGTGTATGGTTCTGTGAAGAACCTTTAACATCCATGCAACGTTTTCATTGCACAAAAGGTTCTTTGCAGTGGAAAAAGGTTCTTTAGACTATTAAAGTGTTCTTTATCGCGTTAAGAAAAAAGGGGTTCTTTTAAAAACCATTTACTGAAAGGTTTCTGAGGAACCAAAATGCTTCTTCAGTGGCCTTACTGTGCAAACCTCTTTATTTTTAAGACTGTAACACATGGTGCCTCAGAAACACATGCATCTTTTTGACAAAAACATGAAGAGAAAAGCTCCATTTTCCCTTTTCTGCATACACATTCCATAGATGCACACAATCGACTAGCGTCACTGTAACTGACACTATAGACAGAATGCCGTCCCTCACACTCAGAAAGCATAGGCACAGTTGCTGCTTTGGCTCCTAGCTTCAGATAACTGAAGCATCCTCAGGAACCAGGAGCTGTAAATCTAATTACTCAGCAATGTGGCTCTTACCTACTGACATATGATTCAGTGTTGAAGATGCAGTCTTCTGTATACGCAACACCGCTAGAGGTAGGGGTTTCCCTCGACAGAGAAATGGACGTGATGGGGTCCAAATTGAAGTCAGTTAAGCAGCTAATGATCTTGAAGTTTGCATCGTAGAATTTGATGTGGCCTTTAACATCACCTGTCACAATAAAGCTACAGAGAAAGGGCAGAAAAATATATCCAGTTCATGAGATGAGATTTATTTTTATAGTTTATTATCCTATATACAGGAATATACAGACTTAAATTCCTAAAGAAAATCTCTATATTTATAGTTATCATTTTTTTTTTTTTTAAATTGAGAGTGAATGCTGCCTGTGTCAATCAGTAAATATATGCTTGTTTACCTGTCACACCATGTCATTACAGTAATCCCATCCTTCTGCAGGGAAATTAATTTGGTGGCTTTTATTGCATGCAGATGGCCTGTACCTGACCTCAGCACATCCAACACCACCATATTCCCTGTCAGCGTAGCTGAGAAAGCCTGCATGCCTCCAACATGGAAGACAGACTGACTAAAGCAACCCACTTCTCTCTTGAATGTCTAGAGTGGTGGAACAAATACAGTTATTTCAAGCTTTTGATATTTTTCTTAAAGAGAAAATAGTTCCCTTTTAGTTAAGGTACTTTTAGTTGGTACTCCTTTATGTCGGGTTAATTGCTGGTAAGTATTTAAATTTGGTGTCAGTAGGAATAATTATAGATAGAGGCTAGAAACGGCACCTCGTGTCAAGCTGGGTGAATGGTGGATTAATAAATATATTAAAAAAAGGAACCAGTAGTAGAGAAACACGAAACATCATGTAAGTCTTACCTTGGAGATTTCAGGGGCTTCATATTGCATAATTTCTTTATCCTTCACAAACAGAAAATATTGTTAATTAATACAAAATAAATAGTATATCTATTTAGCTAATACACAAATATAACTGGTGCTCACCCAGGTGTAAAATAGGACATGACTTGCACTGTTACTGAGTAGCTGGCAGCTGGCAGTAGGGTTGAATATGATGTGTTTCTAGAAAGAAACAAACCATGAGATAATATCCAAATCTTGACCTAAGGCCCTTAGATGTACTGGACAAGAAAATTTAAAAAAAAAATACTTAAATGTGCTAAATACCTGGCAGCCAAGGTTTGAGCAGATGTCAACCTGGCACACTGGACCTTCAGTCTCATTAGTCCAATCCCAGATACAAACTCTTTTTTGTGAAATCATAACATCTATAATAAAATCTAATGAATGTTCCATGTTATGTTAAAGCCAGCCTCTAACCTGCACTGTTCCGGCTCCAACAGTCACCAGGTATTTTGAATCCTTGGACAATGCCACAGCAGCTACACCGCCCTCAGGATGGCAATCAAATATGGTGCGAACAGGGATCCTACAGCACATGCAGTGACAACCTCTTTCATGCTTTTCAAAAATGTTGTATACTGTATGTTACGATGGATTATTGATCTATAAAAAATGTTATACCCTGTGTATGAGTCCCATATGATCACGAGGCTATTGTGGCCCTTGTCAGCGCTCACAATCCAGCGTCTGTCCTCGCTGACACACAGGCAGGAAATGGGGTTGCAGTGACCCTGAAGAGGAACAAAAAAAGGATTTCAAGATTCAAATCAACAGCATCAAGCAGAAAAAAATCAGCTGCTGGTTTCCCAAACTTTGAGGGAAAAAAAGGACTTAAGGTACTGGTCATTAAGTGCTGCACAGAAGTCTGGATACAGACTCAGCAAGGTATTACGGGAGCACTTGAAAAACAACATAGCAGAATCAATCAACATAAAAAAAACTTTTGTGACTGTATCAGTATTAACCAGCATGACTTGTATATATTCTCTGTAGATAACTCTGTGGATATTCTGATCTCATCATCCTCTTGAGTCTGATCACTAAAGCGACAAAATGGCTTGTTCAAAAAAAAAAGAAAAACATCTTAAAAGATGATTGGACAGAGAAGTATATGCTTTTGTTCACATGTCTCATCTGTTCAGAATATTTTGCGCTAATCAGAATTGGGAATGTGATCATCAGTACAATCAAAACATAACCACTTTAAAATTTCTTATTTATAACCATTACTAATAGGTAAGCATTATTTCACTGAGGAAGAGACAGGAGTCAGAGCTAGAGGTAGCAGAGCTGAAGATGTTGAGGTTCTCTTTGGGAGTGACAAGGTTGGACAGGATTAGGAACGAGTACATCAGAGGGACAGCTCATGTTGGACGTTTGGGGGACAAAGTTAGGGAGGCCAGATTAAGATGGTTTGGACATGTTCAGAGGAGGGAGAGTGAGTATATTGGTAGGAGAATGTTGGACATGAAGCTGCCAGGCAGGAGGCAAAGAGGAAGGCCAAAGAGGAGGTATATGGATGTAATTAATGAGGATATGAAGCTAGTGGGTGCAAGGGTTGAGGATGCAGAAGATAGGGATAGGTGGAGAGAGATGATTCGCTGTGGCGACCCCTGAAGGGAGAAGCCGAAAGAAGAAGAAGAAGACTAATAGGTAAGCATTATAACATATGATAACTGTTATCAACATGACACTGTATCTGTGTTCATTTTGTGTCCATGTTGGTTTTCTCTAGTTAAACCGGATACGTTAAACTGACCCCTAGGTGTGAAAGTTTGTGGTGCCCTGTGATGGACAGATATTCCTATATCATGTGCAGTGTTTCTGAGAATGGCTCAGACCCTGACCAGGATACATCGCTTGCTGTAAACCATTCAGTTATATTAGTTACTAATCATTTGTAAGAAGGGAATTTTATTGGACCTTCCATAAATTTGACTTGAATTCTCTCACGCTAATCACGATACGTAATTTCATTATGAGCACAGTTTGTTTACTTGCAAAAGAAAGCTTCAAAGGGTGGGTTTTAAAGAATAAATAAATAAAAATAAATAAATAAATAAATAAATAAAAAGCTTACTTGTAAGAGATTTTGTGAATTAGACGTGTGGTCGTATATGACAGCTACATGAGAACAAGCATACAGGATGGCAATTCTGTCTTGATCCAAGAGGCTGAAGACAGGGAGAGTCTTGTTGATCCCGAAGGCCCAGTTCAGACTCTGTAACCACACATCACAGCTTATCACTTCTTATCTAATCTGGAGATACACAATCATTCACACAACTCAGTGGATAAATGTACAAAAGCATTGCAATAAATGACTTTCAACAAGTTTGATGTTCAAATCAGAGCATTATATCTTGTAAGTTTGTAACTGATCTTCTGGCTTCTGGTGCTGTGTTTACTCAGTATTACCAGAGGATGAGTTATGAGGCGTTTCTCCGGTTCAGGTTTGAGGGACAGTGTGGTGGCTGTGTACACCTGACTGGACGGACCAGGTCCTTCCTCTTCCGCTTCTTCTTTCCTTTCACTGGATTTTTGGATATTCTCCTTCTCCATATGATCCTCCACAAAGCTCTGCTCTCCGACATTTTTATCACAGAAGATTTCATTCTCCACTCCATCCGCTTCTGCCATGTCTCCTCGAGTTAGTGCTATAGCTAGCCAACTAACAGAAAAGAAGCAGTATTTAGTAGGTTAGTGACCCGAATAATTTACTAAATTATTTACTAAATAAGGGGAAAGTTTCTTATTTCTTAAATAATCCTTCCTTAAGGTGCATAAATTAGATGTATTCGTATCTTATTTTAATTATTTTGTTTATCAAAAAGTTATCATAGTATTCGCGCGCGCAACTACAAGCACTTCACAGTACTCTGACCGAGGCGTACCGTTGCTAAGATACGGGTTAGAGAATTCTGTGTTCTGATTGGATGAGAGAATCTCGTCTCCTGCGCCGCGATTGGCTTGCGTTCTTACGTCATCAAAAAAAAATTATGTTCGTTCTTTTATTTTTATATTTTAATAAGTTTCTTATCTATAACAAAACAACGTTGCACGAAGATCTAAGAACTAAATAAAAAATATAGTTTACTGAAAAAAGTTTGACCGCCTTTATAGCCAAAAGTTTTGGGACACCCCTCCAAATCACTGAATTCAGGTGTTGGTATCCGGCCCCTTAGTTCCAGTGAAAGGAACTCTTAATGCTTCAGCATACCAAGACATTTTGGACAATTTCATGCTCCCAATTTTGTGGGAACAGTTTGGGGATGACCCCTTCCTGTTCCAACATGACTGCACACCAGTGCACAAAGCAAGGTCCATAAAGGAACTTGACTGTCCTGCACAGAGTCCTGACCTCAACCTGATAAAACACCTTTGAGATGAATTAGAGCGGAGACTGCGAGCCAGGCCTTCTCGTCCAACATCAGTGCCTGACCTCACAAATGCACTTCTAGAGGAATGGTCAAAAATTCAACAACACACTCCTAAACCTTGTGGAAAGCCTTCACAGAAGAGTTGAAGCTGTTATAGCTGCTAAGGGTGCAACAATTTCATATTAAAGTGCATGAAAACGCAGACGTTCCAGTTTTGGCCTGGCTCGCAGGAAGAGTTCCTTTCATTGGAACTAAGGGGCCAAACCCAACCCCTGAATTCAATGATTTGGAGGTGTGTCCCAAAACGTTTGACAATATATTGTACTAATGAGTTGTATTTCATCTACATTCTCCTTTATGTTGTATTATATATACCATAATAACATTTATGATATTTCTTCTTCTTCTTCTTCTTCTTCTTCTTCTTCTTCTTCTTCTTCTTCTTTCAGCTTTTCCCTTCAGGGGTCGCCACAGCGAATCATCTCTCTCCACCTATCCCTATCTTCTGCATCCTCAACACTTGCACCCACTAGCTTCATATCCTCATTAATTCCATCCATATACCTCCTCTTTGGCCTTCCTCTTTGCCTCCTGCCTGGCAGCTCCATGCCCAACATTCTCCTACCAATATACTCACTCTCCCTCCTCTGAACATGTCTAAACCATCTTAATCTGGCCTCCCTAACTTTGTCCCCCAAATGTCCAACATGAGCTGTCCCTCTGATGTACTCATTCCTAATCCTGTCCAATCTTGTCACTCCCAAAGAGAACCTCAACATCTTCAGCTCTGCTACCTCTAGCTCTGACTCCTGTCTCTTCCTCAGTGACACTGTCTCTAAACCATACAGCATGGCCGGTCTCACCACTGTCCTGTACACCTTCCCCTTGATTCTCGCTGATATTTTCCTATCACACAGAACTCCCGACACCTTTCTCCACCCATTCCAACCTGCCTGCACTCGCTTTTTTACCTCTTTCCCACACTCTCCATTACTCTGGACTGTTGACCCCAAATACTTAAACTCCTGTACCTTCTTCACCTCTTCACCCTGTAACTGTACTGTTCCACTTCCCTCCCTTTCATTCACACACATGTACTCAGTCTTACGAAGACTGACTTTCATTCCTCTTCTCTCCAGCGCAAACCTCCAACTCTCCAGGTTTTCCTCCACCTGCTCTCTGCTCTCACTACACATCACAATGTCATCTGCAAACATCATTGTCCAAGGAGACTCCTGTCTGACCTCCTCTGACAACTGGTCCATCACTATAGCAAACATGAAGGGGCTCAGAGCCGATCCCTGATGCAGTCCCACCTCCACTTTGAACTCCTCTGTCTGACCTACAGCACACCTCACCACTGTCCTGCTCCTCTCATACATGTCCTGCACCACTCTGACATACTTCTCTGCTACTCCTGACTTACTCATACAGTAGCACAGCTCTTCTCTTGTCACCCTGTCATACGCTTTCTCCAAGTCTACAAACACACAGTGCAACTCCCTCTGACCATCCCTATACTTCTCCATCAAAATTCTCAGAGCAAAAATTGCATCTGTTGTGCTCTTTCTGGGCATGAAGCCATACTGCTGCTCACAAATTTCCACAACCTTCCTTAACCTAGCTTCCACTACTCTTTCCCATAGCTTCATTGTATGGCTCATCAACTTTATCCCCCTATAGTTGCTGCAACTCTGCACGTCACCCTTATTCTTCAAGATCAGCACTAACACACTTCTTCTCCATTCCTCAGGCATCCTCTCACTCTCTAAAACCCTGTTGAACAAACTAGTTAAAAATTCCACTGCTGCCTCTCCCAGACACTTCCAGACCTCCACCGGGATGTCGTCAGGACCAACTGCCTTCCCACTTTTCATCCTCTTCAAAGCCTTCCTGACTTCATCCTTTCTAATCTTATTTACTTTCTGTTCCACAGAGTTCACCCCTTCTATTCTTTTTTCCCTCTCATTTTCCTCATTCATCAGCTCCTCAAAGTATTCCTTCCATCTCCTCTGTACACTCTCCTCACTTGTGAGCACCCTTCCATCTCTATCCTTAATAACTCTAACTTGCTGCACATCCTTCCCATCTTGATCCCTCTGCCTAGCTAACCTGTACAAGTCCTTCTGTCCTTCTCTAGTGTCTAACCTAGTGTACAACTCGTCATATGCCTTCTGCTTGGCCTTAGACACCTCCCTCTTCACTCTGCGCTGTAACTCCTTGTATTCCTGTCTATTCTCTTCTGTCCTGTCCATGTCCCACTTCTTCTTGGCTAATCTCTTCCTCTGGATACTGTCCTGAACTTCCTCATTCCACCACCAAGTCTCCTTATCTTCTTTCCTCCTTCCAGATGACACACCCAGCACCTTTCTCCCTGTCTCCCTGATCATTTCTGCTGTAGTTTCCCAGTCATCTGGCAGCACTACCTGACCACCCAGAGCCTGCCTCAACTTCTGTCTAAATTTTTCACAACATTCCTCCTTTTTCAGCTTCCACCACTTGGTTTTCTTCTCTATCTTTGACCTCTTCTTCTTACAGACCAACAAAGTCATCCTACACACCACCATCCTATGCTGTCTGGCTACACTCTCTCCCGCTACCACTTTACAGTCACTAATCTCTTTCAGATTGCCTCTTCTACATATGATGTAGTCCACCTGTGTTCTCCTACCTCCACTCTTGTAAGTCACTCTATGCTCCTCCCTCTTCTGAAAATAAGTGTTAACCACAGCCATGTCCATCCTCTTAGCAAAGTCCACTACCATCTGTCCTTCAAGGTTCCTTTCCTTAACTCCAAACTTGCCCATCACCTCCTCATCACCTGTGTTCCCCTCGCCAACATGTCCATTAAAATCCGCTCCTATCACCACTCTCTCACCCGTGGGAATACTCTCCATCACCTCATCTAATTCACTCCAGAATCTCTCTTTCTCCTCTAACTCACAACCTACCTGTGGGGCATAACCACTAACAACATTCAACATCACCCCTTCAATCTCTAACTTCAGACTCATCACCCTGTCTGAAACTCTCTTCACCTCCAGAACATTCCTCACAAACTCCTCCTTCAGGACCACACCTACCCCATTTCTCTTACTATCCACACCATAATAAAACAGCTTGAATCCTGCTCCTATACTACGAGCCTTGCTACCCTTCCACCTGGTCTCCTGTACACACAGTATATCCACCTTCCTTCTCTCCATCACATCAGCCAGCTCTCTACCTTTCCCTGCCATAGTACCAACATTCAGAGTTCCTATTCTCAGTCCTACACTCTTACCTTTCCTCTTCTCTCTCTGTCTGTGCACTCTCCTCCCTCCTCTACTTCTTCGACCAACAGTAGCCCAATTTCCACCGGCGCCCTGTAGGTCAACGGCGCCGATGGTGGTCGTTGTTAACCCGGGCCTCGACCGACCCTGGTATGAAATTCAGAGTACTGACGATTCGCATGGTTAAATTTGGCAATGTTTTACGCCGGATGCCCTTCCTGACGCAACCCTCTCTATTTATCCGGGCTTGGGACCGGCACAGAAGTCACTGGACTGTGACCCCCATGGCTAGATTAACATTTATGATATTTATGGATTTATTATAATAACTTTCTAAAATACGTTTAAAAGAAACTGCATTGTTTAGACTTACATTATTCTCAGCCTCAGTGCTGGTAGTTTAGTGGGTAGAACCGACACCTCACAGCTCTGAGGCTCTGGTTTTGATAACTGAACTCCAGTTACGGGTTTTACCCACGTTCTCCCCATTTTCACATGGGTTTCCACCAGGTTCCTCCTACTGTCCAAAAAAAATTCAGCCAGTCAGATTGGCTATATGTGAATGAATGTGTGAAGGTGTGTATGAACTGGCATCCCATTGCTGTCCTGCTCAAGGACGGTAACATGATACATGAAAACCAAGGAGGGGATTTAAACCTATGAACAGGATGATTAGTGTACATTGTTGTTATTCTGTTTAAAAATCTTTTCTTGCCCTTTAGAAACTACATAAAATATATTTACAAGTCTCCCAGAAGACGCCGATCATCCTGTTCAAAAGTTTGCACTCACCGAGCTCTTAATGTATCCCATCACCTTCTTGAGAATGAGTGAATTTCTTGAAACTAATCAGAGGACAAAATCAGAATAAATGTGAAATTAATTTTTAATGTACTAAACATGGAAATACTGTAACTAATCACATTTCATATTATTAGATTTATAAGATCTATAGGATGGGTGGATTGAAAATTCTTCCTGCTTAAATAGCTATAATATATAAATCTATAATAATCTCCCTGCACATTATTTTAAAGGACACATGATGTATAGTATGTTCATTTTGAAAACACTGTTTCCCAATGCGCGAACGATAACCCATGTTCTTCTGCTTTAAAAAAAAAAAAGTACTGCACATAGGGCAGGTAACAGCAATATTAATGGAGTACACTACTACTACTACTAATTCTACTACTTCCAGATTATTCAAGTCAGAAATCAGACTTGTAGTACAAATCAGGACATACACCAATGACAGAAAATATTCTCTTTAATTCATAACAGAAAGTATAAACATTTTAAATCCTGAAAACACATTATGATGAAATAACACAGAAGAAACCAGAAAGAAAGACTTGCTAAAAGATTTATTCATGGTCTAGTGGACTAATTTTTTTCCATGTCAAAACAGTTAAATACAAATGCAGGTGTAGAGTTTAAATGCACAAATGTGTGCTCAATGTAATTGAATAGAGTTGTAAGGAATTGAAAAGTAAACCTGTTTAAACACATTATATTGAAAATGTAGAATGTCTCAAGTCACTTAGTGACATTGGCTTGAACGAGTTGTGAGCTTCTCTCGTCTCGGTCATCTGGGAAGAGGAACTATGTTGCACCTGTTGACAGAAAATAAAATGCACTTAAAGGGTCATGTTCAAAGCTAAGTAAAATTTTTATTAAAGAAAATAATCCTCCACGTCACGCTGGGTTGCATCACACCACCACATCACGAATTACCTTCTGAATATCTCTCATTGTATTTTGTCCATTTTCATTCACACATTTTATACTTTATTCATACCGTATCTCTTATGCAAATCATAACTAATGAGTATCGTGTATCTATGAAAGTTTGTAAATGAGCACTGTTGGTATGAGCTGTACAAATAAGGAGCAATTACCCCAGTAGGCCTCTTCCAGCCCAGCGCTGTGGAGTCAAGCTGAGACGAACTTTCTGTTCGTTTCGAATCACTGCAACGCTGACAGATTTCTGTCAAGGTTCAGAAATAAGGTATGAGATACAACTTCATCAGAATGTGGCCTGCCAAGATATAAAAACACAACATACTGGAATCAGTTGAACAACTTGACATACCCCTTCACTGTGCTGCACAACAGACGCGATGTTTTGCAGGTTTTGGAAGTTGCTCGGGTTCACAGAACCGAACTCAACCACCTCATCACCAACACACAGACCCTGAAAAATAGTAATAATAATATTAATAATTATAAATAACATCCATTCATTCATTGTCTACCGCTTATCCGATCTACTCTCGGGTCACGGGAAGCCTCCCCTCAAGCGCCATTGGGCATCAAGGCAGGATACACCCTGGACGGAGTGCCAACCCATCGCAGGGCACACACACACACACTCTCATTCACTCACACAATCACACACTATGGACAATTTAGAGATGCCAATCAACCTACAATGCATGTCTTTGGACTGGGGGAGGAAACCGGAGTACCCCGAGAACATGCAAACTCCACACACGGCGGAGGCGGGAATCGAACCCCAAAACCTGGAGGTGTGCTAACCACCAAGCCACCGTGCCCCCCGTTAATAATAATAATAATAATTATTATTATTATTATTATTTATGTATATACTGTCTTTCCAGAGCTCAAGGACACTATACATTCCAAACTAATAGACATTAATATGCAACAATAAACAAACCACAGACAATAAATAAAAGTGTCAGACAGAGACTAAAACAGATCAATACAGGAAGACATGCTCAAAAACCAAACAGGAAAGAGAGACTAAATAATACATAAGAGCAATAAAATAAACATTTCAGCTGTTAGGTTAAGAGCTAAAGTACTGAAGAAATAATAGTAATGGAAATAAATAAATGAAAATAAACACCTCAAATTCATTTAAACACTTTGGAAACAAACTTGAATTAATCCAAAAGAAAAATTCTGAATAGAAAAATGCTGCAAGCAGCAATTAAGAGGTCCAAGCACTATGCAATAGAATGTGGAGATATTAAAGTTACAGACTCGATTCTTTCAGGAGATTTGCTTCCAGGAGTTGTGTAATGAATGTTTTCATTTAATGAGAGATTTCTTTAGCATTCTAGTTTATTGTAATTTCAGAAGCACCTAACTTTGAAATAATAATTTATTGGGCGCCTTTAGGGTGTGGTCTTAAACATGTTCGGTGTGGATAATGCGTTTCAGCAATGATGCATTGCTGAAATGCATGCATGTTTTCACCATCAGTTTTGTTTCTGGTAAATGTTTATAAAGTAGAAATCCAATAAAACCTTAAAGAATAATGACTTAAACAATAATGCAAAATCAGAACTATGATTCTATAACAAGTGGTTTGAGTTATGAACAGAAACGTTAGGAGTTTAACACGTGTGCTTTGTTTCAGATCCCCTGAAACTGTTCTACTGACAGAAAATGTCTTTAATGACAACATTAATGACTGTATTGATACTAATAATACAGAGAGAATCTGTAGCTGTTCAATATACCTTCTTTTGCATCCACTTCCCTTCATGTTGTTCATATTATTAATATCAGTAATGAGCTGGTTAACATTAAATCCGAGGTTAATCAGTGAACAGGAGGGTTAAAGCTCACCGCCTGGTAAGCAGGGGATCCCTGAGTCACAGTGTCCACTCGAGCAAAAGGTGGCGGCAACAACAGGTCCTGCTCCATTCTCTCCACCTGTGCCTCTGCCTGGTCCTGCTCTTGCTTCGCTCTTTCCCCAGCATGCAGCTTATGAAGGGCTTCTTCAATCTCCACCATGATCGCTTTGTGATCGTTCTGCAAACCTTATGGAGAAGACCATACAGCAAAATTGAATTAAAAAAAAAAAAAAAAATACACGTTTAAATAATTATCCAGTGTAATAAGCAAGTCAAGCACACAGACATTTTAGAGAGCTGTCTCAGTGTCATCACTACCAATGATTTTATTAACCTCTTTATCCTAATTATCGACACATTCATACATACACTCCAAGTGTGTGGAGTTTCATATGTTTTTCCTGCATCCCCATGGATTTCATCAGGGTTCTCTGGTTTCCTCGCCCCTCTAAAAACTTTGCAGGTAAGTGGATAGGCTAGTCTACATTGCCACAAGGCGTGTGTGTGTGTGTGTGTGTGGGCAGGTTGTCCTGCCTATCCAGGGTGTGTTCCTGCACCATGTCCAGTGTTCCCAGATTCATTCACCTACATGAGATGCTGTGCCTTGCTGTTCGGATCTGGAACAAATCCACGTCTGCGCGAGGATAGCCTTCCACATCCACTAGAGGTGCATTCATGCCCACATCGCCTTGCTGCAACAAAATACAGTAAAGGTGAAAACACTTCGTTTGTTCTGCTGTGAAGGTTTATAATGCACTCCACTGGTGATATCACTAGCTAATAAACAATGCTGCTTGTCCACAAAATATTAGAGTTGGGAACAACACAAGTCGTTGTAATGAGATTATCTTGTAGGAACAAAAAACAAATTAGCAACGCAAGGAGACAACGGAACAAGATAATTGCTAAGACAAGGGAACGAGATAGTTACACTGGAGAGAATGAGATAAGGGTCTTTGCTTTACACACTTAATATGAGATGGAAACAAGATAATTGATTAGTGCAAACATGAGCATTACGTCACAGCTGTGACTACGTAAAGCCAATGAGAAATGAGATAATTATGTCAAACAAATTCATTAAATCATGGGAAAGAGATGCGTTAACGTTTCAAGCTTTCCTTCGATATAAAAACCCAAGCTTTTGCTCGAGTCATGCTTGAGAAGTCCAGTCTGTAGGTACTCATTAATATTGTAGGAAATTACTTCAGTGGATTATTTAATGTTTTAACAGAGCTTTATTTCAGTGTATTTGGACCAGCATGGATCAGTTAGCTAACGATTTATTGAACTGACATAACCGCCTCAGTGAGCTAACAGGTTTAGTTTCACAGTCTAACGCTAGTTAAATAATTTAATAACCAGCAGAACATTTGTACTGCGTTCTTTAAACAAACAAACAAATAAACAAATAAACAAACTGTCCAGAATAAACATTACACAGTCACGCGCGAGATGTAGCAGCTACTTGCTAATAAACTCCGCGGAAGGTTTCATAGCTGACTGTTTTTAGAAACACTTACATCTTCTAGCACCTCGTAGTATGCTTTAATCTGCTCCTCGATTTCATCTTTCTTTTTAATCAGACGCTGGACATCCTCCATTGTAATAGTGGGTTTATCAGGACTGTTTTCCTCCGTCATCTTCATGGCTGACTTCTGAGCTATCGCACGTACGGAGTGCCAAAGAGGACAAAAGAGGAGTTCAGTGAAACGCGTTGCAGTATTATTAATCTCACGTAACGTGTGTTGTTTATGTTTGCAGTATGTTTTAAGATTCTCGAAGGTTTATTGAAATCTGTATTGGATTAAAATTGTATCTCTTAAAAGTGTGTAATAAAAAGGGAAAATACTTAGGTTAGTAGTATAATCCAACTACTGAAAAATATTACTAACTTTAGGCCAACTTAGGAGCTCCAGTCCCATAACCCCAGTTTGTTCTAATGTGTTAAAATGGATAATCACAGCAACATTTAGCTCAAAATATATATATTTTGTTGGAATTGAATCACAGTTTGATTAACATTGCGATGGTTTATATTGTTTTTATGTTAAAGGTGGTACAGATTTCCAGATCTAGTTACTGCTTCCTCATGTCCATGTTGGTTTCCTCTGAATACTCCAGTTTCCTTCCACCTCCTGAAAACAAACCAGTAAGATAGACTGTTTATGCAAAAAATGTCTGTTCGTGTGTGCATGGTGCCCTGCAATGTCCTGGTCCTGGGAGAGACTCCTGACCAGAATAAAGTGGGTACTCAATTCAATTTTCAATTCAATTCAGTTTATTTGTATAACGCTTTTAACAATGGACATTGTCTCAAAGCAGTTTCACAGAAGTATAGAAACATAGAGAAACATGGAGAAACTATTTCATCCCTATTTTGTCCCTACTCAAGACTGAATGGTTGTAAAATATTAAGCTTCATATGTAACTACATCAATCAAGTAACCAGGGAATTATGCATAAAACTACAACAGTTACAAGTAGTGTATAGTAATCTCCATACATTACACCATAATAGGTACATCAGAGTCAACAACACAGCACAGCCATCCAGTGTACGGTCTAGAGGCTCGTTTTGTGTGGTTTTATGCTTAACTGTGTTTGATACAGCAGGTGTTTCCCCCTCATCATCGGTGAGAACATTAACCAGTCCAACTACATCTCAAAAAACTGAAACTCAAGTCTTAGGCAGTGGAAACACATTTTTCTTTTTTGTCTCAAGCTTTATGTGGAATTCTTTTTTCCTTCTTCTAATCTTTGTAATATATCTGACAAGAAGAAAAGGTTCTGTTCATTACAGACACACTTGCATGTTGCCTTAGTTTGTAAAATGTATTCGATTTAATTCCAATTTTTTGCAGTGAAATAAAGATCTTGTCATCCTCAGAATATTTTAAATGAACCCCAATCTGGCAACCCTTTCAATAACCCACCCGTCCACTCATCCAAAATAATCAGAGAGCCGAGCACGTGGTAACATGACTGCTACTCTAGCGTTGCAGTTTTTCTTTAGACTACTAGGTGCAATAACAACTCTGTGACAATACAATGGGGAAGCATGCTCATTCCCCATGATTAAACAGCTATAAAGTCAAATAATGGGACACTGGCTTATCTCTGTTGCTAATGCTACACTTATGAATAAATAGATATATGTGGTAATTTGTGTTTTAATGAAATTCAGAATGAGGATTGTTAGATGTGGTAAAGCCACTTCAGTGCTGTTATGGTGAGGAGGTCTGTCTCTCAACTATCTATTCTCCAGAAATACAGTAATGTGGCATTACACACAAATAAATGCACCATCAAAATGTCATGCTTCTCAGTAAAACAATGATAGCAGTGTGAAAAAATATCTTACTTAATGACAATGCTGAGAAGTGAAGAGAATCTGTGGAATTCATTTTATTTATAACTTTAATTTTCACATTTATTTCTTTTCTTGCTCCATTTCTTCATTTTAAACAAGTTAATAAACAGCTTCATTTGAGATAGAACAGCTACAATTTATAGTACATTTCAAAACAATTTCATAGTTCTTCATTAACAGCTGCATAGATTGCATCACACTTCACTAAATGAACAGCATGGACACACACACTCCTGAGACATTGGAATGTACACACTGCTCTTTCAGAACAAGACAAAAACTGCACCACTGCATACAGGAAGAGAAATGGCAATGTCATAGACATATGCTGCATCTGTACATCTACAGCCAGCACCAAACTGACAGTTTCTGCTTGTTTTTGTGGATTTCTTTGTACCAAAGAAAAATAAATCAGAACACAGAAAATGTAACATCAGAAAAGGCAGAGAAGGAATTTGTCAAGAGCTACATAAAAGTTCGTCACATGTGCCTACTTTACAAGAAGTTAATATGCCAGAAGAAAGTTTCATAATAGTACTGTTTTTCAAAAAGAAAAAATCATGTACATCCACCAGTCCTCCATAATACAGTTAACACAGAACTCAGGTGGACTCTGTACCCAGGTCTTCAAGTGTTTATTTGCATAGTTTTCCAGTGATTTCAGGCTAACTGGTGTTTATGATGCTGCTTCTAAGCAGATGTTGGACAATATAATGAGAGTTTAGTAGTATTACATCACCAAGGTTTTAGTGTTATATTTAGCGTAGTCTAAAGCTTATGAACTTACTGCCATAAACCTGAGCTGCTTGTTGTGATCTTCGTCAAAAGTGTTTAAATCAGGAATATTTACTCAATCCTTCCATATTCCTCACTGATGACACTGTTGAGGACCCTGCTGTGCTCAGTAATAACTTCTCTTCCCTAATGAACAGCTTGAACCTGCAAGAAATAGGAGCTAAAATGCTCTGATGAAACTGATCCAGTGATGGCAAACGAGCCACGGTGTGTGTGTGTATAAACGAAGCCCTGAGACCCTGTTAAAGAACTACAGAAGATACCCGACTTAAAATATGAGATTATTGTTAGAAAGTCCAAGATAAATTAAGTTTTTAATTGTCATTGCAATATTATAATACTGATATTGCAAGAGCATGGCATTTTTTCATATGCTGCATTAACAGAAAAGAAAAACAACAAAAAGTGTGTCCCCAAATCTTTAACAGTGACAAATTCTGCGTTCACCAACAAGTTTGCATGTTGATAAAAAACTGGTCCATCATTGGATGTTTTATTTAGAGTCATAAGTGCAAATAGAGCACTAATAAATTTTTCAATCTGGCAAATTCTGGATTGCAGCATCAGTGCAAAATAACAGAAACGAAAAGATTTTGTACCGTCTTCTGTTTAAATTCTTCTTATCTGCGTTTCTTTTAACCCAACAGTGCAGGTTCAGCACAGTGACAAACAAAACAGAAGTGCATTCTGTAAAGAACCGTCAGCACACGGCCTCTCCAGGTTGAGCTTCAGCTCCGTCATCATTGAGGACCAACACTGACTGAGCCCTGACTTCATCTATCTGGTCCTGCACAGAACGTACCCACAAATCCAGCTGCTCCTGAAGAGCATGTGCACCTTGTTCGACCTTCTCTTGTCGGGTCTTCAGTTTTTTCAGCTGCTCTCGGTTTTCCTGGGCTTTCCTTTGCCCGGAGTTTTCTGCTGGCACGGATGATGCTCTTCGGCCCTGCATGTAACTGTTGAACTCCTCCGGGGTGAGGTTAAGAGCCGGGCCGTCCAACTTCTCAATGAAGGCAACAGTGCATGACTGAGAAATGAATGAAAAGAGATCATAGCATATGAATGGCCCCATACACACTCCCCATTCACACACACAATATACATATACACACACACACACACACACACACACATCAAGAGCTTCAGTTAATGTTCACATCAAAGATCAGAAAGGGGGGAGAAAGAGTCTGATCTCTGCGACTTTGATCACGGCATGGATGTTGGTCTCCAGGTCTCCAACAGTCTCCAGAATAGAAATATAAAGAAGATAAGTGCAAGAATGTCCAGGTGTTCCTAATAAAAAAATAAAGCAGTTAATATATGTGTGTATGTGTTGTATACCCACCAGGTTGGTAAAATAGTAGCCGCTCTCCCCTGCCATCAGGCTGTGTGGCAGACCAAAGCGGACGATGTAGTTTATGTTGGAGTGCAGACGAGGCGGGTTGGCCCTCAGTACGACGTAAATCAGAGAGGACAGGAAGTCGTCTGCGTTCGCCGGCTGCCTGTTCTCTGAGGCGAGCGCTTGGAAAACATGCTGACTGCACTTGGACAAACAGGCCAGTTTGTCCTGAGGCGCACGCTTGGCGTCCATCTCTATGATAGCTGTGGGATACAACATGAAAAGATTTCTCAAATGAGATTCAACTACTATATTTAATCCGCTTTCAGACAAAATGCCTGGGGCTTTACAGAACAACAAATGGCGCGCATCAGATTTGAATCAGTACCATAATTTAGCAGTGTTTCATACACACACAGACAAGCACACACTGTGTGTAGAGATGTTTCAAAATATGCTTTTGGACATGTGCTTAGATTTGTGTGCGTCTTTGTGTCTGTGTGTGGATGAATAGAAAAGCGAAGAATCACAATTTTATAAGCAAGAGACAATTTAGATATCTTTCCCTCATGTTCATAACTGAGGAAGAGGCTTTTTTCCTGTCAGGCCATCACCTGTTATTGCAGGTAAATATGGGTCGCTGGTATCCGAGCCTCCCTTTGGAAAAGGCACACGCAGCATCTCAGGAGTGACCCAGTTCAAAGACCTGTGAGAGTAAAACAGATAGACTAATCAAAAAAATAATTATAGTACTCTATAACAAATCACATGCATGGACAAATTGTGTCAGAGCTATTAGTTTCTATTTGTAGCAGCCCAGAGGACAAGCAGGTTCAACAACCAGTTAAATAATAAAATAAACAAATAAATAAATCAGTTACTTTACTGAAATTGAAAGTATTTGCTTGGCATATAGAACTAGTATAAGTTAAGTAGTTTTTATTTGTCACATATACATTATTGCACAGTGAAATTCTTTCTTCGCACTGCCCATCCTTGGAGGGTTGGGGTCAGAGCACAGGGTCAGCCATGATACAGTGGCTCTGGAGATTGGGTGTCTGGTGGCAGCTTGGCAGTGGTGGTGTTTGAATCAGAATCTTACGATCAACAACCCAGAGCCTTAACCACTTGAGCTACCACCACCCTACAGTATATAATGTGCATAATCTGAATCCCACAACCTGCTGTGCTGCTTGACAGTGGAATGACGCTTGTGCACGTGACATAGCTTATATAACAATTACAGTCTTCAGAATGCATATGTATGTATAAATTGTGACGAAGCCAAGCAACATAAAATATGATATAATTCTTCTGCTGGTAAAATATGCCTGTCAAGCGAAAATAAAGATTCAGACCAGACACAGGCTATGTTTTATGACATTGCACTTTTTAGCCTAGTCAATGAAGTTTCAGGGCAACCAAAACATACGAGACCTGACATATAAGCGATGATATGTGAGAGTGCTTAACTAATTAATTAATGATTTGTCTATCTTTGAAGCAAAAATAAAACCAAGCAGCCCAAAATCTAAACTGGTATCTGTCATGTATTGTCACTGAAGTAAAACTCATACATTAAAACACTTTTGAGATTCAGAAGCATATCGTTTCCAAAAATGAGAGACTCCAGCATCAATACTTACTTGATTCTTCTCTGGAGTGTTAGATCCTTCTTTTCGTCATCACAGCTGTCATGGCAGAAGACCCACTTGTGGAGACGAGTCATGATCAACTTCTCGACGTGTTCCATCATCTGAGAAGCCTGTGTCTCAGGCAGACCTGGAAGCAGGGAAGAATTCGAGCGTTGCTACACTTGTCAACACGCAGTAATCCTGCTCTGTAGAGGTGATGTAAAAGAGACAAACACTATCCACAAGAACACTTCGATCTTGTTGCAGCTTGCTCCAGTAAACATGGAGAATGCTATATCCAGCAGACAGCTTGCTGAACTCACCATTGAAGTTAACAGATATACTCTGGTAGAAATCCTGCACTAGGTCCGACTGTTTCTGTACAGGCAGATTCTAAAACAAAAAGACAGGACCTAGAATGAGCAGGTGAAGAGCACAGGTAAGAAATGTGAGGCTGGGAGAGAGATTTACATGGCAAGCCTCGATGGTGTTGAGGAAGGCTGTGCAGCTAGACTGAAGACGTTGTGTGGCCGGCTTGCGCAGCAGTTTGAGGAATCCAGGGAAATCACCAGGCTCCAGGCTCTGGAAAGCCTTCAGTGCTGCATCCTCGCTTTCAGGTGACTCTGCAAAAATAGAGAAAGAGAAAATGGAAAGAGAAACCGAGAGAGTGAGACAGAGACAGACACAGACAGACAGAGACTTCCTTCACGATTAACATATGATAGGATTCAGTGATTCTTATCCTAGGAGAGCTTTGTGTAAATTTATGTACACAGAGTCTCGCTATAAAGTGACTGCCTAGCTTCAAATCATATGACTGCTGCAAGTTGCTAAAATTCAATATACAAATTGTAGAAGTTTAAATTATTATCTGAATGATTTTTTTCAGTTATTTATTAAACGTTTTGTGAAACTTTCATATTCCTACTTGAAAGCAATCCAAAACAAATCTGACCATTCCACCAAACAAGACTTGCCATTCAATTAGGACAAAAGAAATGGCATCATTTAGTAGGAGGAGATTGTGTCTGTGGTAATGACACTGCAATGGCTGAGCTGTATTACTGGAACATTAAGCATATCAGGAGGCAGTGTGTTGCCGTTTAGTCGTCATTTTCATGGTGTCCGCTGTCTGCTTTTTACCTTTTATGGGTTTTTTCTGGAGAGCGTCACCAAATGTCAATCAGCTGTGCTGTGAACATGCGTGGTAATTTACGGGTGATTGCTTTTAACATGGTGAGTGTGAAGAAAATCAGCATTACCAAGACTTTTGCAAATACTTAAGAAAAAATGGTCTTTTGAGTTGTGTGTGTCATTTAGACAGCTTGGAAAATAATAAACAGTTACATTTGATGTAAGAGAGCTTTTGACCAAATACTACTTCAGTATTCAAAGGTGGGTCATAAATTTAGAATTGGGAAGAAAATTTTTTATTACTGCACATAACATTCTGAAGTTTAGCTACTGTACACAGCATTCTGAAGTAGAAACACTTTACTACCTTGTGAAGAACTGCCCCAGAAGAGTCGCATAATAGAGCTGGACCGTCTACCCTTCTCTGCATTTTTCTTCTCTTCAGTTTTAGATAAGTTATTCTGGGATCTTTCCACCTCATGGAGCCTGACCGTGGTCACGAAAACAAAAAAGATCATTTATGATGAGCTTCTAAAAGGAATGTTTTACTGTAAAATGCTCTTCCACTTTCAGAAGCACCATTTTTAAAAAGCACCCCTGGATTCAGCAATCATTGCAAAAGGTTGGACAAATATCATTTACAAGTTTTGGCACCTGGCCTCAACCACAGTGTCTCATTACTGCTGCTCATACCACGTCTACAGTTTATGAGGCAAGTCCAGATATGATCTGAACTCTTACCCACGATCCTCTTTGCTGGTTTCAGCCATGCGTGTCCTCTTTCTCCAGCATTTGGAACAATATCCCTGCCAGCCCGGGTTGCCGTAAAACCCGCAGCCATCTTTGCAGAGCAGCTCATCCTGCGTGACGTGGATCCCTCGCTTCTGCTCAGCCCACATCCTCCTCAGATCCACCTGATGATGGAAGGATCAAAACTGTACAAAGCGTGACTGAACACTGGCAGAGGAGCTATTTCACTCCCCTGGTAAAACAGAAGCTCTTATTTTAGCCAAATCAGATGTGCAAGATAAAAAGCAGTTTCCAGATAGACCAGTGAAATATACTCTGAGCATGACTTTCATATCTAAAAAGAGTGTGGAAATGCCCAGAATGGAAATTTTGGTGTTCAACTGGGCAATTACATACAAAGTAGGTTATACAAGCTCACAACGCCTCCCTATAGAAAACTACAGTCTTTAAGTAACTCACTGATTCGATTCTTTCAAGCAATATATTTTAAATGAAACGCATCGTGTATTTCGTGTAAAAAACAGAACGGTGATCTCATACACTGTTCAGATTACAGTCTCAACCCTGTACAACACCATCGTGTCACATCACACAAGACTTTTAACTACAAGTGAGAAGCAAAACAAATCCAAATTCAATTCATTCGATTCGCGACTCGATTCCCGGTAAATGAGTCGATTCGTTTGAACATCGCCATCACTAATGACAAACTCGTGACCATTACCTTAACCAGATTTCAGGTTTATTTTAGTGAAAGAATTATAAATGAATTTATGACAGTAAAGCTGAGCAAAACCTGTCTGGCAAATAAATGAACTTTACCCAACGAAAACGAAACGTAGAAAAGTTGTACGTAAACGAAGTTAATGAAAGCGCCTGAAAAATTGTTAAGTTCAGCTTTAGCTATCTTAAAGAGACATCAAGAGACAAATCAGTCTTTTCTGAGATTCGGCACTGGAATAGTTTTAAGTGATTTAGTTTAGTACTTTAATATATACACGAAGTTTATTTTCCATTGCTTGCTAGTTGGCTAGCTATGCTAACTTGTCTGGTGAACCGAAGGGTTTTGACAGATTAACTAGCTAGTTATCTTGATACACTGCTATTTAATTAATATCTGAAATGTAATAACCAAAGGCTAATTGATAAAATATTACACTGTCATCTTCAGACACTTTATGAAACCTGCTTACATCAACGCCAACTTCCCGGAGCAGCAGCGTCAACTTGCAAAGAGGGAAACGTCCCAAACCGCATAAAGTGCACTAACT
Source organism: Hemibagrus guttatus (assembly GCA_033459395.1). Classification (NCBI taxonomy): domain Eukaryota; kingdom Metazoa; phylum Chordata; class Actinopteri; order Siluriformes; family Bagridae; genus Hemibagrus; species Hemibagrus guttatus. The sequence goes on from JAUCMX010000021.1 coordinate 4,854,773, forward strand.
GACGCACTCTAATAAAAGACCGTGCGGCCAAAACACCACTACTTTTCCATGCTACATAGGAAGCGTCATGTGCTATTTGGGACGTGACCGTTTTTTTCTCGTTATTTTGCCTGTTAGCAGTTAGAAGCGCATCAGTCACCGCCACCTGTTGAACAGGAGTTAAATCCGGTTATATTAGGAATAAAGCTACTGGGGATGTGCTGTAATGGGAAAACAATCAACCACAATTACGCCATGAAGTTGTTTACTTACACCCCAGCAGTTTGTCAACCATTAAAATTTACACTTTACTAATAAACACCATAGACATAGACTTCAACTGTTTTAGTACAATTTTACGTTCTCCAAACAAGTTAGGTCCAATTATCACCTACTTTATAGCAGCTATAAACGTACCTCACCAGCCTTTCATTGCTTATATTTAATTAGTGTATGAAACTACACATTGTAATAGTTTATATATAGTTAATAGATTTAAGGTTCGGATAGTCTAAGAGATAAGTTAGACCATGTAGTCACATGTTATAGCTGAGATTGAAGGTCATTCCCTTACGAGCCTCACTCTTTTACTGTCTTTCTCTAATAATCAGATCTCTCTCTCTCTCTCTCTCTCTCTCTCTCTCTCTCTCTCTCTCTCTCTCTCTCTCTCTCAGTTTGTCATTTTACAAAGAAAATGCAGTGTAAACCTCTGAATTTCACAAAGCACCATGACTATTAGCTGTCACCTGAGGCTACTCCCATCCATCCATCCATTTTTTATACCTGCTTACCCTACTACTGGGTCACAGGGAACCTGGAGCCTATCCCAGGAGACTACAGGCAGGGTACACCCTTGACAGGATGCCAGTCTATTGCAGGGCCCAATCACACACACAACACAGCACACACTGACATGCTACAGACAGTTTAGAGATGCCAGTCAACCTACAATGCATGTCTTTGGACTGGGGGAGGAAACCAGAGTACATCCCCAAGGCACAGGGAGAACAATAACCACACACACACACATAGTGGAGGCGGGAATTGAACCCTCAACTCTAGAGGTGTGAGACAAACGTGCTAACCACCAAGCCACCGTGTCCCCCCCGAGGCTCCTCCCATAAAAGTTAAATACTGTAAATGTCTCCTAAGTTTAGATTTTTCTTTGATAAACACGTTTCTGTTTATTATTAGTCTTAGATCATGTGGAGCATCCACTACACAAGTCCCTGTGCACGAGCTGTTACTATATGGAAATTATAACGTATTAGAACCAATGCATTAATATTAACTCATCGTTCATGTTACAGCCAGAACTATTCTGTCCTGCTATACAAAAATAACACACATATTTTACCGATCAGATTTCAGCATTTAACAGTGCTGTGGTATAAATGATACATTAACGTCGCCTTACAGGCCATATCTCCAGTTACATGATTTGCTTTGCTAAATCACAGTACCTATAAAAAAATAAATACATTTTATTGGTCTTTGATTATATGGAGCATCTACCAGGTCCCTGCTTTTATAGAATAAGTTTTTACTATAGAAACAACAACAACATATTTCCCCGTTTAACAGATTTTATCTTTATTAACAGATTTACTGTATTTCTGGAACAATCTGCTTACTGCAATAAGCCCACAAGCCTGGCGCTAATGCAAAGAAGAGAGACTCATCAAAGTATAATCAAAACACATCATTTTTATTTTCTATTTACAAATACAAAAATGTAAACCTGCAATAGTTACTCCGAAAATATTGTCCTTAACAGTTAAAGCTTGTTCTTCTTAAATGCGTGTTTCTTGCAAAAAAAAATAAAAAATCTAATGCCCTCTTTCATGGTTTTGAGTTCTTGTCCTACAAAAAAAAAAATACACATCCAAATAAAACTCAGTTCCTAATTAATATTCTAGGTCGCAAGGTCACATCTCAGACGAGCGGATCAGTTGGCTGCTTTAAGTTTCTTTTTCTTCGGTTTCATCATCTGGGGCAGCGGAATCTTAAAGGCCGTCCTGGACACGGAAAAAAAAAAAAACAATCAAAAAAATCAAAAACCTCCCACATAGCAAACTCTGAGAAAATGCAACATGTTTTAAGAGATGAAATGAAATGAGAAGGGAAGAGTGTTATAAGTACTCACTCGCAGGTTGTACAGATTGGACTAAAGTTGCAGAATACTGTTAGATGGAGAAAGAAAAAATAAAAACACATAAGACCTCAGTATCATTTATAGTATTTAACCAAATTATCTGACGTATGAATGGAAGATTTTCAGGAAGATAGTGTCTGTTTTAACAGGACTGGAAACAATAGTGGGATCTCGGACCTGCCTCAATACAGAACATCTTATTGAAACATGTTCAAATCCTGTAATGAAAAACACTGATTTTGTTATTTTTGTGTGTTGGATTTCATTTGTTAGTTTGCTCAGTCTCATTGTTTTTTAAAAGCTTCATCTACAGACAAGTATTAACCTTCTGGTGGAGGCAACCAAATTTTTATAGGTTGGTGTAAATCATCATGCTGTCAATCTTCACAAGATACCATCAGCCCCACAGCTTCTTTATAATCTGAAAGATTTCACTGCAAGGTATCATGTGCTTTATCTTTTGTTAGCATTTCAGGTATTCAGTATCCTTTGAGCAATCTGGCCTATAGAGTGCTGCAGGGATGATGTATTTTTGTAGTCCAACATGGAAATAATCATCACTCAAAAACCCAACAGGACTATATCCACTAGCATTAGAAGTACTGCAGAAAATAAACTCTGTGACCAGCATAAGTTTCTGATTCCTTTGAGACATTTGGTTCAAGACAATCTTCACAAATGAACACAACTCTTATGAATTTTGAAGCCTAAATACAATCACCAGGAGTAAAAGGCTAAATTTAAAACCTGCTGCACCATGCAGTCACATGACTTCAACATCACCACTACTAAGCTTCTGACAACTCTTTTACTCTTGATTTAACATGTGCACTTTTTCTGAATGAATCTGAATAGATAAGTTTGATTTGGAAGTTTGCAAGGGTTCCACAACAAAGCTTTAGTAGATGAGGTTTCCTGTTCGGTGTGATGACATTTAACCTCCCCGACAACCTCTGTAGTTTCATTCAGCCACTTGTGAGCAACCGTCTTTTTCAAGACACGTATTACTGATGTACTCTATGTTGTAGAATGAAACATGAAAATCTCTCGAGCTTGTGCTAACCCCGATGGAACCGGAAGTAAGACTCATTCCTGCAGCAGTCTGCAATAAAATACATAGCCTAAGTGGAACAAAAAACAAAGCTGGAAGTGTATGACGTACTTGACAGACACACTGAGCAGACGTAGCCGATCTCGATGAGGTTGCGGTGACAGAAGCAGGCTGCTCTGTAGTCAACGTGTACCGGTGGAGGAAGAACCAACTGGGAACGCTGATCGGCGTCAGGCAGGAAAACCCACTGCGCAAAACACCGCCACAGTGAACAATCAATAACACAGTGAACACTAACACCATACTTAATGCTGAGGACACTGCTAGGGTTAGTGTGTCTATTGAAGACTCATGAGGAATGCTTAACTCACCAACAAATATTGCGCCAGAGCAGTTTTCTGGGGAATCTTTAGGTACTGACCACCAGTTATGTCACAAGCCTTATAAAATAAACAAAACATTCATAAATGGAAGACGTGAGGATCTGCCTTGTCTACTGTTCTGCTTTAGTGCAAGATTTCAGATTAATACTCTAGCAACAGTATGACTCATCTACAACTAATCCAATTAGTAGATTCAAAGAACTTACCATGTTGTAATGCAATCAACCAAAGACCAGACATGATAGATATCTTCTAACTATGACCTGAGAATCCTTAACTCTTTTTCCCAGAGGGCAAAAAAATGGAATTTCTCCTGTTTGGTTGTGTCCATGTTCAGCACTGAATGTCTTTGTCATGTCACACTCCAAAGTGGTGGTGAATATGAAGCTCATATGAAATTAGAACCTCAGGACTTTAAAAAGAGTTTTTCATAAGTATTTGCATTTTTATAGGTAACTTCTTCAAAGTAAACGCTGATATCAAACCCATTTCCTGCATTTCTGCTGGCAAAATTTATCTTCAACCACTAAAATTCTGTGTAAGGTTAACCAGCAAAAGGAAAAACACACATCTCACACTGAAACCCAACAGAGATTCATTTTACATCAGAGGTGCGGCCAGAAAATAATTCATTGACCGAAAATGTCCCATAAGTTGATTTCCATTTCGCTGGTGAATTGGTAAAAAAAAAATTTAATCATTGATTCTTCAAAACCCTCTATTGTAGTAGTGATTGAGTCATTTCTATGAAAGACAAACCTGCTGCAAAAGGCCAGAATCGGAGTCCAGCACACACGCATCAATCAGGACATTCTAGTAACAGAAAGAAAGAGAAAGAGAGAGAGGGAGTGAGAGAGAGAGAGAGAGAGAGAGAGAGAGAGAGAGAGAGAGAGAGCGAGCAGTTGCCTGTGTGAACATTCTCGACTATATAAACGACTATATAATCAGTTACTGAGGAATGTTAAAACAAATCATCTAACAGAGACCTGTTTCTGTGCAGCAAAGATCACGTTCATGAAGTTCATGTACTGTAGAGCACAATCCTCAGCTGCTTTTATCACCTGCAGAGTACAAGCTACTGATTTATTTGTGTTAAATTAAATATTCAGCTCAAATTTACAGTCATAACTGCTGAAATGAGACATAATATATTCTCACCAATATCCTTGATTTCATGTCTTGGCCAGCTGCAAATACAACAAAACATGAGAAACGTAAATAATGTATCATTTGACATCAGGTATCAGGTCTCATATGATGCAGATCAGGTATCTGGACTCATCAGGTTTGCCTGGAGTTGCCTGGAGGATAAGCATGTTCAGGGATAAACAACTTCCTGACTTTCCCCAAATTTTCACTTTATATATCAGTTTCAAAATGCAACAAACAAAACTGGTTGCTGGGATGAAACTATTCTTCCCAATTATACAGTACGACAGAATCAGGAAGTGGACAAGAGTGCAGAACAAATCTGTTATTTAAAAATATAAACATAAAAATATAATACAATACAATATTCCTAGCACAAGATGTCTTTACACGCAAAGAAGGAACACCAAAACCCTGGGCAAAGACTTCTGACTTTTTTTGAGAGCACAATCACACAGCTTCACAAACTGAGACATTATCAGGACAGGAAAACGACTTTGTTTCCTAGGGATTGCAGTACTTACACATAAATATCTCATCATATATTCCAGTTAAATTACTGCATATGAGCTGCTACTTTTCAGCCAAGTTAACTGTACCACCTCATCATCATCATCATCATCATCACCATCACTGACCATAAAGGAAAAAAAATACAGATCCCTAATTCTGTCATCGTGTAAACCATTAAAGAAAGATTTCTCTTATCTACTTCTGAAACGCTGCCTTTCACAAAAATAAAAGAATCTGCAACAACAAAGAGCAATCTGCATTGTGTCATTTATATAACGCCATCAATCACCACCCTGACAAATACCTACACTTAATAACCACCATTTAATTTACCATAAAAAATGTAAAAAAGGAAATAATAACAGTGTTTTAGTTGCATTTTCCATGAAGACAAGACTTACCTTCCAGTTCCTTAGACACTCGATGAATATCTGAGAGTCAATCTTTCAGGAAAATGTTTAATCTGAACACAAACTTGAACCTTTATAAGCTATTTGCTTCACACCATCATGGCAGGGTTGCGGGTTTGATTCCCAACTCTGCCCTGTGTGTGTGTGGAGTTTTATAGGCTGATCTCTGGTCTGTAGTGTGTAATTGGGAGTGTGAGTGTGTATTTGTGGCCTGTGATGGGTTGGCACCCCAGTCCCATGTGTCCCCCTGCTTTGTGCCTTTGGGATAGACTCCAGGCTCTGCTGTGTAGGATAAGTGTTGTAGAAAATGGATGAATGGATGTTCTGTATATTCTAAAAATGAAAAGTTTTTAAAGGATACAGCAGAGAGCTTTGGCGAGGGATCCAGCCAGTAACGTGTCGGTCTGGTGGCCTCTCACTTGTGCTTTTAATATGGAGTGAAAGAGATATTCATTACTGCTTAGATACGCTTCGATTACAGACATTAATCACACCTTGTCAAATATCACATTTTTTCCCGTCAATATGCCTATTAACCAATGATCGCGAGTTCACGTGTAACTCACTTCTGGCCATGAGATTTATGATCTCTTCAGCGATGATGCCATTAGCGACAGACAGCAGCTCGTATTTGCCGTCACCATTTCCAGACACGGCTACATGATCCCCGGCAGCATTTCCTGTTTTCCAGTGCTTGCTTGGGTATAGAAAGTGACTTTGAATGGAAATAAAAACAGGTTTGAGTCAGACTGTGGTGAAAATTAATGGTGTAGGGAAAAACAAGCCCGGGATCAGTTGTCTTACTTCTCCTGACAGTGGCTAGCGATGATGGCCAGTTTGTTGGATCGAGTAATCACTAAGTGGGAGTTCGCCATGACAATCACCGCGTCCAGACATTTTGACAGAGTGAACTGAGAGAAAGAAGAAAATAAAGAAAATAATGTGTGAAATAATATTGTCACTCACCTGAAGTCCTATAACAGCACATTCCAAAGAGTTTTATTCCTCTTAACACAATTAATTTCATTTATTATTTACAATTAAATTAATTTAATAATGATTAGATAAATAATCATAATGTGATACATTTACTTCCATTTCATGTTGTGAAACAAGTTAGTTCCTGTTTCGTGTCTCCATTATAGTAGCTATAACAGTTGTTCCTTCTATTGTCATTTTACCAATAAAACAGAAAAAGCTTTCTCTGTGGCTGAAAACTGAGTGTTGCTAAGAGCTGACACTGGAGACTCCTTCCATAAGCTTCAGTCAGAATGGAGGACTTTCTGGTTTCTTGGTAAAATAACAAGCTGCATGTTTTACTTGAAGACAGAAGAAACATGAGGATGGTGATGAGGAACATGAGGAAAGAATGTTTACAGCCGCTGTAATGTAAATGATAAAACGTCACTTGTCTTGTGTAACTAAATGGAAACCACGTGTTTTAATTATACCCCAACAGTGCTGAAGTGTAGATATAGATTACAGCAAAAGATGAAGAATCGAGTGTGTAACTAATGACCAATTTAATAATAACTGATAAGCTCTTAAAAAAAGTAGACAAAGCTTCATGACATTGTGGGGGAAAAAGACTTGCATCCAAATGATTCTGAAACTGTAAGACACACCATTATAATACATTATAACACACACACACACATACCTCTGGTTGTCTCTGAGACTGCTGACCCCACCAAATCGGGTTGACGTCTACCACAATGACCAGAAGACTAATTTCGTCTTCTGTGGATCAGAAACAGATATTTGTGTTTAATTAGACAGATTTATCAGCTTTAATAAAGATATTTATCGTCTGTTAGAAGCCAGCATGTTACATTGAGGTTAGAATGAAATAACTCTGGTCATGCATTAATCTGTGTTGTTAAATAAAGATCTTAAAGTTTGTGCGCTCAACATTTCAAATGAAATAGTAACAAATTCAAACACTGGTGCAGAATAAACATGGAAAGTTGTCGCATAAGCATCTAGCTACCTGATGCCATTGCTGAGCGCCTTGTTCCTTAAAAGAAACACGGTTTTCGTGATTGCCCTGTGTGACGTAATCATTATGCGACCACGGCCTTCCAATGTTTGGCAGGTTATTTTGCTTCCACTCGTTTTGCGACAAACCCCGCCTCTTGTATTAGGAACGGCTCACACTATTGGCTGTATCGTACTTACGTTACGCCATTTTAACGTGTATTACGGAAGTATCAACCAATCAGCGTGCAAGAGACGGAGCTTGTCTTAAAAAAAGTTGGGAAATTAAATTCCGTGTCTTATGGGGATTCTCAAGACCAACCGATTTTAAAAACAAGTGTGGTAGTGAGAAGTCACGAACGAAAAATTTACAGCTTTATCAGAAATCAGTAAAGTATATATACCACATCGTGGTGTAGTGGATATCGGTGTGTAAATTGCTTTCAGCGTGGTTCCTGTCTTTCATTGCATCAGCAACAACGTGCTGGAGAAACCAATGTCGCAGAATGACTGCTGAATTTTGAGCTGAAGTTGAAAGGTTCACTTCTTGAAGAGCTGCTTCTTTAATATTTTTGCCCAAAACACTCAGATTTGGAAACATACAGAATAGGAATCTGCACTATGGATGAAGGAGGTATGCATGAGCCTGCTGTTATGATGTATGGTAATATTAGTTTCATTAAAGTCACGTGACGTTCATTAAGACTGTATAAATCTAACCTCGTTTTCATGCTCTCATTGAGTGCTTTAAGTGTTTTCATGTGCTTGTCCAGAGCTCAAAAGGTATCCAAGCATTAATCCACCTAACAGACCATGTTCTGCTGAGCATCTTGTTTAACAGTTCTTTGGTCCTCTTTGTCTTCAGAGCTGGTCGAGTATTTCAGGACGCAAATGAGCCAAGATCCAGATGTGGCCTCTGCAGTGGCAGCTATCCGCTCTCTGCTGGAGTTCCTGAAGAGGGATCAGAGTAAGACCACTTCAACAAATTCTCCTTCACATACAACTCTTTGTGGTTGAAGTAAAATAGAATGTCTGGTCAAGCAACTGGCATTTAAAACTCAGGTGTCAAGTTCATGTGACCTTCTGCATAGCTAACCAGGGGCTAGCTATAAAAGGAAAGTGTTTTTACAGACATTCATAAATTTTTCCATTTTATTTATCCTTTCTGCTTTGATTGGTGCAGAAAAGCCTTTCACTGAGATAAAACTGAGCAGACCACCTGTTAAGGCACTATAGTGTTCACACTGAGATAGTTGTAGAGTTCTGAGTCACCTTGTCCAGCACTGACAGACAGATGGATAGATGTACATTGGGAAAAATATAGTCAAACCTCACAAAGTCACCAAAGCTCAGGATCATGACTTTGGAGCTTTACTAGTATTTGTTAAGCCATTACCTGGTTAAAATATAAATGAATGTGACAAATGAGGGAGAAAACATCAGATCTCAAGGATAGATCTTATGGCCTTTCTAGACTTCTGTGGATTAGTGAACTGACACCATGAAGAGGTACAGAGGTAAAGAAGCGAGTGCAGGCAGGTTGGAATGGGTGGAGAAAGGTGTCGGGAGTTCTGTGTGATAGGAAAATATCAGCGAGAATCAAGGGGAAGGTGTACAGGACAGTGGTGAGACCGGCCATGCTGTATGGTTTAGAGACAGTGTCACTGAGGAAGAGACAGGAGTCAGAGCTAGAGGTAGCAGAGCTGAAGATGTTGAGGTTCTCTTTGGGAGTGACGAGATTGGACAGGATTAGGAATGAGTACATCAGAGGGACAGCTCATGTTGGACATTTGGGGGACAAAGTTATGGAGGTCAGATTAAGATGGTTTGGACATGTTCAGAGGAGGGAGAGTGAGTATATTGGTAGGAGAATGTTGGACATGGAGCTGCCAGGCAGGAGGCAAAGAGGAAGGCCATAGAGGAGGTATATGGATGGAATTAATGAGGATATGAAGCTAGTGGGTGCAAGTGTTGAGGATGCAGAAGATAGGGATAGGTGGAGAGAGATGATTCGCTGTGGCGACCCCTGAAGGGAAAAGCCGAAAGAAGAACAAGAGTGAACTGACACTATGAAAAAGTTGATGATGAAAATATTGGACAGATAAACAGAAGTCTTATCTTGTCTTGTTGAAAGCCACAAATACAACCACTTCAAATGTCTTATTTATAGCCATAAACTGTGGATGGATGGATGAATGGAAGGATATAATGATGGATGGATGGGTATGGCTGAATAGATATAATGATGAATGGATATATAATAATGGATAGACATGATGGATATAATATTTGTCACATGATGATTTGGTGATTATTTATTTAAATTGGCATTCTGTAGGTGAGACCATCTTGGGCCTAAGAGAGAACTTGACCAAAGCCATTGGCAGGCTGCAGGAGGCCGATTCCTCTGTGGCCGTGTCGTCAGGAGGAGAACTCTTCCTCCGGTTCATCAGCCTCACATCGCTGGAGCATCCAGTGAGTCAGATGTGTGGACAAACACAATTTAAAACACACATTAAGCTCAGAGATGCACGTTTCACATGCAGCCTTCAAAATGTCTTCACAAAAGCTATTGCTACATTGCTTTGCCCAGGAGATGATTTTTTTATTATACTTTTACTATACTGGGAAAGTGGCTCAGATCTGTCACTCAGAATATCTTCATATACGACACTGCTGTTGAATTTTATATAACAGCAGCTCTGACGGTAGTTCCAGCAACAAGGTTTACATTAACACGCTCATGTTTCTTTAATATCATGTACACAGGGGCTTGTATAGTGGACACTCCATATTAACAGGGTAAAAACTTGTCTTATTCTGTGAGGAGAGGTTTATTTAGCAGCTTTAGAAGGAGTCTCCAGTGTCCATGCTTTGTAAAGCTGTTCTTTTTAAGTTTCTCAGCTGGGTTTTTTTATCTTATAAAATGAGAGAGAGAAAGAGAGAGAAGTGGCTGGTAAGGAAACAACAGTTCATAGCTGCTATAACATTCTCATGGATGGTCCACAGCATTAAATGTTACTATAAATGGATAAGAATAAAACAGATCATTTTAGTAGATAAAAATATAATCATTGGACGATTGCTGTAGTAGAAGTTAAATAAAACACTCTGGGACGTACTGTTATTGAAAAATAATACATTTTGGCTCCACTTGACTTCAGCCCACATCACACTACATGAATATTTACCTCTAACAGCTGCTGTTGTCTTGATAGGATCTCTCCCAGTGCAAGAACGTGATGGTGGACAGAGGAGAACTTTTTCTGAAGAAGATTTCCTTGTCCCGAGGCAAAGTGGCCAAACTTTGCCACACGTTTATTAAAGACGGGGCTGTACGTATTTTACAAAGCACTGATAATAAATCTATCATTTATATGACACGCTGACATGCATTTATATTCACTGACATGCTAAGACTTCAAACTTTTATTCCATAGAAAATCCTCACACACTCCTCGTCTAGGGTTGTGCTGAAAGTTCTGGAAAGCGCAGTGGCTGACAAGAAACGTTTTACTGTCTATGTCACAGAATCACAGCCTGACTCTTCTGGGTAAGTCCCAAAAGGCTGGAAGTCTCAGATGCTCTGCATTCGAGATGTGTTTATTACTATATTTGTAAAACAGGATATTATTCAGAAATGGCCGCAAGCTTTTAAATTAATCACATAATTAAGCATGAAGTTGTCTGGGTTGTAGCAACATGTTGAATCATCGTAAGGTTAAGCATAAACAGCTATATGCTGATATATATCCCTTACACCGATCAGGCATAACATTAAACCCACTGACAGGTGAAGTGAATAACATGGATTACCATGGCATTACAGTGGCAAAGGGTGGCATATATTAGGCAGCAGGTGAAGTGTCAGTTCTTGAAGCTGATGTGTTGGGAGCAGGAAAAACGGGCAAGCGCTGGAATCTGAGTGTCTCTGACACGGGCCAAATTGTGATGGCTAGATGACTGGATCAGATCATCTCTAAAACATGATAAACCAGGTATTGGGGTTTGTAACTAATAAAAGTGATCCAAGGAAGGATGAAATTGTTTTGTTCTGTGATAGTAAAGAGTCAGAACACACTTTGCATCACAGCTTGCTATGTTTGCAGCAGTGTACATGGAGACCGGTCAGATCGTCCATGCTGACTCCTGTACACTGCAGAAAGCAGCTACAGTGAGCGTGTGAGAATCAGAAAAAAATCACGCTTTCTTTTACATCGTATGGTTGTGTGTGTACGTTGCTTACCTGGGGAAGAGATGAGGATCAGGAACATCCAGGCCTCAGGATGCACTATGGTGAAAAAAAAGCAAGGCAGCGGAGGCAGTGTCATGCACAACGTTCTATGGACCTACACGATATTAAGGAGGTGGTTTTAATGTTATGGTTGATCGGTGTATATCCCAACATTTTCCACACAGGGTTTTTGAGCTGATCTTCAAATAATAAGAGTTGTTGCAGAATGCAGTGTGAGGGCACTAACACTTCCAGATGTGCTGTTGCAGGAAAACAATTCATTTTGAGGTGTTTGTTCTTGCATATGGGCTGCAATAAGAAGTTGCTCCTAAGAAGTAGTAATGTTTTATTTTTTTTCAGTCACCACATGGCCGAAAAGCTGCAAAGACTCAATATCCCCGTTACAATAGTGCTCGATGCTGCAGTCGGGTAAAAGGAACATTTTATAATTTCATGCAGTTACTCTCTTAACACTGCTCTCCCTTTGTTTTCTAACAATATTACATCTTTTATTGCCAATAGAAAATAATAGATGTTTTTTCTATATTCGGAAGCTTCACACACATGATAGGAGGCTCAGGTTTGGTCTCTTTAGAGAATCTCATCTCAGTCTGCTGTAGATGTGTCCCTGTTTACTTTATAAATGTGTTATAATCAAAGTTTTAGTAGACACTTGTGTTTTTTTTTTTCTGGATTTAATCTGTAAAAGGGGTTTGGCTTTGAAGCTTTTACTAAAATCTGAAAGCATCCAATAATGCAGGTGAAGATGATGATGTATTTGTTAAATGTGATACTATGTTAATAACTGTTTTCAGATACATCATGGAGAAGGTAGACCTGGTGATCGTCGGTGCTGAGGGTGTCGTTGAAAGCGGAGGCATTATAAACAAGGTCAGTTTCATGTCTGTAAAATGCACATTCATGCGGGACATCTGTTGATGACAAGATATTGGATATGTATCTGTTTCATCCGATAGATCGGCACTTATCAGATGGCGGTCTGCTCCAAAGCTCACAACAAGCCGTTTTACGTCGTGGCAGAGAGTTTCAAGTTTGTACGCCTTTACCCGCTCAACCAGCAGGATGTGCCTGAACGGTTTAAGGTGAGCTCCTTAAAATTCTGTTATTAGACACACACAGTTTTCGTATTTGAATATTCATTTTAATGTCGGGAAATATACACTCCCTGACCACTTTATTAGGAACACCAGTGCATCTGCTTCTTCGTTTCAACAGTTATTCATTTAGCCAATCATGTGGCAGTAGCACATTGCATAAAATCAGGCCAAGTACTTTAGTTAATGTTCACATTAAGCATCAGATTGGGGGTCAAGTGTTTCAGGGTACTGCTGATCTCCAGGGATTTTCACACACATACGTCTCGGTCAGTTGTTGGAGAGAGACATCAGACTGGCCGGACTGCATCTCCGAACACAGAGCATCAAACCTTGAGGTGGTAGCTCAAGTGGTTAAGGCTCTGGGTCATTGACCAGAAGATCAGGGGTTCAAGTCCCAGCACCGCCAAGCTGCCACCGTTGGGCCCTTGAGCAAGGCCCCCAACCCACCCTGCTCCAGGTGCGCTGTATCATGGCTGTCCCTGCGCTCAGACCCCAACCCCCAAGGATGGGATATGCGAAGAAAAGAATTTCACTGTGCAGTAATATATATGTGACAAATAAAGGCAACTTAACAGCAGATGACTGTCAGCCATTCTGACAAATCTGAGGCTATTGTACAAGAAGCTATAAGATGGACACTGTATGGCCAAATGTTTGTGGACACCTGATCATCCAGAATAAGATGTGGTTCTTTCCCAAACAAAGATGGATACAAAGTGTGTTTATATGCTGTAGCATTACAGTTTTGCTTTAGAGGAACATTTTAGTTTAAAATGGATATATTCTCATATATTGAAGCATGCTTGCTTAAGTGCATCACCTCATCTGGATTCTGTAGATTTGTATTGTCTAAGAACTGCTGCTGTGATCATAAAGACTGCCCTGTGCTCGTATTCATACTAAGTGTATATAACAAAACTCTGTTTCTTTCACAGTATAAAGCAGATACGCTGAAAACCGCAGAGGATTTTAACCAGGAGCATCCGATAATCGACTACACGCCTCCGTCGCTGATCACTCTACTTTTCACTGACCTGGGTGTGTTAACTCCATCGGCGGTCAGTGACGAGCTCATCAAGCTCTATTTGTAACGCTCTCGCCCCGAGGGCCACTACAGGGACACACAATCAAATCAAGATCCTCCTGACCTTGATGCAAATCCAGCTGCTCTATTTCTCCTACGATCAGAACCAACCGCCATTATAACCTCCTGGATTTGAATATTCATACTAGATATAAAGTTGAAAAAACTTTTGTTTTTTACTCTGTACAGCAGACATGACATATGGCAGGTGTTCGAGACAATGGCATCCTTCTGGTTCTTGCATCAAAAAAATAAAAAATTGTGAAATATTTTGATGGACAGAATCCTGTGATGTTTTTTGGTTTCACTGCTACATTCATGTTCATTTGCTTAAACGGTCATATCATTAGTCCCGAGTCTCTATCTATTATCTAATTACCCGATGATCACAGAGGGGTTGTGATATGTTTCTGTTCTCCTTGCAGAAGCTTTAGTTATAGTTATATAAGACACTTCACATTACAAAAAATAATAATAATTTACAGATTATCCTGTTTAAAAGTTTACACCCCTTGGATCTTAATGCATCATGTTACCTTCTTGAGCATCAGTAAATGTTTACAACTTTTGTAATAGTTTCATAATGTACGAGTCTCTCAGTGTGAAAAGATGGATTTCAACTTCATAAAGCCGCTGATATAAAAGGCAAAAATATACAGAAGATGCTGGAAAAGCAAAGAATGTGCAAGAGTTGAAGGATTTTTCTGAACATTCAGGTAATGTTAGGAATGAAGTGTGTGTAAACTTTTGAACTGGTTCATTTGTGTGAATTCAGTTTGATGTGATCAAGCCTATTCAGGGCAGAACTAAATAACCAACAAAACTGCACTGTTTCCATCAGTCTCTCTCTCCTGCGTTTTCTGCAAGGTGAATAAATTTGTGACCTCAGCTGTTCGTACCATGAAACTTTATCACAGACTATTTCATGCAGCACAGATGTAATTCAGATGAATTTTTATCTAAAATGACAAGTGGGACACAATCCACGCATAAACCTGAGCAGTGGCTCACAAACGCTGCAGGATTCGAAGATGCCCCAGGGCCAGTGATCCTGCGTGCAGGAGGTCAGACAGGAAGCTCGCAGGATAAAGAAAGGACATGTTCATTACCATAGGAGCGTGCGACAGGTTCTGCTTATCGCATCAGGTCCTCCAGTTTCTGAGGTGTTAATGAGATTTGCGTACAGTGAGAAATAACCAACTACATGCATGAGAAAATATCTGGGAACAGACAATGCACACCTTTAATTTGAACTGACAGCCATACAACCAGTAGCTCTAATAGTTTCCTTTAACAAAAGAAAGTGAAGTGTTAAGTGTTTTTTCCCCCATAAGGTTTGAATACCAAACCCTGAGGAAGTTCGATATTGTACACAGGAGTTGAGGTTTATTTCAAATCACAGACCGTCTGTAAATAAACTCCAAAACTACAAATCAAAGCTGACTGATGTTTAAACCGTTTCTAAAAAAAATTGTTTGACACTTTAAGCCTCTTTATAAATCCAGTGACTCGAGCTGGCAAAGAAACTCCTGATTTTTACCCAGTTGTTGTAGATGGTGTTATGATTTTAACATAAAATTCAACCCTGACCACCAACAGCACCCCCACCACCACGACATGAAACAAATCAACACGCACTGACTCCTGTGTCTCTAACTTGCAGATTTGTGCGGCGCATCACAGGGAAGAAGCGTTTGTGATCACGGCAGGAATCAGGAAACAACACTCAATTTATCTAACTGCCTTAAAGCCCAACACATGAACAATGTTTCTGATTTTTAAAAAAAAAAGAGAAAATCTTTTGAACACAGGTTAAATTTGTTATTTTGTGGGACCCTCCTGATAGCTTTCATATGTATCTTAAAAAGGTGCACTAATTGAATTTTTTCCATTAATTATTTTTTTCCCCAAATACTACAAGGGTGAAAGCTTTTTGGGGTTTTTTTGTATTGCAAATGTGTCACGACATCTACATCATCTCCGTTTCGTTCGTGTTCCCGCTTTTAACGAGCGTCTGGATTCCTCCGAAAAACGTCGCACTTTCAGCTTATGACTCGCCCTTGTACACGTAGCCAATCGATCGGTATTGAGTCTGGAAAATCTTTCAATCGTTGCACCTTTACACAAATACAAAACGTGTTATTAAACAGGAGCATGGATGAAAAATGTCGAGTGCATTCGCAGCCTTCACGAGTCGAGTCGTTGACTAGGATGTGGTCATCTTCCCATTTTTCCCCCCTGATAGTTAATGTCTTTCTTTATTTTCCAAAACCAAGTCCAAAGAACGGCGAGACACTTTGGGATACAAAAAAAAAAAAGTTACAAATTGTAAATTAAACAACTCGCCGCACTTCAAAAAACCTCTTCAGGTAGTAAATCTGTCCCAGGGTCATGGCCACCAGCACCAGAGCCTCGAAAAAAGACCAAAGCACCACGCGACTGTTCGTGTTGTCGTTGACTGTAGGGACAAAAGGAAAAGGTGTTAAAACTCCGACATTAATGTGCTCATCACTTCTCAGAATGACGGAGGATCTTACTTGCGCGGTGTATCCTCTCTCGGACCTCCATGTACTCCTGCTCGTGCTTGACCGCTGTCATGGCCACTGCCAGCTCGTTAATCATCTCCTCCAGCTTGTTTTGGTGCGCTATAACGGAACAGGGGCTGATGAGAACATGCTCGAGTGCAACAGCACGCATGCATGACCAAGCAGAGAGCAGCGAGGAAATCACATTCACATGGATGGGGTTAAATGTCAGTGCTTCTTTGCTTGTCAGAGATACACACTGTACTGATTAGTGCGAGTCTGTTTCATTTTATTATTATTATTATTTTGGAAAGCCACCGTGTGTATGTCCAAAGAAATCTTCACAGGGCACAAAACACACTACTTGAGATATTCAAATTCCAAGTTTCCAATTAGCTGTGAGGCAAAAACCAAACTCACACTGCTCAACCGGGGCAAGTGTCACAGAAAGGGCTTTAATGTGTTGTGCAATAGTTAATGGAAGACTTAATGCAGTGGACACAAAGCTTTCCATGCAGCCCGATTAAACCTACCATCCCAGGTGCCACCACCGACTGAGGGAGAGGAAGAAAGCAGGAAAGAGAGGAAGAAAGATGACATGAAAAGGATGACAGAATGAAAATTAAGGAAAAAAAAAAAAGACGAGAGATGTAGCTGACTGCGACATTCATTCAACAGACTACACCGCACTCATGCACTAGACTCAGATCACTACCCAAATCAAAGATTCTGAAGCATTTGAACTGCACGCAAAAGGACAAATATATATATTACAGGTCTAAGAAACACGCAACAAAAAAAATCTATGCAGGTGGTTTTTGTACAGTAAAGAAACAGCCGTAGCTGCGCGGACGTACCCTCGGTCTCCATGCCATCTCCTTTTGGTGCCTCGCCGATGTCGATAGTGAACATGACGATTTTGGGTGTCATGGTGGACATCTTGTTGCTGAAGCAGAACTTGTAAGTGCCGTCCATGTGTGCAGCCACGGAGTATTTCCCACTCGACTCTCTATCTCCTTTATAGATCTGCTTCCCGTCCGGACCTGTGATCTGTCAACACGTGGAGGAGAAGATCACACCGCCATTCAAATAAGCTGTATGAGCTGAATATCTACTCTATGCACTTACTCTACACACTCTTGTGGAAATAGATCCCCAACGTATTTTTACTAACCGGAAGTACAGGTTGTTTTCCAGTCGATGGCGAATGACATCAAACGCATATAAAGCAACGCAGCTACATTGGCAGAATAAGCTGAATTTTTAACAAAATAACAATGTAAGTTGAACAATAAATCGCACAACGTTGTAAGACTTCTCGTTCATCAGAGAGTCATCGGCCATCTCTGTAAATGTTTTCTCCTCCAATGTGAGAGGCTGGAAGCCACACCCCTTTTCCACTACATAAGCAAAGGTGTTAAATGCTTAGTGTCCAACATTCCACTTCAATTTATGTTTTCGGTTAAACAACTGCATCACCCAGGTACTTAAATTGCACTACTACTTCTAATTGGGATTTTCAGTATAAACACATGACTCAGACTATACTACAAAATGGTATCGATTTGAGCACAAGTATGCGATTTGGACAGACCTATAGCGTAATACCTGATGGTTATTTCACCACTGACTCTCTGAGACCAGCGAGTTTTAAATCCTGATTGATGCCACATTCAAAGCTCCAAGAGAGCAAAAGTAGTCGTGAACTCTCGGTAGAAGGGATGGCTTGGACTCCTTTATCTATCAGAGTGACCTTAGGCAATCATGGGCCTGTGTGAGCTTGTATATGCGGAAGAGGAAAGAGAACGTTTTCCTGGTTGACTGGCTTCCTTCAGTGTCTCAGAGGTAGCACAACAGATGCTTCATCTGAGACCTCAGGCTTGGAATCTGTCATACGGTAAGCTCTAAGCCCTATGCAGTGGGTGGGAACTGGCCAGGACTAAATTAACGAAGGAGCCCAGGACAACACCCCTGGGGTGAACACTTCCTGGATGTTCCTTGCGTTGGAGGCGTGGCTTTTTCTGTGCTGTACAAACACAACCATGTCGCCAGTTTAACCAAACAGCGTGGAGTGGCAGAATCTCATCATCCTCAAGTCATTACTGTAAGGAGCTGCTTTCTGCTAAACTCTGTCTTTACTCTGGATGAGTCAACATGCCACACTGTGTTGAAGGGCGTGTAAGAAGCAAAACCTGGCTACAGTTGGTTTCTGAGTGCAGCGAGATGTGATTAATCACAAGCAAAAGTTAATAATAATAAAAAAACAACAATAAACCATTAGATGTACTGAGAAATATTTGAACAGATTTGTCAGAAGAAACATATCCGCTTTGGTCTTTTTATTTTTATTAGATTCCTGTTAGCAATACCGGACTGCTGACACCGATAAATTCCTTTATTTCAAGCTGACTTGTTTTCAAGAGACTGAGCAGATTTATTCAGCAAAATCAAAACTCTGATCAGTTTAGAAAACTGGCCAAATATGGAGAACAGCGAAAAAGTGCTTTTTTCTTTTTTTGGAGGATTTCTCATCAGCACCTTCACCCTCACCTGTCCACTTTCACAAGGATAAAACCCTAGCTGTTGAGCCGCTGTGTGCTCTTGGAGTTACGCCGTACATGACTTAGAAGAGAGAACTATATCATCTCCTGACGAGCTGCTGCTCTGGAGCAAGACACGCCACTGAGGGCGGGACATACACGGCCTCGAGAGCATTTGATTGGAGGAACACGATACTAGAACAGAAGGAGTCATCAAAAAACATTTTAACTGAGAAACTGAGAAAATAAAATCAGAAAAAAAATAATCATTTCTTGTCTTTAGATATACATTTATCTTGGTCCATAAAAAAAAAATTATGATAATAAAGGTTAAAAGAATTATTTTTCCAAATGTTTTTTTTATTGTTTCCATGTAAATGGCTTTACAGAAAAGTTTTACTTTGGACCGATTCAAAGCGATGCAGAAAAACTTCTAAACATCCCTTTTTACTGAGTGAGTTTCACAAGCAAACACAGAGCATCTGACACTCCGAAAATGATTAAAACTATTCTAATCAGGAAGTTTTACTCATTATAAATCTTTAATTCCGGTGTTACGTTTTTTTTGTGCTTTCTGCTCAAGAGAAATGTTTCTTAGGTGACTTGAACATGTCACTAGGAAACAGCTGTTAGACACTCACAAAGAACCTGAGGAATTATCAATGTCCAAAAAACAATCCCAAGAAATAAAGTCCAATCTAACAAGACTCTCAGATATTTATTAGTCAGTTATTGTATTTAGGTTCTGAAGGTGAGATTGACAGCTAGCTCACAAACACTGACAAGAGGCTGAATGAGTTAATAAGCTAGCTATAAACCTGGTGTTAAATGTTGTTTAGTTGTGTTACAGTACATTCTGTGCGAAACTTTAACCCATTTGTTTTAGTGTGTCAAACATAAAAGCAAGCTAACAGGCGAATAGGATTAAGTGATAGTAGAGGCTGTGTCCAAAACCGCTCTCTGTTAACTAAGTATTGCGCCTTAAGAGTGCGCAAGAGCGCGGTTCTGGACGAAGCCTTCATCAACTTAACGTTACCTTGATATGCTAGTAAATGCTAAGCTGCTCAGAAGATACTCGAACGTTTAGTTTTCAGCGCTAATACAGAGTGTGAGTGTGTGTGTGTGTGTGTTGCACTTTTTTTCACCTCCACGTCGATGTCCAGGAAGCCTCCCTCGGCCACCTCGAACATGAGGCCCATCTTGGTGCCCGAGTTGACTCGCTCGTAAAAGCACTCCTCGGCGTGAGCATCAACGCTGACGAAGTAACCGGACGCGGTGGCGCACAGCGCCGCCAGGACAACCGCGACTTCCGAAAAGGTCAACATGGCGAGAACTCAGTTTTTTTTTAACAAAATTCAGACATGAAAAGGAATTTTATTTTACAAAATCAAAGAGTCCGGCTTTGCTTCACTCGAGGAAGTGCAACCCTCGGCGAGCCGCGGACATGCGGAGGAGGAGTCACTCACATCAGCCAGCTGCCGTGAACGCTTCTGATTGGACAGAACGGACAGCTTCCTTAGTGCCACGTAAGGCTAAACCACGGAAGGCGCGGAGGGACAAACTTTACACAGATTAACGCAACGAAAGTCTCTTATTTAACTGTAAAAACCTACCTGAGCTGAGTCAAAGCCAAGGGAGTACAGGCAACTGTTTTAGGCTGGACAAGTGTGTTTGTTGTGCCTCTGTTGTACAGTATTAGGACATTATTTCCCTGCCCTAGTCCTGGAGAACCCCAGGTGGTTTCACTGCTCACTATAAGAGTTGTTAAATGGCTTTTTAGTAAAATAAGGAGTGTTGTGAGCAAGGAGCTTGTTAAAGTGTGCAGGACGAGGGGTTCGCCAGGATCAAGGTTGGAAAATAATTGTGTGGTAGGCTTACAGGTGGACTTAGGCTCACATTTAATTCTGTGACGAACAACAATCACACCTACACCCAAAAGCAAAATCTTCTTAGCTCACATGACAAATTTTAATTAAGAACAACCAGCAAGAGTTGTCACAAGTGAATGTAACTCCCTGTTGGACTACATTTCAATTAAAAAAAATTTTCAATTCAATTTTATTTGAATAGTGCTTTTAACAATGGACATTGTCTGAAAGCAGCTTTTCAGAACATAAGAAACATAGTACAAAAGTCCTAGATTAATGTTAGACAAAATCATCCCTAGTGAGCAAGGAAAAACTTCCTTAGATGGTATGAGGAAGAAACCTAGAGAGGAACCAGACTCAAAAAGGAACCTCATCCTCATTTGGGTGACACTGGAGAGAGTGATTATAAATGATTATAACACTAGGGAGTGTGATTATGAATGATGTTCATGTTTTCTACAGTCATATACAGTCAGCTGGAGTTGTGTGATGCAGATACAGCATATATGTAGGAGGTTATTGTCATCCTCAAAGTCCACATAGGGTTAGCATCTTCGCTTTGAATACCCAAAATCCTCACAAAGCAAAATCCAGCTGGAGCCGGTCAATCTCTGGATGCCTCAGGATCCTCGCAGGGTTGGCCTCTTCTCACTGATGGTCTACTGGAGCATCTCTAGATGCCTCGGGATGGGTAAAAAATGGAAAACAATTGGAAAGGAATTAGCGTAGCTGCTGTTTGTAATATCAGCAAGCACTAGATGATAATGTGCATTTGATCAGATATACTGGAGCACAAGTTTATGGGATATATTATGTGCATTTCATGATGTCTTTTAATGTTATTTTCATTATCCAAATGCTTTGATTTGCATTTTTATATGTGAGATATGCTAAGAAAAAGAACTCGATACGGTCAGTAACCCGAGTTAAGGTTAGAAATAGAGACCTTGGAGCTGGGAGAATACCTGCTGCATCACCATACTGCTATTTCTTCTTATTCTTGCTGTTATTATTCTCATCCAGTTGGCACAATAAACCTGTATTTCATTATTGAAGGTTTAAGATTCTTTATTTGTCACATACATAATACATACATGTGATGTAAAGTAGTGAAATGATTTGGTTAGTTACTCCGTTTACAGTGCAACAACGAACAGAACCAACAATAAGCTAAGAAAACAATACAGAATATAATAAACATATAGTAAATATTGTAGCCTGTGAAGAAAGGTAATGTGGGTTAAAATAAAATGTAATAGAATGCATACAATGTCTAAAGAATTATATCGTGTGCAAACATTTTTCTCTATAGTTCTGTGTGTGTGTATCTGTGTGTGTGGTAGGAATATGCTGACTCTCTCATGTGGACTGCCTCCTCCTGAGTCTCTCTGTGAAGGTCCTCAGGAGCTGAAGTACATAACATATACACAACTGTCATACATTTTTTAAATGGTTGCTTTAATTGTCTGACCGAATAAATACACTCTAATCTACTTAGATCCTAAAAAAAAAAAAGTATAATAAACAATTCATTGCACTATTATTAAGTTTAACCCAATGCATTTTCTGCAGGCTGGCTTGGAAAGAAGTATCTCCAGATAATTCAGTTATCTTCGTAAGCGCTTTATTCTGGGAAGGGTCACTTTGGACCCGGAGTTTGTCCTGGGAATGGCAGGAAGCAGGAACACTAAATCTGCAGGCAGCTTCTGCCATTTCTCATCACAGAAAATCCCCAGCCAAACATAACTAATGTTGACGAAGTTTCTATAAACATGTTGTTTCAGTTGATGTTTGTCCATCAGTGTGAATGTGATAGACATCGTCAGTGCTCTTAATGAGGTAGTGTAGATCACCTGGATCTTTACTGTGTTGTACAGAACTAGTCAGAACCAAAACACTGAAATCATGTGGGATTAAACATTACATAAAATCCATAGCACTGTAAGCATTTTATTACATTACATATTTTATTTTATTATTAAGCAGGTACTGTCCTCAGTTTTTAGCTAGATTCCAGCTGCAAGGGCAGAAGCCTGAAGTACTCTATGCACATGTATATTTAATAAATTTAATCATATTTAAAATGTGCTAATAATTATATCTTCTCTGTTAACCTTCTCTCCTAATGAGACCTATTTACAGAACACCAAGTAAAGTGCTCCTAAAGTGCTGTTGATATGGCTGGCCTTAAATTTTGGTTGCTCTTGAATAATTGACAGCCTACTGCTTTTAAGTAGCTACAAAACTGTTACAGACATCGATCCGTCCATCCATTAGGCTGTTCTACGTTTCCCACAGCAATATTTTTGGCAGTGCCAGTAATCAACAGTGGTTTGTCACCATGGTAAACAAGGATATACGCCACCATTCATAGATGCTTGAAGAAAGATATTTCTGAGTGGACATTTATAACGCTGAAGCTGTATCGGTTCTACAATTTCAGCAACCCGGATCTGTGATGTTTGAGTTGCCAGGTCATGCTGAACAGAACATTCAATATTCAATTCATTTAACATTTATTTATTTGCGCTACTGTGAAACATATTTAACCTCCGTGTTAAGATGACATGATACAACGGGTAAAGTGCTTAGCCAGATGGCAGACATCTCACACAAAGGTTTACAGTCAATCGCGAAAATGATCAAAACTAATTATAGATCTAGCTTTCTGTCTGCTTCCCAGAAGGCCACCATTCCAAACTCAAACAACTTATTGCCTGCCTCGCTCCATTCCAAAACACACTCTTCAGAAAACAGACACATGGCGTGTCAGACACAGCAGTAAATAGTAACACTAGTTTGTACACTATATGACCAAAAGTATGTGGACATCTGACCACCAGAATTGCTTCTGAATGACACTGATGTCTGGTGTGCCCAGAACCATAGTTACTATGTACCCAGCATTCTGTTTAATTCTTCTTAATTCCCAGTGGTGGTGGAAATCATCTGGATAACATACTCAAACAACCCCATAGAATTGACCTTTGCACTCACTGCATCAGTAGGTATGACCTTGGCTTTGTTGGAATTGAAGAAAATGCACCATGGATCAATGGCACACCTTGAAATAATGCACTTGTGGATGACCTGATCCCCATGGACTGGTAGGGTATAGAACCATAGGTGCCAATGGGGATCTTGCTTGCTTGTATATTTATTTATTTATTTAAATTAATTAATGAATTTATCAATCACAATATCAGTTATTGGAGGGCACGGTGGCTTAGTGGTTAGCACGTTTGCCTCACACCTCCAGGGTTGGGGGTTCGATTCCCGCCTCCGCCGTGTGTGTGTGGAGTTTGCATGTTCTCCCCGTGCCTCGGGGGTTTCCTCCGGGTACTCCGGTTTCCTCCCCCAGTCCAAAGACATGCATGGTAGGTTGATTGGCATCTCTAAATTGTCCGTAGTGTGTGATTGCGTGAGTGAATGAGAGTGTGTGTGTGCCCTGCGATGGGTTGGCACTCCGTCCAGGGTGTATCCTGCCTTGATGCCCTATGACGCCTGAGATAGGCACAGGCTCCCCGTGACCCGAGTGCACTTTGGATAAGTGGCAGACAATGAATGAATATCAGTTATTGTATTCATATGCTATATTCTCCCATATATTGTCTGTTTATTTTCCTTGTACAGCTTCCCACATTAGTGTACAGCAAATTTCATTTTTTCTTTAGCATTCTATGTTATCTTCATTTATTTTACTTTGAAATTCTATTTTTTAATATGCTATTTATTTTAACTCTACTTCTATTTTTATACACAGACAGGTGTAAAAGGCATTTCACTACGTCATACTGTGTAAGATTTGAATACAACATAACTAGGAATACTCTATAGGTTCACTTTCATGGTATCCTGCGAGGTCAAACAATGCAGTTTTCCTGCTCTTTCACCTGAGGTGCTTGCTAGCAGTAGTTTTTTACAGTGACCCATGTCACTTCAGCATCCTGTAACGTGATAAGATAATGTTCACTGTACTGTGATGTTCAGCATTGGCCACCACAGCATGTCTTGAGATCCCTTGCAGCCATTGCAATGAACACCAAATGTGGTATAGGATGATACAAAGTCTGTGTACTAGAGGCTAGTAGTGTTTCCTAGACTGCAAGGTCACAGTGAACAGTGAGACCAGTCATGAACTAATGAGGTCCATCTGAGCATTGTCAAACTTTTCTCAGACCTGCGACAGGCAGCACTTTCCCCGCTGCATCATTGTGCTGTTCCTGTGGGTGAATTGCATTCAGTGGAGTTAAACATAGATGGTCCTATATAAAAAGCAGAATAAAAAGCACCATCCAACCTCATGACTGATGAACCTGACAATCCCAGTTCCAGTTTTTTGATCTAACACCAGAGCTCCATACACTTCCTGTGCCACGCTGCAGCCCCAGCCAGTGAGGATGCAGCCGCCATAACTGTCTCTCCCACGCAGACCCCTTTAGTGAAAAAAGCTTTACTTCTGAAAATCTTTTGAACTGTACTGATGTTGTCTGCCCTCCTAGCATCCTCAACGAAAGAATGGTCAAAAAACAATAACCTTCCTGCACTGTATTTGTCCATTCAATGTAATATGAGCAGCATAATGAGCTAGTTAGTTTTATCTATGCAGATGAATTGGGTGGTCTGCTCAGGTGTCTATCAATTTAATGGGTTTAGTTAGAGACAAGATTAGATTTTTGAGCTTTGTTAGTTGACTCATATGAAGGAGGACTCAATCCCATGTTACATCTATTTACATGGAATTTATGACTCATTGGCCAGAACAGAGTAATCTTACAATGCATCTGCTAAATGGATGTTTATCCCCTGGAGCCCCAAGTGCACAGTTTGTGCCAGTAGCTGAGAGCGGAGTACACATGAGCAAGGCGTCAGTACAGGAACTGAAAAACATCATTCACAAGTGCCAAGTAGCCTAGCAGCTGGGATTAAGACATTTTCCTTCACCTTAGTGCAGAGTGTAACACATTTTCAAACAAATGCAGTTATACCCAGGTGCTACCTCATAAATCCACCTACAATGCAATTGCCTAAGGTGATTCTCCCTCTCAACATTTCTCATATGTAAATACATTTTAAGTGCAGCGTGTTCAAAATGCACAAACCTCAGGTGGTACAGTCCATTGTATTCCTCTGTTCATTGTTGGATGGACATGATCGCCATGAAGAAGCGTGTTCCTAGAAACTAGCCTATTGTCACTTGCATGAGTGTATGTTTCCACTGGAGAACTTGCTACACTTATATAGGCTTCCCTGGATAAGAACGTGTACCAAAACACTAAATGTAAACATGCAAAACAGTAGAGAAATAATTTCAAAAAGCTCCTTAGACCAGGGACATAAAACTCCAATAGACACTGTCATTCAGTGTGTGTGTGTGTGTGTGTTCCCTTTAAAGCGCTACAGTATCGTTTATAAGATGTAATTAATTTATTTACTTTTATAAGAGATCGTATTCTACATTCTTTTCCACCATTTTTACATTTTATTGAAGTAACTTCCAGAAATATTCAGATGTGTGATGGACATGTCGACTAAACTAAAATGAACAATTGTTTAACAGTCAGATATTGAAATCCTGCTTAGCTGAGAAGCACAGGTTGGGTCAATATTTCCTGGAAAACTCTGTATGTCCCCTGTATTGTGTATATAGGACCACTGTTATCATACATCTGGTTTGGTTATTGAACTGAGGTTTGTCTGATAAAATCAAAAATCAGAACCATCATCCCATCTCCATTTAGAGCCTAATATATGATACTGATTGACAAGCAGCTGGGAATTTTATTTCAACGACACCCCCCAACCCTGCCCCCTGAAAAAAAAAGCAAAAGCTGAGCTATACGAGTTCATATTTACTTTAAAAGCTGCGCTCAGTGTCCACTCACGTCCAAACTGGCTAGAAAAGCAATCACATAGCAGTATTCGTTAATAGAACTGTTCACGGCATGTCATTTGGCAACAATGAAGTAGGTGGTCCATCCAGCGAGGATCAAGGCACCAAAAAACACGGTGTAAGTGAACAGAACGAATCTCAGAAGGTCTCGGAAAGTCCTGAGAAAGCGGAGCGTCAGAGGTTCTGAATCGAGATGAATATCCATCTTCACCTCAAAGGGACAGCAAGGTCCAGAGACCTGTTGGCATAAATATTTGTTTGTAACATAAACAGGCCTAATTGAGTGCCAGAGACACACTTTGGGTTTGGTCTTGATAGATTGGCGTAATTTATTATTATTATTTCAGCCCACACTATGAGGTACTTGAAAAACTATACTATACTACAGGGTGATACCCTGAAAAATGTGAATGGAGCAGACTTTTAAAAAGAATTTAAAGTACAGCATTTTTAAGAACCACTGCAAAACCTTTACTTCAAGATTAATACGTCACATGTACCTTAGCAAGCAAAAGATAAAGACTAAAAGTACAAAAGATAATGCTATCTCCTCAGTGAAAAAGAAAGGTGCAGTTTAGTACTCTTTTGTTTCTTAAAGTGTAACAGAATATGACATCAAATCAAGAAAACCGTTGGACATCAGAGTGACCTGAAACTGAAATTAAAAATCCAAATGTCTGGAGATTTCTGTTATATTAGGACTTGGATATAAAAAAAAGAAAGTGCATTTTAAAATATAACAAACTGTATCTTAAGTGCATTAAATTATACAAACACAAGAAATGATACTAAACTGAAGAACCTGAATCAGTCCAATGGGATTATGATCTATCCTTAAGGTAACACTTTTTTAATCTCCTGTGCATCTGTTTCCTGGAAAGGTGCACATGCAAAGATTTTACACTAAAAAGGTTATTATTATATTATAGGTTCATGATTCAAGGTATGAAAGATAAAGGTGCCAATCCAATGACGAGGAACGGTACAGTTGCTACATTTTAGTCCTTCAGGCTATGACCATGACAAATGTAATAATAAAAAGCAGACATTTCTTAGTTTTTTCTCTCCAGTACAAAGAAACATGGCACAATAGTATGTCTACTAACAAAAGGTCACTAAAGTTGCCTTACTTTAAAAA
Organism: Hemibagrus guttatus; assembly: GCA_033459395.1. Classification (NCBI taxonomy): domain Eukaryota; kingdom Metazoa; phylum Chordata; class Actinopteri; order Siluriformes; family Bagridae; genus Hemibagrus; species Hemibagrus guttatus. The sequence continues at coordinate 4,882,790 of JAUCMX010000021.1, forward strand.
AAAAAAAGTAATAAGGTGTGGGTTTTGGATGTTGCAGTATTCATCTTAAATGTCCTTAAAGTGAAGAAGCAACCCTGTGAAATATACTCCGTGCATGTGCTTGATTTAATCTGGTATGTTGTTTTTCTAAGGAAAAAGTCATTCACTTACCGTGGAAGGATATTTCTCTGATGGTCAGTACAGAGTAAAGTGGCGGTGCTCTGTGTCCTCGGGCTCTGCTGAAAAGCTGCTGCTCGTCCTCATGCCACAGGAGTGGTCGAGAAGGAGGCAATTAAATTGATTACGAGAGGCAGGAAACCCTTGGGTCCGTGCTTATGGGAGTTAGAGGAGCATTCAGCACCTGCTCCATGGGCGAGTTCCGGCCCGCCTCTCCATCTCTCTCTCTCTCACTGCGTGTGTGTGTGTGTCTGTGTGTGTGTCTTTCTCTCTCTAAAACCCTACAGCCTGCACGAGATCACAACAATCAACTCTAAATTGTGTTAATTAGCTCCAGTATCCTATCCTTACACAAAGACAAATGAACGCAGATGTTTCATAACCAAATTTCATCATCTTTAATGTCATTTTTGGCGAAATTTTAACTTCTTGCCGTATTTATTTATCTTTTTTTAATCAGTGGAGATCAATATACAGGTTTCACCTCAGCCGAACCTCTATTGGATACGTAATGCCCTGAATAGGGTGCAAGAGCCATTGTGTTCACCTTCTATGTAGTGCGCTTATATAGGCCAGTTATATAGATTTTTCTACTGTGTTTCTACTTCCGTGTCTTTCCCGCGCTGAGGCGCTCGAGCGCAGCATGGTCCAATCATTGATCGGCGCATCTCAGCTCACGCACAGTAAGAGGTTTATCCGGAAAGACAGAGAACAAATGGCCCTTTAATTTAATCAGCGTCCTCCGTTGTCGAGTCATGTTCCATTCCAGGCCCACATCTCCAGACACAGGACCATTATCGGCCTGTTACACGACTAATTGCCGCTCCTTTGTGCTCGCAAGCTACTTTTCAGGCCCACCGACTTATTACAAGCTTATTTTTTCTGACTGCAGACGAGCTCCTGCTCTTCTAATCTAACTAAAGGGCTTCATACTGACTACACTGTTTTACTAAACCCACAGTCAGCTCACGTTAGTGTCAATAAAATACAGTATGTATGCATTTATTTATTTTTATTAGGCCACTGAGCAAATCATAAGTGCCTAAATGCTGTACAGAACCTACATCTTAAAGTATACATATATAATTAACCACAGACACATTTGCCATTAAGGAGTCGGTACAGATCGGCTCAAATCTTCCTTCTACTCTGTTCTCAATCAGACGTAATGAATCTGGAGCTGATCCCAGGAACACAGGGTGCAAGGCAGGCATATACACCTTGGAATGGGTGCCAGTCGATCACAAAAAACTGTGCACTCAGACACACACTCTCTCAGACACACCTAGGGGCAATTTGGTGTAGTCAATCCACCTATTGTTTTCAGGAGGAAACCAGAGAATCCAAAGGAAACCCACATGGACACATGGATCGGGAACGAACCAGGAATTCTTTGTTTTGAAGGCGGTGATGCTACCCACCGAACCAAGCACCCCCCTAATATACACTTCTCATTTCCTCCTTAGAAAAGTTCATATAGAAGGAATATGAAGAAAATAGGCTAATGTCAGAGAAATAAGCTCCACATCTGGCGATTTTTTTTTCTTAAATCAAGGGATCAGTGTTCTTAGAATTTGCGATACAAGTTCTTACAATGCGATGGTTACTAACTGGCTTTCAATAAAGGTGCACTGGGAATTGCAGTTGGTGCATTCCAGAAAAGGGGGTTAACAAAAAGAGAACATTTAATGACTTAAAGGCGTTGCGTTTGTACTTGTGTATACAAGAGAAATTAGCACGTGCTCTAAAATGCTCATGGGACATTTTCAGGGTGTATGTGCTTCAGGACGGTCCATTAGAGATTTTATCCAGCTGGTGCCGTTGATGAGTTTGGTGGTGGCGATGATGTACTCCGTCCCACCGTCTTCCATCTGAGACAGGAAGCGGAGTGCGGCGATTTCTGCATACGTTACACCACCGAGGAAGAACACCAGCGTTGTCCTGTTCTCTCCCTGCTGACCTGAGAGGTCAAAGAGTACACACTTAGTCTTTACACAAACACAGCTGCTTGATGAGTCGTTTTCATATCTGCCTTTTGCATCTTTCGCAATTTCTGAAGTTTTCATTTTTGGATGCTGGGATAGAGCAAGTCTCAGAAGAATTAAATAAAACCAAACTTTCAAGTTTCTATTAGAGTATGGTGTGGAATTGAAAACAAAGCCCCTAAAAACCTAAGCAATGCACACAGAGAGCTGCGTCTGAAGAGTTTGCAGTACTGTTTTCTAATTAGCACCTTTCTGCCAGCAGTACAGGGCAAGTATCGACATGCACTCTTCATAACACTCTAAATAACCTCAAAATGAACGAGACCCAACAAGCCACCAATTCTGTTAACATATACATTAAAGGGAATGGTTTAAATATAGTTCTTATGTGCCAAGACTCCCAGTCATGAACACACAGAGAGGATCAACAAAACGTGTGAAAGACAAAAGCGCCTCTTATCTTCAGTCACCGTGTGTTAGCCATGTTAGCTCAGCATCTAGTGTGCAATAAAACTGTCACAAAGTGTCCTTTTAAAACCTACACATATCTAAAGACACGATTAACAAATTAGTCTTCCTCGACATGTGTTTTCAGCGATAGCCTTTGCCTATGTTTAAAAACTGAATGGACATGAGACAGGGATTATGAAAAGCGTCCTTACCCATAGGACACGAAATCAAACTATTTAAAGAAAAGAGGTCAAATTTAGAACAACAACAACTTAATTCTAATCTTGTGATCTAACTAGTTTGCTCAATACAATGCTCATTAGTGTGGGTTGGAAATGTGCTGGCCCTGGGGTGTGTGTGTGTGTGTTTTGTTGTTTGTTTGTTTTTTTAAATATATTAATCCTGAATGTCCTGACCATAAAGTTTTCATCTAGCATCAGCTGTGTGATATCCATAAAAATGTATTATTAGGACTAATTTTTTTTAATTGTATGGGAGATTTGAACAATGTGTATAGACCCCAGAACATTCCCTGTCCCTGTATCACTCCCTGTATCATTTCACTCATGCTTACAGTGTTCGAAACATCGCTACATTTATTAAATAAGCCTAAAGTCCTAATCTAAAGGGATTTAACCCTCGCTTCATCTCTACCTAAATAGAGCAATGCAGCATCCTTTGATTCCCAGAATCACTAAGGCACATCAATACTCAAAAACAGCTCTTTTATTAACACTTGTTACTATCTAGCACCTTACACTTACGTTTCTTATGGAGACCAGGTGGAAGCTGCTGTCTCTCCTCAAAGTGTGGCCCAGGCAGCATTTTCAGCACCTCCTCAATGCTTCTCCAGCCCGGCCGAGCCAGAACCTGAGTCAGCCTCACGCTGAGAGGAGCGTAACCGCTGTACACATAGGAGATGTCGTTGGGGTTCTGGAAAAAATAAATCAGCAGGGATTGAATAATGTGTATATATATCTCATGATCTCTACTTATTCATATTGACAAATGCATTTTTCACTAAAAGGCCATCGAGCACTGCTGTAACAGTAGCATTGTTACACATTGGCTCATTGGTGTATAACAGAATACTCAGGAAATGCTGAATATGAAACCACTTCCTGTCGAACCGAGCTTTAACATAGACTTAACATCATTGTGGTAAGACTAAAATATAAAATGGTGTTATCTTATTCTGCTGCTCTCAGAAATGTGGCAAAGACAGTAATGTGACAAGTGAAGGTTAACTGTGAATATTTAAACATTAAAATCTAAATATATGACTTCAATATTTAATTCAAGATCGGACTCCAATATCAGGGTCAGGGGCACGCTGGAACCGAAGCAAATCACTGTGCATGAGGCTGGTGGAATAAACCCAGTATGGGACACCAGTCTATGTAGCGACATCACAACTACTCAGTAATTTAATAAAGTAGTCCACTAGTCATCTTTCCATTGCTGTATGTAGACCAGTATTTTTTTGATGCAGTAGAACAACGAAGAGCCATTGTACAATTCTTTTTTTGTACAATTCTCACTTTTGTAAAATTCTCGTGGGGTAATCAAACTCTAGCAACACCCCTGAACACACCAGTTCTTGAAAGTCACTTGTGAAAAGCTGAAATGTTGGATTCTGAAATTGGGATGTTTTTTCAGCCATTTTCACCCCCTCACCTCTGTAGCATTTTGAGCTGGTATGTGCTACTGACCTGACTCTAAACTACAAGTGGGACTGGATAGTGACGTGATGCTTGTGTCTCCAAGAGCACACTTTCTTTTTACATAGCACTGATCATAATGCAATTCACAATGCAACAACACAAGGATTTTATCTACATTTTATTCAGTGTTAAAGATGAACACATAAATTGCAGGACACTCGTCCAAGAAGGATTTCTCAAATCGATGCAAAGTGACACAAAAGCGTTTACGGTCCATTAAAGCTTTGGGTTTAGAGTTTTTTGTTTATATAGTTTGAAATATTTTCACACCAACACACACTAATCGACTAGTCTATAGAACCCATACTATGCACACACACATTCACACACTCATTCAGCTTATTCCAACTTTTCTCTTTCCCCATTTCAGCTCAGACTGACCTGTTCGTTTGCATCCTCCATCCAAAGCTTGAGCGTTTTCCTGATGGTGGGATAGTTGTTCCTCGTGGTGGTCTGAGGTTTGAGTAATCCGACCTTCTCCAAGTTGTTGAGGGTCAGAATGTGCTCGTATCCATACGTCTACATGCAAAACAAATATTTACAGAATATTTGTAGAGTGACAAGAATGTGAACTGGAAAAACCAATAATATTGTCTAGTAATAAGTCTGATATTAAAACCTGGAGGATTTCTCTCTTGTAAAAATCAAGAACTTTCTGTTTCAGGCCGTTATTGCAGATGGACTGCATGCAGACCAGCCGGAGGATCTTGATAAGTGGGTCCTTCTGCGCTATGCTGTCTTCTATGTAAGTGTTAATCTGCACAAAAAAAATTAGAAGGCGAGGATTACTTCAAGTGTATCATTGTGTATTTTTTTTTAAAAATAAATTATGTAACAGTTTTGAGTAAAGCATGAAAAAAATGACTTGTTTATAGAATGAACTTCACCTTGTCTGTATCCACTCCGGTCATGAACTCCTGCTCCACTGTCAAGTTATCAAAAAAATCTTCAGAGGCTGAAAAGTGGAAGATCAGCAGACTTAGCAAAAAAAATCAGTTTGATATAATGTCAAAGTATTTGTTTTTTTAAAATCTGGTCTTGTCCTACAATCTCTCCCTGGATTTCTTAATCAGTTCACACTGCATGATTTCAGCAATCTTTTAAGATTTTTACTTGCCACACTGTATGAGATTAAAATCTTGGCTAAAACCTGTAACAGTCTGTGAGATAATGCATTAATTTTCCATGTCAGGTTATACAGTTTAAATACTCTAACCACATACTTTTAGAATTCACTTAAAAAAGGGTCTACATTTCTACTTATGACTTAGCTTGGGCTCATGTAAGCAGGAACAATTTTTTCTGTCTAATAAAAGGTTTTGCTCATGTTTCACGTCACAACGAGTGTCACACTCGGCATCAGAACACCCAGGACATTAATCAGGCTTTCCCTCCCCACAAGAATCCTTGTTCAACTTTTCTCTGCAATGGCAAAATCTGGCCAAAGTTTTTCACAGTGTAATGCCACAGCTTTAACCAGACAACATGTAAGCACTAAAGAGTTAAACTAATCTGTGACACACAGAATTTGGAAAAAAAACCCCAAAAGAACATACTGGTGATGTCTTTGATGAGTTCAGCAATGGACGTGTGATTGGCCAGTGAGGTGCGAGCAGCCTGCATATGAGGCAGCTGGGATACAAACTGTTTAATCTCTCCAACTGTCTTCGCGTTGTGGCGCTCCTAAAACAGACAAAGAGCATATGAAGAAAATGCACCAGAAAAAAAAATACTTACAGTATCCCAAAAAAATATATATACGTCATATACACTGTTAGCGCTCATGCAGAGGGAGAGCATTGAAACATGTCAGATTAATTTATATAATCCCATTAAAGGGGCAAACTCTCATTTCTAAAACCTAAATCTAATTATATTGCCATTATATTAAAGCTGATAAGACCCTACTAAGTTTAACATTAGACTTTGTGTCAACTCATGCATACTAAATGCATATTATAATCTATCTAGGCTAGTTATTTTGGTCATTTCTCATAGATTGTCAGAAAAGCACGGCATTAAGAGATGGATGACAGTTTGGATAACTTTAGTATTTCAACTTTTGCTGAAGTATGTTAATAAACATGGCCAAGAAGTGCCTACTTTCACAAAAGTGTTAATGTGACATGCTTAGTCATGCCTAGATGACCAACCATAGACCCATTTTGCATCACTAACTACTTCTCAGAACACATTAACAGTTTTTTAAACATGGTATTCTGTGAAAGTCCGGCTACTATATTTTGACCGAAAAGTGCTTTACATTTTTCAATCAAAAAGTGCTCCTGTGTTCAAAGGTTTGTTGTCCCGTGGAAACTCGTGCTCCATTTTCACAGTGTCTGAAGATGAAACCTGGTCAGTTTTGACATTTTACAGCTAAAGCTAAAATGACAATGAATCTCTGCAGACTGGAGACCAGCAAGTCGGGCGGATTTTCACAGAAAGTGGGTGGATACCAGCAAGTGGGAGGAGTTAAGGTTTGGGTTAAAGTTAGGGAAGACAGCCAAGAGAATTCAGATGTCGCACCAATTCAGAGCTGTATCACTCTACAGTATTGGAGCTGGCTCCACGCTGCAGAGAAACACATCTCTAATGTTTGGTACAATAGTTTAAAAGCTGAGACACAAACTTCAAATGCGGCGGAGATGATCTTGGCTTTCTTGCTAAGTGCTGCGCCAACAGCGTTGAAGTTCTTGTCACGGATTTCAGCATAGAGCTCCTCGGCAGAGTTGAGCTGTAACTTCTTGGGCTCGGTGGGCAGATCTTTACCTCCTTCACCTGCCTTCTTCTGGGCAAATTTCTCAGGGGGAAGCTTCACATAGCCTGTAGAAAAAAGATTTTAAAAGTTATCATGCTAATCAGAAGCTAAAAAAAATATTACTTGAAGATTTATTGAACCAATTCTCTCATGCTACTGAATTACAAATGGCACACTGAAATTTCACTGTTTGGCATTATATTTTAAAACACTCAAACAGTGCAAGTTGATATTGGATTTATGTGGGAAATGTTAAGGAAAAAAATTTAATCTTGCTTGTATAAAGTATTCACCCCCTGTGCTATGGAAGCTCTGAAAGAAACTGTCCTACAAAGGACCCCTGGCATCAACCTGTGTGAAGTTTCTACAGTTTTCAGAAGTTAGACAAACATAAGACAAATGCACAGATCAGGGAAAAAGTGCAATATATATATATATAGTTTGGATATCACAGTGAATACAGTAGGATCAATAATCAGGAAGTGGAAGCTGCATCACATAACCCAGGCACTGTGAGAGAAGCCACAAAAAAAGATAACAGTCACTTTGAAGGAGCTATAGAGTTCAGTAATGGTGCACCAGTCAGTTATATAAAGAACACTGCATAACACTGGCTTTAAGGGAGAAGGGCAAGAAAGAAGCTGTTACTCAAAAGGTTGGCTGAATCTGAATGCATGTCAGAAAGCTTGAGTGTGACCCAGCTGCAATGTGAGAAAAGTGTTTGTGGTCAGATGAGACCAAGATAGTGCTTTTTGACCAAAATTCAAACCTGAAACTTCTTACAATGGTGGCAGCATCATACAATGGACATGCTTCTCATCAGAAGGAGCCAGACATCTTGTTAGAGTCGAAGGAAGAATGGAATGAGGAAAATATAGGAAAGATGCCGCAGTGAACCTGCTTTAGTTTAGTAAGCAACTGAATCTTTAAAGAAAATTCATCTCTCATCAGGACATCGATCCCAAAGGCCACAGTGAGACAGGTGTGGCTCAAGAACAAAACGTTGTTTTTCTTATCTCAATTCCATCGAACATCTGTGGCACTATTTGAAAATTGCAGTCCAACAAGCATCACCCAAACAACCTGAACAACCTGGAGCAAATCTGGTGAGAAGAAAGAGCCAACATCACTCCAACACTGTGTACAACGTTGGCACATATACATCCCAAAAGAATTAAAGCTGCTGTTGCAGCAAAAGGTGGCACTATCAAATGTTAAAATATTTCTCAACAGACTGTAAATCCAAAGTCACCTCACAATAATTGATTTTACAGTGTTTTAAAATATCAACCAGAATGAAATTTCAATGTACTATCTGTAACTCAGATGCTAAAAAAAAAAAAAAAAAAAAAAAAAGAATTGGTCAGAAATCTGAATAATTTTGCAAAGCACTGAAAACACAGACAGACAGACAGACAAACAGATAGATAGATGACACACCATTAGTGATGCCATAGATCTCATCAATGAGACCTTCGTAGGTGAGCTGTGTGGCTAGTGGTGTGAGCAGGTCCACGTTTCGGTCCAATAACAAGAGCGTATCAAACACAGGCAGGATTTGATTCTGAGTGCCAGCAAACTCTCTCTTCATCCTCAGCATCATGTTTGCTACATGCTTCAGGAAAAAAAATATAAATTTGTTTAAGATGGTTCTAGTCAAACTGCCATTGAAACAAGCATGTGTTGTTGTGATTTGGATTAAGAATAGTGCTTTTACTTTGTGGTCATGGAAATATAAATAAATTTATAATGCTATTCCCGTACTGATATAAATGGACAGCATGACTACATGTAGAAACCATCAGCAACCTAAAGGGGCAGAAACGGTGTTGTCCCTCTTACCCTTGCACATTCTCCTTTGCCAAAGATCTGCGGGATAGTTCCATACAGCGCCTGCAGAGTCATCAAACCCTTAGCAGTGTGATACAGGCTCGTCTGATCATTCTCAAGATAACATTCCTGCATTATAACAAAACAGAAGAAGGCAAAGGAGAAAGAAAAGGTGAAGTATTTCAAATTCTACGAAAATGAGAAAAAAATGAGACTCTGTTCTTATGGATAAATGAATAGCATCAAAATATCAGTATAACAGTGTGTATTGATTATAATAATGGTTAAAAGCAAAAACACTCAAGTCCCTGTACAGTATAAGTAAGCATTAAAAGCTTCAAGTAGCCTGCGGAGCAAATGTTTGTCCTTTAGATTTGTTGTGTGTATTTGTGTGTGTGTGTGTGTGTGTGTGTGTGTGTGAGACTCATCTGTCAAAATATGAACACTTGAATGCAAAACAGTATATACACCAATCAGCCATAACATTCTGAGCAGTGAGAGGTGAAGTGAATAAGACTGATGATCCCATCATGGCACCTGTTAGTGGGTGGGATATATTAGGCAGCACCTGAACATTTTGTCCTCAAAGTTGATGTGTTAGAAGCAGGAAAAATGGGCAAGTGTAAGGATTTGAGCGAGTTTGACAAGGGCCAAATTGTGATGGCTAGACGACTGGATCAGAACATCTCCAAAACTGCAGCTCTTGTGGGGTGTTCCCGGTCTGCAGTGGTCAATATCTATCAAAAGTGGTCCAAGGAAGGAACAGTGGTGAACCGGGGACAGGGTCATGGACGGCCAAGGCTCATTGCTGCACATAGGGAGCGAAGGCTGGCCCATGTGATCCGATCCAACAGATGAGCTACTGTTGCTCAAATTGCTGAAGAGGTTAATGCTGATTCTGATAGAAAGGTGTCAGAATACACAGTGCATGACAGGTCAGGGCTGTTTTGGCAGAGAAAGGACGACCAACACAATATTAGGCAGTGGTCTTAATGTTATGCCTGATCGGTGTATAGTATATAATTCTAATTACTGGCATGTACCTTTATTCTAAAATCTAGTTCTGCAGACATAGCTCTCTAAATAAATGTTTTAAAAATCTTTTAAAAAAATAAAATAAATAAACACCTCAGGACATTGAGTAGCTTATCCTTTTGTGTTGGTACAGTATCATTAAATCCCAAATCAACATATCTACTGTCTAAAACAACTGCTTACTGCTTCAGTTCACTAATCGTACCAGAGGGCACATATAAAAAAAAAAATCGACAAAGGTCTGTGAAAAATCTCTTCCTTTTCTAAAGCCCTGTAGCTAGTTTCTTGGTCAATGAGATGCTTCCACTTAAAAAAACAAAGGCATACAGAAGCCAAGCTGATTTAGAAATCTGGAGTTGCTGACCATTGGGCTGGTTTTTAGTATCAGTTGAAATATCTGGTTTGTGGTGTAATTGGTCAATTTTATGGGCGCAGCTGATATTCTAAACACAGCATGTAGTTTCTGCCTTGGTGAACTCTTCTACTTACCCTGAACGCACTTTCAGACTCCATGGACAGCAGGTCTCCGTCATAAGGGATGAGGTCCAGAATGTACTCATCGATGTTAGTGAAGGCATTGAGGACGCCTTGCTCCTTTAGCCGCTGCTCACACAGCAGACTGCGGCGAGGTACGAACAGTATGTGGAACTCGCGCTGTGGCTGTAACTTGTCCTCACTGTATGGAAGATACACACATAAAGACGGTTTGCATTGTGTACAAATAAGAGACAGAGAGACAGAGAGAGAGAGAGAGAGAGAGAGAGAGAGAGAGAGAGAGAGAGAGAGAGAGACTAACCTCATTATATTCTCTGCAATAATGTCCATCAACTCCAGCTTTGGACGTACAAAGAAGATGACGTTTTTGACGTCAGCTGGTGGCACGCGCCCCGCTTTGAGTGTAAACATCTTTTCCACTTCATGTTCCTAGAAATACAGAAGATCTGACCTTAGTGAACCTACATAATAATTTATACTGCAGCAATTCTCAATCTAGGGTCTATAGTAGCATGTTTTCCTTCTACAAACTTAGGTCTGGCTTGTTAATAAGTCAAGTTGAGAGCGCACTAAAATATGAGGGGAGCAGAAAAAATGTCACAGAACAGTGGGACAGAGAAAATAATTTTTTATCACATACAAAATGATATACACTACAACCTGCGGAGTTTAACATAAGAAAAGCTGAGCAAGCCTGTGAACCTTTAGCTCCTAAATAATTCCAGGTTTGACTACAGATGCTATATCTATATCCCATACAACATGTACAATGTCCTTCAACAGTTCATTCAATAATTAAGCCTTTTTTTTTTTTTAAGCTTGAAAGCCTTTCTGATATGGAAACAGAGAGACAACCTAAGAACCCTGAAAAATGTAGGAGGCACATGATGTGTACGCATAAATATTCATATTAAAACTGGATTTCAAAATGATCCAAGTAGTTGATCTTTTTTTTAATCAGACATACATATGGAAAGGTCGCCATTTATACGTACTCCACAACGTAAACGCCACGTCCAAAAACACAATTTTCTTACCTTCAACAATGAATACTGAGCTATTAATCCAAATGGTCCGGTAAGGTACTCGTCCCATACAATGGCCTAAAGAGAAACGGTTCATAATTGAAACAGCTTGTTTTTAACCTTCAATGAAGCAAACACGCGGGTTTATACAATCACAGCCTTTCAGGTGCAGATTAGACAAGTGATGTGCAGGGTTATTACAATTAGTTAACTACACAGTGTCTTGTTTATACCTTATACCTTTATATCTTGTTTATTGTTTATACAATCACAGAGTGATGTTATCATTTTAATTCAATAATGAATTGAAATGCTGGAAATGAAAATGAGGGGAACTGCATTCAAAGTTTTACAATTCCACTGAAAGACACCAACACATTGATTGTTTAAAAGTAGCTGTTGAGCTTATTTAACTAATTTGCATTTAATCTTTTGTATCTCAGAATGATTTTAACCTCATTTAATAATATTACATTCAGCTGTCCGGCAAGCAAAAGGCCAATCTACCTAATTACGACAGTTGCAAGCTAATCTATTTAGGTAAAAAAAAAAAAAAAATACCTACCTTCTGATACATTTTTAAGAATTAAAAATGAAAATGAAAAGTTTAATGGGAAAGGATGTGTCACATTTGTCATCAGCATCATCCACATCCGCGTCTCTGACTCAAGATTCACTCACGGACATTTAAACTCATGGCGCGTTGTTGTGTCACTGCTCGACTGTTCATGCTGGCATCAGTGAAGAAATAATCATTCATTGAGCTGCTTTCTGTTGACCAAAGGTTTCCCAACATGATCTTAGCATGCAAATGCCAAGGCAAGGATACAAAGTGGCCTAAACAAAAACAATTCAATGTTCTGGCAAATACATGTTTACTGAAACTGAATTGAAATCAAAACCCAATTTTACCTCAGCAACATCTGACATGTTTTTACATATACATATAAAATTACAATCTACTCCTGTATATTCCAATTATATATATTCCTGTGGATGTGTCTTAGATGTTAAAAATAAGGCTACAACAGATAAATCTAAAATGTTTCTCCAATTAATTGATATAGATGAATCTCAAATTAATTAATTTATATAGATAAATCTTCTACTCCAGGGGTTCTCCAAATTCATTTATTTTTCTGACCTGACCTTTTCTAATGCCTCTAAAAAATACTGTTCAAGTTTAGGTCCAACTTTTATTTTGTTCTAGAGATCCTGAACGTGACTAGTCCTCCTGATCATCACCATAATCACCATACTACTACTACTACTACTACTACTACTACTACTACTAATAATAATAATAATAATAACAGTAATAGTAGTAATAGGGATTGCCAGCGCTGTGATAAAGTAAAAACACTTAACAGACACAGGTTATTCTTCATGGTCCCCTGTTTCACATCACATTTACTCCACCATTCCCTGTATAACTGTACCAATGTGTCCCAGTTTAAATGGTGTAGTCTAACATGGAGTCTCTGGTATTAAAAACAACATGCAGTGATCCAGAGTGAAATAAAGACAGAAATCAAGCCGAGAGGAAGTAAATACTAAGCGGTGTTACATTATTCAAATACTGCACACTGTTTAATATGTTTTTCATGATGTAAACAGGAAAGCCAACAGGGGAAATAAAATATGACCTTGCTTCCTGCGCATTTGTCCAGAAATTCGCGAAGCTCCTTCCTTGCAGCTTCCCTCAAAATATTGAGATTGACTCGGCCATAAGACAAGTGAGAAGCCATATTTACACGGCAAATAGTACGATCATGTGAGGCAGGCCATGTCACGTGGTTCCGTGCCTTCGCAAATTGACGGCTTTCCTTCCTGCGCATGCGCATGCGCACTTTACTAAATTTCTTTAGGTGACCTGTAGGTGGCGATGTGACTCTGTGTTAGACAGGGTTACAAACATAACTCCCAGGTCTTAGAAGTCACTCACTCATTCATTCATTGTTTACCGCATGCCAATCAACCTACAATGCATATCTTTGGACCAGGGGAGGAAACCCCCAAGGCACAGGGAGAACATGCAAACTCCATAAAGTGGTGAGAATCGAACCCCCAACACTGGAGATGTGAGGCAAACATGCTAGCCACCAAGCCACCGTGGCCCCCTGATATTACTGTTTATCCTGTTTCATGTTTAGCATGTTTTAATAATAATAATTCTGTATAATATTATGAGTAAGGCTTAATATTCAAAACAGCAGGAATAAATAAAAATTTGAGGCACTTAGGAACTGATCAGAAGGTTGAGGGTTCAAGACTCAGAACCACCAAGCTGCCATTGTAGGACTGTTGTTCAAGGCCCTTAATCCTCTCTGCTCCATCATGGCTGACATCATGGCTAAAGAAAGAGGTTCACCCTACTGTAATGTATATGTGATAAATAAAGGTTTCTTCTCCTGTGACTCCTGAAAAATTACCCTTTTATCCCCTTCTCCTCTTCTCAGTGTGCCGCCACACTCCAGAATAAAGCTTATTGCTCTGATTGGACAGTGATTGTATTTCAGTGTGACACAGTGTCAACATACTGCTGGAAGTAAAACGCTGTGCAACTGGGAAGTAGTTCACTTCTGTCACAAAGTCATCACCTAATTCTTTTAAAAGTGACTGCTGATTACTTTCATGGAACATATCAAGTGATATAGCCTATATAACAAAGGAAATATGGATTCGTTTTTTTTTTTACCAGTCTGAATGCAAAACATGATAAACAGAAAAGTTGTAACACTTTTATTAAATAAATAACACTTAAAATCTATTTTTATGTCATTTTTTAAATTTTTTTATTTTATTGTGTGGAAAGAGTTCGGGGGTCCCTGTTTCGATCCTAAGCTTGGGTTACTGTCTTTAAGGTATTTTACCTTTCTCTCTTTGTCTGTAGGAAAGAGACTGAGAATGTGAAAGGACTGGAAACAGTATAAACATGTTTTTTTGAAAGGTTGAGGATCCATCTTTGGTCAGGGATGGAGAAGTCTGGAGAAGTCAATGAATGAATGAATGTAATAACAGTGATTAGTCCTCAAGGGATAAATTCTAAACTATATCATCTTAGCTGTTAGCTGCTGGAATTTCAAGACTTTGCATATTCATTGTCTGCCACTTATCCGAGCTACACTCGGGTCACGGGGAGCCTGTGCCTATCTCAGGCGTCATAGGGCATCAAGGCAGGATACACCCTGGACGGAGTGCCAACCCATCGCAGGGCACACACACACTCACACACTCACACACTATTTAGAGATGCTAATCAACCTACCATGCATGTCTTTGGACTGGGAGAGGAAACCGGAGTACCCGGAGGAATGCCCCCCCACTTTGCATATTGATCAAGCCAAAATATATAAAAGTCATTCAAATTTCATGGTCAATACAATTTTGTAAAATACTAAATCACAAATTGTAAAATGTAAAATACTATATTAGATAAGCTGATATTTAGCTTATCAGATGGGGGCTACAAATCTGAGTAAACATCAAGCAACAACAAATTTTCAGTGACAGGAGAAATTAATTGTGTCATATAAATAAGAGTTTTTTTTGTTTTTTTTTTCAATTCAATTCCATTTATGTAACACTTTTAAATATTCTTATTATTTTTTGCAGATTTTATTCAGAACCAGACACTGACGTCTCAACCACTGGGGGGCGACTACCGCTTCCTCCTTATTGCCTTTAGATTCCTATGTAAAATAGCATGTGTGAAAGCAGCTTTGTTGAAATCATACAAGGAAATATTCACCTTATACGATTTTTGGGCAATAAGGGATAAATAATTGATGCAATATTTTAAAAGGAACATCTGCTCTATCTACTCTTGGAAGTAATATCCTATCCAGCCTGGTTATCAAGGTAAATTTGAGCCATTTTTCTGTCTAATCAGAGCTAGAAAGTTTTGTCTTCTCAAGAATTTATTGGGTCTTATCATGATTTGGCTTTTGTGGCATTTCTGCTAAACTTATATCACATCTGGATTCCTGAATCCTTTTTTCCCCTCCTAACTCATGCTCTTTGAATCACCAGACTTTGCAGTCTTTTGTATTACTTCTTTTGCTCTGGATCCCGTTCCTGCTCTATCCAGTTTGCTTCACTTGGCTGCATATCATATGTATTGGTGAGGTATACTGAATTTATGTAGATAAGGATTTCTGGGTCTCTGTATGTTTCCAATGTAATATAATTGAAATGAAATTTTCTTAAACCTTAACTGTTTCCTGTGGGTAGATTTGTTTCAGTTGCCAGTCACACAGGCTCTTCATATCTCATATATCTGATGGAGTATAGGGTTCTGTATGACAGGATATGAGGTTTAGTTCTTATTTGCCATGCACCCTACAGCATTTAGATTAGACATCATTAATATTATTCACAAAGGCGCGAATGACACATAAGAGTCAAAGAACAAAAATAAATAAATAAATAAACATTGTACCTCATAACACAGTTTTTAGGCTGATGGTATCCTAAATCTGTGACATATTGAACCAGTGTTAATGTATTCATTGATAGAGACTTCACTGATAAAGCACTTTCATAGATCACTCTGGATAAGGGCATCTGGCAAATTCCCAAAATGTAAATGTAGAACAAAAGATGAAACAGAAGATAAATAACTGAAATCAGACATGACTCCTGCGTCATTGTCGAACCTGCAGCCACACTAACCCTTTAAGGAAAAAAACAGTGACTGTGATAGGTGGAAAATATAGAGAAACTGAAGTTGAGTATAAATATGATTATTTTGACAAAATCAAAATCAACACTATTTAGAACATAAGGGTTCTCCAAGGATTCTTTGCGTATTTATCACCTCTGTCACATAACCTATTAGAGAAGATCTACATTTTGAGATCTCTGTTTAAGATTTCCCCCATGTGAAATCTTAAACAGAGATCTCAAAAAGTAGATAATAGTAGAACATGGGCAGAGTTGGCCATTAGGACAAAATGCAGCTTTATAGTATTATGAATTTACTGTCCAGTGACAGCGCATCATAGTAACAATATGTAATAAAATCATACATCAGTTCATCTTAACAAAGTATCTGGAGTATCTCAATAGCTCATACATGGAAGTAGAGAGGCATATGCAGCTTATCTAGGTTAGCTGCCCTAATTAATCTGATAGCTGCAAACACACTGCTACATTGCTGGCCTAGATTGCAGTCACAAATATGAAAATTTGTGCATAAATAATAATAAACACTGCATAAACATCCTGAACTGTTGTGTTGCATCCAAAAACAAGACAAAAAGGAACTCCTACATCATGCATGATGGTGCATTTAAACCTAAAATTAAAATTAGAGCAGACTAGTAAAAAATTACAGAGTAACTGCAAAACAATAATCACTTTTATTACATTTTTAAAAATATAAGCCATATAAAGGTTATGCAAGAGCAGCAGAGAATTTGTTTGATGGTTTACCAAACAAAAATATTATTATCATTAAATCATAAAAATATTATCATAAAGATGTTTAGCAAGAATGATAGGTCGATGGCCACCATAAGATCAATATGGCTGCGTTTACACTTGGCATTAAAATGCGACCTGTGTAAACGTTCATGTCCTGAGGTAGTCGAGGACACATTGTGATTGGATCTTAGTATAACGTAAACGCAATCCAGCCGTTGTGTTTGCATTCACAGTTTGACGTCAAACAAAACCCCGCCCACTATCATTTTCCCTCCTCTCTCCCAAACTGCCAGAAAGATGGAGGACACCAGGCCATGAAGCATGTGGGAGACTCGCATATTTATATCTTTGTCGAGCAATGCGATGCGAGCCTTCAAGCTAAGCTTACTTAAGTTAGTAACAAACCAATACAGGGCCAGAGCAACTCTTTTCTCAGCAGGAATCTCTGCATGTAGCTGTGTGGTTTTGTAGCTGTGTATAATGGAGGGCAGAGTAGATCGCAAATATAATGAAAATTTTGCTTTTGCACCCGAAAGTTGCAGAAATAATCATTCTCTGTATGCGCATTTTCCCACCACACCTGGCAACAGTCCCAGATCCATAGGCTTCTTTTTACTGTTTTCATTATGCCAGCCATGCACCTTCGTAATATTTGAAGCCTCCTCATCCTTCTCATTTATGAGATTTGTAAACTGTCCCGCAACTAAAAATAGTTTTAAAAGAAAATCCACCATTTCAGCTCAACTTTGTGTGAGCCATTTTTCCTCTGCAGACATTTTTAAATATTGCACAGAAAAGAGAGATCTGATCAGATATCTAAATACAGAAGCCATATGATGTTGACAGGTGTAAAAGCGCTGTGTCCTGATTGGCTGATGATCTGATCTTCTTGATTGGTTTACGGTGATTGCATATTGATGCCAAGTATAACGCAGCCTATAGTCTTAGTTGATATGGTGGGGGGTGCAAAAACATCCTTTCCATTTGAGATAGCATATTGGCCTGGGAAATACTAGCAAAAGGTGCCACTAGCAAAATTAGCAGTGGGAACTAATGTACTATAATCTTTGGATTAGTTTCTGAACTATGTAAATTCTGTGTGGAAGAATGAGAGGCATAGGCATTAAAGGCATACAGTAGATGTTGTGGGCCAGTGCATCCTTTACCATCAGGCTGTCTGACTTTGCTAGGGAGAACCACAATTGGCAACAAGTTGACAAGATGCAGATATCACTTTCCTGAGATAAGTTACAGGACATGCTAGTCTACTTGAGGAAGGTGCCTGAAAATTAGATACCGATGGTGCTGGAGAGAGGACAATGTGCAGTTTGGAATGGAATCTCTAAATACCAAAATGAATCATGTCTCTGTCTAAGAGGGATTAAAATTTTTGGGTTAGAGAATCAATGTTGTTGGAGTCTGATAATTGATGAGGGTCAATGGTAGAACTGTGGCTGTAAGGTCTCTTTGGCCTTGTCATTAGGAGCAAGTTGTTGGTTGTAAATCACCCTGCTGACAGCCCCTACTCTTCATGGGCATGTTCTGTGCAGCTCTTTTAGAGTTAGAGAACACATGTAGGCCGAGAGATGCCAATTCTGACTCTTTTTTTGAGTCTGGTCATGCTGGTCATAAGGGGGGCCCTGTTAATATGTATGAGTTTCTCTGCTGTCTTAGTTTCCAGAGTGAACAATTTAGTGCTAGCAGTACTTTAAAAAAATGTTTTCCACTCCAACAAAGAACCTTATATACATTAGATCTCTGAAGAACCATTAACGCTTTGTATTGTCACTGCTGAGTAGTCAGTGCAGTCTTTAGCTTCAAGAGTGTTCATAATGTATATTGGCTGCATGAATGAATAATCACACAGCTAACCGAGAACGGTAAATGTTACAGTTGTGGGAAAGTTACTCAAACATACTAACAGAGAGAATCCCAGGTGAAAGGAAGTGGCAGGCTCAGCAGTGACCTGCAGTGCTTGGGTGGCTGACTCTAAGCTGATACTAAGGAGTGAACCCAGCTAACTTAACAGACTTAGAGAGAGTGTGCAGTTAGACTCACTAATCATGCTAGCAGCATGTGTATACACAGGCCCACCGATCGAGTAGATGGCTGGATATGTGAAAGTTTGGAGAAGAATGTTGAAGACTATTTTTAAATATGTTAAATGATGTAATTATTGCAAATACTGTTTCATATGTGACACTTTAACTTTGTTGGGAAGTCTTTTGCATGTTTGACAAGACTGGTGGAAAGAGTGAAACAGCATTGGATTGTTTTGTTTGGCATCATAGCACACTCAAATAAGCTCAGTGCATGCAGAGAGCTGGACAAACAGCCATGTGACTGCGTGAGACTTGGAAGGATAATTACATTCAAACATTTTACATTCAAAAATGTTTGTTAAGTAGACATAAAAAAAAAAAACACCCTACTTCATACACTTAATGTTTGCACTGCAGACCACAGAGGATTTTACATTTTTTTTACGCAAGTGCCAGAAAATAGAGGAGGCAGAATTGGTTGCATTTATTTTTATTGTCTTTGCATTATGCATATTGCATTCCATCAAAGATATTACACTTTCCAAGATGTATTGCATTCCAACAAAGATATTATAGTTTCAAATATATGTAAAAACAAATAAATTAATTTAATAATCTACTTTAATAATTTAGGACAAAATGTTTTCAAGCTTGAATTCAAGCGTCAGAGATTTCAACCACATGTTGAATTTTTCTATACGTTTGTTGCTTTACCCTACAAGGGCTAAGCTTCAGTTTTTGGGCTACTCAGCACATTTAATGGATCTATTGTTCGCAAACCATGAGGTTAAATTCGTCAGGACATTTAAACACAGACATTTTATGTGATAATGGTTTGTTGAATTTACTCTTTCATCCAGCTTTGTGGTATAATTGCAGTCACGCGTGTGGAAAAGGTCCTCGAAGTTATCTTTGAGGAAGTTGATGTGCTTCATAATTCCTTTGTCATAATTTCTAATGACTTTCCTTTCCATAAAGCTGAGATATTTGCTGAAGGCACAGGCAGACTCGTTGGCATTGCTTGATATCCCATGGAGGTTTACTGGACTACAGTGTTTGGTTATGTTTTTCTGAAAATTTGTTGTCACAAATGTTAATTATTTAATTTATTTTTTTAGATTTTTTTTTAAGTATAAAAAAAGTATAAGATTGTGTATAAAAATATACTTACGTATTTCTCATGCAGGTCAATTGACACCCATTTAAGAACACAAAATGTACTATCATCGCTTGAGGCAGTTTGCTTAATTAAGTTGCAGGCAAGAAGGATCAAGACATGCATAAAGAGAGTGGATCCTACAAAAGGGAACATAACAGTGTTATTATGTATCTACCTTCTAAATTTATTACACAGTTAATACAAGCAGTTATCCAGAAACACATAAATTCCTGATTCATGGTGATAGTTTTGTTATTTGGTAACAAACTTTTGTTTGGTAACAATTTTTTTTTGCTCTAATAATGCCTTATAAATTATTAATAAATTCCTTGAAGACTTTTGTAAAGATGTGCCACTGTTCACCATAATGCCATGTGTTTAACAAAATCAAACTCCTGGCATCTTACAAGGTACAATATGTAATGAAGTATATCACACTGCTGCCTAATTCTCAATTCTTTTTTTTGTGCGAAAAGCAGCTCTAGATATGTTAGCAGCTCTGACAGTAAATCACTGGTTCTAATACACAAATGTTTCTATATCGATGAAATAAACAGTGTTTTGTATGTTGGATCAGAGCAAATCACAGTCTCATACGTTTGTTATTTCTATGTACCTCACATTTAAAGTCGTCTGGTTTTTAAAATCAAAGGTAAAAATGACCTACCTGCTACGCTTGCCATGTTGCGAAGTGTCCACGGTATATGCTGATACCTTGTCAGTTGTGCTTTTCTGCATCTCTGAATGCGTGTTTCTTATTTATAATCATGTAGGGGGAATACCTGAATTGAGACGTGAAATCTATGTGTGTGATCATATCAGAATTTTCCTTTGCACCATATCAGTCTACTGTGATGG
Organism: Hemibagrus guttatus; assembly: GCA_033459395.1. Taxonomy (NCBI): domain Eukaryota; kingdom Metazoa; phylum Chordata; class Actinopteri; order Siluriformes; family Bagridae; genus Hemibagrus; species Hemibagrus guttatus. The sequence goes on from JAUCMX010000021.1 coordinate 4,903,734, forward strand.
GAATGTGATTTGATATGAGTCAGCGAAAATGTAGACCCCAACACATCATAAAATCAACCTAGTTGTTTTATAGTGATGTATATAGTATTAGATAGATGATTGTAGAGCTGGACGAACAGCCATGTGGACTGCTTGAGTCTCGGAAGGATAATTACATTCAAATATTATACATTCAAAAATGTTTGTTCAGTGGACAAAAACCACCCTACTTCATACACTTAATGATTGCACTGCAGACTGCAGAGAATTTTACATTTTTTACATAAGTGCCAGAAAAGAAAGGAGGCAGAATTTGTTGTATTTATTTTTATTAAATAATACAAAATATGGTTTAATAAGTCAGCAAAAATATAGAAAATCTAGTCTTTAGTTCCCTGTTAGAGAGACCACAACACATCATAAAATCTACCTAGTTGTTTTCTAGTGATGTATATAGTATTAAATAGATGATTTTGTAAGTTTATAGATTTGTTTATCAATTACAATATTCATCAAGCCAACAGACTTCAGTTACTGCTTGCTATAACCTTTAGGACTGGAGAACATACTGCAACACCCAGAATCTGGCATTTTGCTGTGCGAGTTCCACATTTTGCTAAAATATTACTTGCCTGGTTGATTTTAAGTGCCAGCTAGTAATCCTTCCTGACATACCACAACAAACAGACATTGGGAGGTCTATGTGCGTTGCCTGGCAACCAGACGCAACACAGCACAGGTCATTATGGGAAGTGCAGAAGATGTAGCTACTATTGAAATTTCACCATAAAAATGTAAGAAAAGTATCAATCCTTGACAGTCTTTTGCTCATGAGCCTGATGGCCTGTTGCACACTCACATCAGCCATCGACAAGCTCATTCACAGCCTGTGTTTGGAAAGCTTCCCGTGTGGCAGAGGGAGCCGGGTGAGTGCAGTGATCCCTAACACGACATGTAATTAAACATTTGAACCTATCTGGAGAAACATATGTATTATGTATATACACCTACATATACATGTGGTACATTAATTTTGCTGAAAAATGATAGAATTACTGAAGATGAATGATCGATGAAAGTGTTCAGAGGAATTTTATTTAGGAAAGCAACTCAGAAGTCAACATCTTATCCTGATGATCATAAAATTTGGCAAGCTGCAACTAATTGTTTTATACTGTACATTAGCTCATTTTGAGGTGAGGCCAATAATTACATTGTTAAATGTACCATATTGTTCATTCTGTATATACTCTAAGAACCACTATATAATACTTATCAATATATTTCTACTCTTATTTTAATGAATTTTACTTTCATTTTTCTCCTGTTTTTTTTTTCTTGCTGATTTTGTGTGAATGTCTTGACAGCCATCTGACAAAACAAATGGCCGCTTAAAACATTCTGAGACCTATGAACCATAACTTATTGTTTATTAGCTTAAACTAAGCTTATGCAGTCCTTGCATCTACAGCCCAAGCCATCATTAAGAGGCTCTGAAGACTGGCATGTTGTGAACCCAGACACACAGATAGAGGAGTCAGACACTCTCCACGACTTGCTTCAATGTCCACTATCACCGTGGCATGAGGAGGCATCATGGAGTCCTCAGGCCTTAGTCTTGAGAGAACTGGCTGTGAAGGCACCCAAAAAACTGAATGCCGGCTTCATACGTTCGTCCTTCACAACTCTACGGATCGTGGATGAAGGGGTGAGTCATGTTTTTCAAGTCATGTCAAGAAGCTTTGATTGTCATTTTCAGCCATATACAACTGGTGCAGTACACAGTGAAATGAAACAGCGTTCCTACAGGACCCTGGTACTACATAAAACACAGAAATACAGGAGACATTAATTACACTACACAGACCTACATATATATGCAAATATGGGAAAGGAAATCAGTGTAAACCCTCAAAGCACAAAGAGAGCATGCCAACTCCACACACACAAGGCAGAGAGTGGATCCAAACCCCCAACCCTGAAGATTCAAGGAAAATGTGCTAACCATTAAGCCACTATGCCCCTGCTTTGAAATGGACAAAAATAGCAGTCTTGTTATGGTATTGTGTGTCACATAGACCAATTCTTTTTCATGATTATTTATAATTAGTATATTTTTTTAAATATTTATTATTTAAATCCATCATTCTTCCTTTTTGAATGTCTGGCTTTTGTCATTTAATATTCATAATCTAAGTCATGGGTGAACAGTCTGTCTTGCAAAAATGCACGTATGAGCAAGCACACATAATTTCTTTACGCCACTGCAAAAAAATACCCACCATCAGATATTCTGGCTTATCAGAAACTATTTATCACAAAGGAATCTCACTAGCCCAAATAAGGCTAGAAAATGCACTCAGCAGCATGTATCAACTGTCTGTCTATCAAAAACCTGTTTAAAAAATGGGGTAAAAGTAGAAAGTTTGGATAGCTCTAACTAACTAAGGTTTCTGTATCCTGCATATTTCATATACTCGTACACTAACTAAGGTTTCTGTATCCTGCATACATCATGATTTACATCATCATTTGAGCCGTTGATCATCTGGGATTCTCACCACATGACAGTTCTGATGTTTAATAGTAGTTTTTTGGTGTTCGGTGTCCTAAAGAACGGTCACAACTAGTTTCCTATTTAATTATTTGTTTGTTTGTGTTTTTTAAATTGGTTGTTGCTCGAAAAACTAATTGATACAGAAATAAAATTAAAAACACATTGAAAATCAAATGTAACTGAAACATGAGAATAATTCAACAAAACCAAATTCAGACATTTAACTTTTATATTAATATTTATATGCACCATCAACATTTTACCAGCAATTAAAATTAAATTAATGAAAAAGCTTTCTGTCTGGTTGACTACTTGCTATTCTATGTGTTAGCTTTGCAAACTCACATCTCCAGAACATAGGGACAGTTTGATCCTGAGCTCTAGTTCTCTTAATAGAGTTCCTGGGATTGGTTCTGAATATACCAGGATCATGAAAAGCATATAACGGTTACTGAATTTAAATGAATGAATGAATGAATTGTCCCCTATCTATTCTAGACACGTAGCTAAGTGACTATTGTTTATTCAGGCGATGGGAGACCACAGGCCTGGAATTAGTACAGGTGTGTCACTTTCATTGTCATAGAACCAGAGCCACTGAGGTACTACTGCTTTCTTGTACAAGGGATCAAATCTATTGCAACAAATCTGTACAAACTAATATTGTGTTATGCGTTGTTTGTTCCTATTTAATAGTGTTTTGTGCTCTAGGTTTTTTTTAGCTTAATGATTAGCACATTTGCCTCACACCTCCAGGGTTGGGGTGTCATGTCCAGCTCAGCCCCCGCCCTATGCGGGGCTTGAACCCGGATCTCCGTGGTGCTGCGTGCTCCAGCATGCCGTGAAAGCGCAGACCCAAACGCAGGATTCAGTGAAGCACTGTTTTATTTACATAAACACAATACAGGGGAAAGACGAACATAACACTAGACTCGTGGTTACATCAAACCATAAACCCCAACCCGACATAACACCCACGGGACAGCTATACACAGAATATTGACCCACGCCACACATGTACACCAGGATCCCTCTTATAGGGAAACACATCAGGGTAATCAGGGACAGGTGACACAATCAGGGTGGAGAACAATGGGCAGGAAACCACACAGACATAAACAGGCTTCCAGGATTCTCCTGCCAGCGCCCTCCCCGGGCCTGGCTGGGAACTGTCCAGCTACTCCTGATATGGGGTTGATTCCTGCCACCCTATGTGTGTGTGTGTCTGTGTGTGTGTGTGTGTTTGCATGTTCTCTCCATGCTTCCTCCATACTCTGATCTACTCCCCCAGTCCAAAGGCATGCAGACTAAATTGTCACAAGTGTGTGAATGGGTGTGCTGTGATGGACTGGGACCCTGTCCCGGGTGACCCCAGGCTCGTCCCCTGGGACAAGCTCCAGGTTCCCCGTGACCCTGTGTAGGATAAATGCTACAGAAAATGGATTGACGGATATTGATTATGGATTTGTCTATGCTAAGGATGTAGTTATGTATAGGTTTTATGTTACAATTATGTACAAGTTAGCCTTTTAATGCGTAAAAGTATTTATACATAATTATCATAAACATAATTAGTCACATACACTTTACGTAATTAAAATATAAATTATATACATCCAGTCATCTAATGTATTTTTACCCAGACCCGATTTCACAGTAAGTGCATGCTGAACTGGATCGCCTGCAATCCATATGTTGGATTCAGTAAGCTTTCGGCTGCTCCCTGTTCGGGGTCGCCACAGCGGACCAACTGGCAACAACTTGGCAAATGTTTTACGCCGGATGCCCTTCCTGACACAACCCTCCCATCTTTCAGGGCTTGGGACCGGCACTGCATCCAGTGGCTGGGGATTGAACCCGGGCCTTCTGCATGATAGGCGAGAAACCTACCACTGAGCCACCAATGCCCCATATGTTGGATTCAGTGTAATATTAAAAATGTTGAGATGCAAATCAAAGTTAGAAAGTAACATCAAGGGAAACTCCAAAGCTTACACACACACAGGATACATGAGTTTGAGAGCACTGATGATCCATTTATGTGTAACATTTTCCTCATTGCTAATTATATTGTCGTGTCTGCAGGGTTTCCTCTGCCATTAGGTCTGATGTCACGGTAATTCTCAAAACCAGTTTTCTAGATATTATCAGTTAGTGTGCGTGTGTGATTTGCCAAAGGGTAAAATATATTACTCAATTTTTTGTGTGTGGTTTACTGGTGCAGGCGTTGTAATGTTTTATTAATTAATTTACCTCAGTTCAAATATACGCAATTTACACATTACTCTGAAATGGGAAAGTATTATTATTATACATTTCTAATTGAAAGCTGTCATTTTTATTTTGATTATATTCAGAGCAGAAGCAAATTTCACTGGGAATTTTTTGCTGAGGCATTTTATCTTGATATTTTTTATATTGATATTGTTTCTAGGTCTCGGTCATTGACGAGGGATTGTTGATGTTCAGTTGTCTGGAAGAACTCATATTAAGTGTTAATAACATCACTGAGTTTCCTTTAAAGAACCTTCCAAAGACACTCAAGGTAAGGAACCACTGTACTCCTTCAATGGACCTAATATCTTTTTTTACTCCATAAGCCTCAAAGACTGGACACTGTGTAACTTTTGCTCACATTATTAGTCAGAAACCTGCATAAGGTTGCTTATGAAAAAAAACTGACCAGAGCAACTTTTGTGCCCTAAAAGTGACCTCTAAAGCACCTCACACTGGACATGTTTTAATGCTCTTCATATTTGATTATTTTTTATTTATTTATTTATTTTTTTAATATTTTTTATATTTTTTTATATATATATATATATATATTTTTTTTTTTTTTGATTATTATTTTTTTGATTTTTTTTTTTTTTTTTTTTTTTTTTATATTTGATTATTTTCAGCATTTCCACTGCTTATAGAAGCTACCTGTATTTCTGTAGGAAGCTTTCAGTGTTTTTTGCTGTGATTAGGAGCATGTGTGCATCTGTAACAAGGTCTACAGACATTTCCCTTTCTTGCCAGGAGAGTTTGTCCTGATCACAGTTTTCACATAATCTCTCACTTTCACATTATTTCCTAGTGGACACTATAATAATTTTTCATGGACACTGTCTCATTGTGAAGCTTTGCCTCTCGCTTGTGCTTGAGTAACTTTTCTTGTATTTGACGTATCTGCACTATTTTGTTCTTGCTATGTTTTTGTCTTTGAAATATTATTAATATGGTGACCTCTGTCAGTCCTTTATTTTAATGAACAATTCTGCACCTGGATCATCATCATTTAATGTCAGGCCATTGATAATAATAATCATATTAATAATCAGGAGAATGTGAACAGGTATTTCAGTAATTTTTAGTAATACTAACTCTTTGGACAGATTTAAGAAGAATAGTATTCGTTGTGTACAAATAATACTTCTTTTATTTATTATATTTGGGTATTTATTAAAATGATCTATTTTTAAAGCATTATCAAAGTGGATTATAGTACCTTGTGATAATGTTGCTGAAACCTTGAATGAGAATTATATGTGATGTGAATTATATTAAAATCATCGTTTCATTTGATCCATTTAAAGGTTCTTGAACTTTATGGCAATCAGATTTCCAGTCTCAAGAGTCTGAGCACAGACTTTCCTCCTCATCTCCTGCATTTAGGGCTTGGTATCAATTGTCTTGGCTCTCCTGAAGATCTCCAGTACTTTACTGCCGATCGTTGGTAAGGGCTTGACTACGTAAATTGTTTCTATATCTCTGTATTACCAAAAAACACAGTACATTTAATTAACATTGAACATTTACATCACACACTTAGCTAAGGTTGCACTATCCAGGATTTTGAAGTCCTTACTGTGCAACATTTTTCTGGTTTTATACAGTAAAACTACAAGCTGCGAAAAGAAAATCTCAGAAAAAAACTTTATCAATTGGATAGCTTAAAGATCACACCTGCTGAAGATGTCCATATGTGTCGTAACCCCACCAGTGGGTGTCACCCAGATGAGGATGGGTTTTCTTTTGTGTCTGGTTTCTCACAAGGTTTCTTCCTCATATCATCTCAGAGAGTTTGATATAAAACACTGATATGTAGATATTATATTTACATAATTTACCTAATCAGATTTTCAGCAAGGCTTAGTAGGTGAACCATACTTGCTCATGTGTATTTCTTTCTACTTCCCTTCCTGTATTTTGCAATGGTTTAACCTCATTTGTTTTGTCATGGCCCCAAATGTAGGCCTCAGCTGATGTCTCTTGATCTGAGCTGGTCTGGATATACAGAACAATATGCTCTTGTGGATGCACTCTCGCAACTGCCTCACCTACGGAATTTAGTTCTAGAGGGAAACCCTTTAACCCTAACCACCTTGTACCCGGGCGTTACACTGGACAGTTTACTTCACTTGCTCTACTTAGACGGAAATCAAGTAACACCAGATGACCGGCATCGCTTCAGTGGCCTTGCTCATCTCAGAGGTAATATATTTTTCTATTTTGCCGAAAAGTCAGTAAGCCTGTAAGAAACTTGTGTGCCACAAATATTAAAGAAATAATAATACATTTAAATATAAAATGTCTATCTATGTCAGTGTATCCTATGTGACCTAATAAGATCACAGTCAAAACATTTATAAAGCCTTGAAAATATGTTCCAACATTATACTTTTAATTTAATTAGAGGAGCATTGTACAAGATAAAGATTGTACATGTCTAATAAAATAGAAAAAGATCCCTGGTAATATCTTTGTAACTGCAGGGTCACCTGGATTATCAAGTCAAGTCAATTCAAGAAGCTTTTATTATCATTTCAACCATATATAGCTGATGCAGTACATAGTGAAATAAAACAACATCTCTCCAGGACCCTGGTGCTACATAAAACAATACAGAGTTAAGGACTTAATGTAAATAGTCCTAGCCACATAAAGTGCATCATGTGCAGCCTAGTGCAAACAGTGCAAGACAAACGACAGTGCAGACAGACAATACAAAACAAAACACTACAGGACAGATACACAAAATAGCTCTGAACAGTATAAATTCTGTATATTATACAGTACATTGTGCAAAAATAAGAGGATTGTAACAAGAACGTTCTTGTAAACATATATACACTAATGTAATAGCAGTAGTTGGTGGTTTTAATATGGGTGGTGCTACAGACATGGATTTATATTGTATGTATGTATTTGAGTGTGTGTTTGACTTCGGTTCAGTTCAGTGCACAAACTTAAGTGTGTGTGTGTGTGTGTGTGTGTGTGTGTGTGTGTGTGTGTGTGGTTCGGTACAGTTCAGTTCTGAGTGTTGAGGAGCCTGGTGGCTTGAGGGAAGAAACTGTTACATAGTCTGGTTGAGAGAGCCCAAATATTTCGTTTCTGTACTGTCCTCCATCCTTCCAAAAACATGCTGGTAGAACTGGTGTGAACTGGTGACTCTAGATTGCTTTTAAATGTTGGTGTGCATGAGTGTGTGAATGTGTGTGTTCATGGTGCTTTGTGGCGTACCATTCAATGTATAGTTCAGCTTGGAACAGGCTCTGGATCCTCTGCCATTGTGACTGGGAATAAAGCAGTTACTGTTGATGCGGCTGCTGATGATGATAATGGAGACTTATTTAACTTTTTGTATTTCAAGCCTCAATCTCTGAGGAAGCGGCGGTCACTGTGTGTGTTAAGAAGATGAAGGGTGTTCCTAACTCTGCTTTGCTGTTGGATGGCGGCGCAGTTGAGTTCCCCATGGTCAGCTACAGCTACTCCGTCTCTTATGAATTTCTTGATGAAGCTCAATTACAGAAAAGTGTAAGTTTGATTTCTACACAGTACATCTGTATATCTTTGGATCTAAATGAGATGTGAATACAGTTTATAATGAGAGCGATACACTGTATGTGGAAAAATCCCGTTGATGAGTAACTTTGAAATTGAATTCCCACTGCAGATTGATGATGAGGGCCAAACATTGGAAAATACCCCCCAGAATCCACAAGAGAATAAGAGCGTAACACCAAGTCCATGTATGCCATCAGATCACCAAAATCATGGTAAACAACCGATATAAACAATTTCTATAGTCTCTGTAGTTTATAAAGGTTGATCATTTACATACGTTATTTATTATTATCTCTCTAACATGAAATCATAAGTATAAAAATAAAATAAAATAGAATCTAGACCTTAGCATTATTTGTTATTTCTTTTATTTTAATTCTTTTTCCCAGACGCCAGTTTGCTCCTGGTCGGTTGTGTTCATGTTCAGCATTGAATGTTTTTATCATGCCCCACTCCACAGTGGTGGTTAATATGAAGATCACCTGAAAGTAGACACTCAGGACCTGAAGAATTTTTAGTTTTACATAATTATTTCTGTCATTTGTTTGTTATTTTTTATTTATTTATTTATTTAGGTTCTTTTTTTTCCACACAGATGATTCTATCTTCAAATTAAATGATGACACAAACCCATTTCTGCTCTCTGAGATGCCCCAAGTGCTTGTTCATAAGCATCTAACATTTTAAGCCGTTATCTTCAACCACTCCAATTCTGTGTAAAGTTATCTAGACAGAGGGAAAAACACATTTCTTACTCTGAAAGCCAACTGACTCATTTTATATCATACTTGTATTGGAGAATAGGACAATGGCTGTAGCACATATTGAAGTAATCAAGACTATACCTTTCACTCTGTAGTTGTAAGAAACTACCATTTGGAACACATGTGAACAGATTTTCAAAAGATCCGTGTTTAAAGATCAGATTTAAAAGTCAGTGTTCATTGTCTCACAATTGCTGAAAATTGTGTACAGAAGAAACTAACTATGTAAAAAAAAAAAAAAATCTCAACTTAATAATCAGTAATGTTTTGTCGTCTGGTTTAGTTTTGCTTTTGAGAAAGCTTTCAGTTTGCACTCCCATCTCCCAACTGATCATCATAATAGAGCGACAGTGAGTTTTCCTTGAGTGATGATCACACATCAAGTCTTAGTTCATCTTTTCTCACTGTCTGTCTCTATCAGCCTTCAGCATTCCTGTTGCTGTGAACTGGACATCAATGCAAGAATGGGCTGAAGTAATCGACTTTAATTATGCAGGCACACACCGCATCAGAGACCTGGCAGCTCTCAAGAACTTTATTCTCCGAGGCCTTTGGCTCACTCTGGAAGAACAGAAGGTTTGACCTAGAAAATGTGCTTTATTTAATGCGTACCCACATAGGCCCTTTATAACACATTCATAAGCATTGCATAGATATTTAATAACGAAATGATAAAGGATTTATGAAAAGTTTATGGCAATACTGAGATGACAGACGTGTGTTTTGTGTATTAATGATTTTTGTCTTTAGACTTTCCTTGAGACATTTCCATTTACTTAGCTCACATCTTGCCTTCTTTACATATGTTTATGTTTAAATATTTTTATGTGTTTAGTGATACCTGTGTTACTTTGTTGGTTGGTGTAATTCCTAAGAGAAGTCAGCGGTTGTGTGCTGCTCTGACATTGCAGCATGATGTTTCTATCACAGTTACAGATCAGCTCTCTGTAACAATGACCTATTTGAGCACAAAACCGGTGTTATGTGACAAATCAAACGAATAAAGTGCTGCTTTGTTAATCTCTTAAGGTAGAGATGAAGTGAGGTCAAATCCCAAGGGCACTACTATCAGTAGGTAGTCGAATGGGATTGTAGGAAATGTTGGAAACCATTATCCAAAGTGAAAAGATCAGCATGACCAATACATTGGTAAATTAGTCCAACTCAGGGCACCATGTACACACACATTCACACATTTATTCACACTTAGTGGGAATATGAGTAGCAAATCTGTTTACTTTATGGAAGGAAACTGGAGAACACAGAGGAAACCCACTGACACCCCAGGAGAACAAGCTCAGAAACAACACACAGACAGCAACCCAAGCTTAGGATGAAGCTAGAGGCCCTATAGCTTTGAGGCAGAAAGCTGACCTACAGCACCACTGTGCCAAAAAAAACTCAACTAAATCTAAAAAAAAAATCAGTGAAGCAGGATTTGAATCACTCTGAGGGCAGTCTACACAAATCACTCCTCTATTGTCATTTCCTGCCAGTCATGCTTATAAAGCACAGGGACTCACACAACCACAACCTTTTGAGAATATACTGCACTAACATGATACAAACAAAATAACTACAAACATGACTGCTGTTCTCATACCCTTCGAGTGTGTACCTGGCTGCCAACTACTACACTTTTCATGGCCAAAACTCTCACCTATGCTTTATTAAAAAAATGTGATGTTTGATTGTATGAAATTCCAGTGTGGGTACCCTTAAACAAAGTTGTACCAAAATCAACAAATCAATTTTGGAATATGTTCACAATCTAACTTATGTTGTGTATTTTGTATGTTATTCTTATTTTTCGATTTTTGACAAATCAGTAAAATGCAAGCTAGACCGCTTGGTAGATTATACTGTATGATAGATATCAGATGAATTGCAGTTCAACTGAATGAACGTAATTCAACTCAAATTTCAGTTTAGATCATTGGACTCACACTTTTAATGATGTATATAGGTTTTGTCCTGGCCTGCACCCAATGCTGAAAGCACTGAAATCAAAGCACCAGCAAACAAGAAAGAAAAAGAGGTATAGTAGCGTTTTGTATATGATAGATTTTAACAGTAGATCACTGACCACTTTCATCACAGTATCATTCATTCATCTTTAGTGCTTTGCCTTGGTCTTGGTGGTAATACATCCTGGGGATATCACATCACACACACATGTACACACACACACCCATCTACTAATCCACCTATATTGCTACTTGCTGTACCATGCTGCTCCTATTCCGGTTTAATACTCATAGTCTCAAAATTAGCCATCATTTGTTTTTAACTTGGTGCCTTCTTTCTCCTGGTGATTCTCAATAATCATACGTATGAAAAAATAATGCTTCCAGAGAATACACTTGCACCATTTTCTAATTTGGTATGTTCATCGTTTGTAGGCCACAATACCAGGAACAAAATCAAAAGATAAGAAGAAAAAAAAGGAGCCAGAGCTCAAGCTGATACATGAACAACCTATCAAGCGAACCCTCGGTTCAGTACATGTGAAGCTGAAAGATCTGTTGGTAGGAAAGGATCAAATTAAGGAGGAGTGTGACTTGGGAGTACAGCACTTAGGTCAAGCCATCAGTCCTGCAGTCACCCAGGAAAAGGTATGTCATTAACTCTTCAAACTATTAAAAGTACAGAAGAGCATGTCTACTTCACTTTGTTCTGAACTACCAAAGTGGTTTCCTTTGGATCTAATGGAGTATTCCTGTTTGCTTGTTTCTTTGAGTTGTTTCTTCATGATTATGACCTCAAGTAGTCTATAAAAGGTACCTGCCATGGATGGCTGATTTTCTGTGAAAGTCAGACAGCAAAAATAAGGTGGCTGACGTCCATGAGGCATTTTCTTTTTTGTTACTATTTTCCTTCCATTCTTTTTTTAATGCATTTTTAAATATTTTGCATTAAAGCTGAGTAATTCATTCATAATCTTATTCATTTAATGGAGTACTTTTATTACAAATTTTGCCCATTAGCAAGAAGTTCCACTTTATTTAAAAGAAGCATGTACTTGTGTGGTAGTCAGAGAAACATTTAATAGCTTGAAGTTTAGTTTTAATACTTCATGACACTTCTTAATGCTTACAAGGAGCTATAGCCATTACTGCAGAGGAGCAGGCAGCTGGCATGGGTCAAATCCAAGCGATTTTAGCAGGAATGCAACAGTGCAACAAAGTACTGTATTGCATACTGAGAAAGACCCTGATCCTGTACTATTAGTGGCAGTATCTTAATCTCTTGAGGCCCACATCAATGAGAACCACATCAATGCTAGTAATTCACCTGACTCAATTGTCTGAGTCAACAAATCAGGGTGCAATAATATCACTGAAGCTGCTAGCGCAGATGAAGAAATGTTTGCTGTTGTGTTTTTTCATTATCTGAGCTGGGCAAAATACCATGAATATACAAAAACTAATGTCCAAACTACTTTTTCTTTCATAATGATGTTGTCTTACACAGGAGAAAATAAAGAAGCCTAAAGAAGAAAGCAAGGAAGACAAGATATTAAAGCCAACATCTTTAAAAGGTGATAAATATATGATACTGAAATAATTATGCATTTCAATTCTAGTGCAATTTAGAATTAGTCAAACAAATGACTTTTTAAGTCATACATTTTGGCTCACAGTGCACCCAATTTTGTTCCTTGGAAAGATTTTCTGACCTAAATACTAGGGGAAATCCCTCCTGATGTATTGTGTAAATGGAGGATTTTTAAAAAAAAAAAACAAAGATATCTGCTTTGAGTGAGATATCTGATCTTGATCGTTACACAACTACCAGGACAATTTATTTATTACCTTAAACATCAGACAACGTCAGACATCGCTCAGTCAGTTAAACAATAACTGGATAACTGTCAGGACCAGTGACTGTATGTATGAGTGAACAACATTGTGCCACTCATTCCCACTGTGCTTGTGGTGGGTGTGGTCACAATGCACATCCAGATGGGCAGAGTGTCCGCCTCTCACCCATCTGTGTAGTGATGGTCATAGCACGTGCACGTCCACAATAAATGCCCTAAAGAGAACATTTTAAATAGCAATTTTAAACACACTGAATAAGTCAAGGTAACAACAGCACTCTTAATTACTATATAAACTGCTAAACTGTAGTTGTATATTTTTTACAGATATATTGACTTTACATTTTGAATTAATTGATCGTCAAGAAATTATGACTGAGCTGACTGAACTACATTTGAAACTGATAAAACTGAAGACATAACAGCAGTCAACATTTACACTCAGCACAAAATCTTTAAGAAAAAACACACTGCTCTGATCTTTCTCTAAGGTCATACAGTCAATAAATAATCAAAAAATGTGCTAGCATTAGCTGTCTTACTTCGTGCCATCAGTTTGTTCAGTCACTTTGGTTTGCTAGTTAGAATATCAGGACCTAGCTCAGACATCGAAATGCACACAACATAGTGGAAGGACTGGCATGAAACTCCCCGCTGAGGGTCAGGTAGAACAGTTTACTGCAGAACAAGGTATGGCTTTGCTACAGTACTGTGCGCAGCTTTAGAATGTAACGTCCATGAGGCTCAATTTGTCATAAGCTGAACCCATAAATCACCTCATCAGCCACGCCCTTTTATATTTTTAACAAATACCTCTCATCGCACATTTGTTTTAATGAAAACTACTAATTTATAACATTGACGGGACACTTTTCCCGAAATTAATTTGTAGATATTTGTTTAGCTCCGTCTCCATTTACTTACATGGGAAAGGGCGGGGTTACAAATTGTACTGCAGCCAGTCGCTAGAGGGAGTCAGAGACATTTTGACTGTTTTACTTTTGACTGCCTGCTTTGACGTCCACTCATACAGTCTCTGGTCAGGACCGACACAATGAATGCTGGGTACTAAAACAAGTTGGAGAAATGTAGAGTGCTATACACACCATTCTGGAAATTAATTTTAAAGATATATTTATGTAATAAATTGAGACACAATCTTGAATTTGTGAACAAGCTTCTAAAATGTTCTATTTAAAAAATAAATAAATTTATATAGGTGCTCCATTTCCATGGGGCTCATACAAAACAAAAATAATTCTCCCCGTGCCTCGAGGGTTCCTCCGGGTACTCTGGTTTCCTCCCTCAGTCCAAAGACATGCATTGTAGGTTGATTGGCATCTCTAAAATTGTGTGTGATTGGGCACTGTGATAGACTGGCATCCTGTCCAGGGTGTACCCTGCCTTGTGCCTTTAGTCTCCTGGGATAGGCTCCAGGTGACCCAGCAGTAGGATAAGCAGGTATAGAAGATGGATGGATGGATGACAAAGCTAACCAACTTTAGATCTGAAGAAAAAAAAATTGCCACTTTTTGTCCTTCAGAATTGAACTGGAATCATCCCATTTCATGTGGATGCTCGTTTGATTTTGCTCTTGTGTCTTTTCATAGGAAAACAAAAAGAATGCAATGTGATTGTATCTGATGTCTCGGCTGATGAACACAACCCTTCCAAGATGGATCCTCTAACTGTGGAGTTCAGCATTCGGTTGGACAAATGGACCCCAGATTCACAAGCATTTTATTTAAACACAACAAAATAAGCTCTGTGCTGAGAAGGCCTCATATTGTTCAGCTCTGGATTTTTCATTGCTGAATTTCTTAGAACCAAATGTATGCATAGCCCATTTGTGTAGCCGTATTATATACTGAAATCATTTTTAAAACAAGTTTCCAGACACAAATTCAGATACAGGGTAACACAGCCTGCATAGATTTTCACTGGGTTCTCTGGTTTGTCTTATCAATGGTGCATTTCCTCCTCAAAACCAGTGTTCCTGGGATATAAGTAAATAACTATTTAAAAAGTCGTTACTGAAGATAATAAATAAATGAATGAAATTTTCAGATACAGAAAGTCATTGTCACATCACACTGTTTTGTACCAGAAACATGGGGAATCTGTTCTTCTTCTAATTATTATTATTTTAAGAGAAAGCTAAATAGGAAACTCCAATATACAGAAGGTCACATGTATTGTATACACAAAGCAAAGGAAATGAAAGGAAGTACTTCCGGGTCGCGCCGAATTGTGTTGGTTACAACTCCGTTGTTCGAGAAGTCTAGCCCGCGAGGGAGAAAACAGATACAAGTAAAATACCTTTCTTAATTTTGAGAGGCGGTAAGTATGTGTTAATATTTTATTATCTGCATTTAGTCACAGATGTGCCTAAAATGTTAATGTGACAGGAGCAGTTCATTATCCTCACTAACGTCGAGTTCATATATCCGGGTGATGGTGCGGAGAGAGAGTGGACTGGTAGGCCGCGCGCAAGCTCACTGAGCTAGCCTGCTATAACACAGAAAAACCGTAGATATAACATGCGCCTCGTTGTGTGTTTGATATTTTCGCCGTGGACTTAAAATTGAGACGAAATATGTCTCTTGCTGTTACTCATTCTGAGCCAAACAGCGTTCACTTGCATGAATTAGCATAACTAGCTCCGGTAGCTCGCGCACACAAACCGACCGACACCACCGCGGAACAAACCGTGTGTGTAAGGTTCGTTGGTGACGTCATGAATCAAACAACCGTTTAAAAAAAGTGACACAAAACCCAGAAAGGTACTTGTGCGTTTGGTTGGTATAGCTATCGAGCTGAGTAATCATGAACAGATCTAGATTAGTCATTAGACGACGTAAATGTAAATAGGTGAATTCTCATTTACGTAAAAAAAAAATCAACAGGATAACGTTTATGATAAACCGTGTGCACGATCATGACGCGTGTCGGTGCGATTCGGACGTTTGATGTCGCGGTCCATTTTACGTCATCGTTTTTTAAACTTATCTGATTTGACTAATCACTTTTGCTTAGATCTTTGCAATGGCAAATAAATCAGTTACTGAATGATAATTGTGTGATGTAATGCACCACATCCACCTGAAGAGTCACACATCAGTCAGGGTTTACCTGCGAGGCTTTATCAGTTACACAGAAACTTCTTTGTAAGTCTCGAGGTTTTTAGGTAGAAATATCTTTCATTGACGTTTAACAGGCTCTTACTACATTACCCACAATGCAACTCAGCTGCCACTCAAACAGAAGTTTACAAGCCCTCATCTTTCATGTTAATACCACACTGAGTTCATCATCTTGTAGCTCACTAACTAGCCAAGTTTTTTTATCTGTCCTTCCTGTTAATCTTCACTGGACCAGTGGAGCGATGTCTTCTTTTCTAGGGAGTAACTCAACAAATGGTGAACGCACTGTACTTTTCTACAAACCCCCCTTTTTGTTCATCTCTTTAAAGCTTTGATTGACGTCAGTGGGGGTTTTTTTTTTTCCCCTCAATGGATTTGCGTCTCTTTTTTGAAGATTAGTAACCCACGGAATCATTACACCTCGAACACAATGTTTTATCACGTCTGCATGTGGGTTGCATGTGAAGGTTGTTTGCAAACAACTTTATACAATATATATTATATAATAAATTTATTATTTAAAAAAATAGTCATGCGCTGTGACCTCGCCATGAATTATGGGCTCCGTCTGTGTGAGCAGAACCATTGGAGAGAAGTTCTTGATTAAAATAAAGGCAGCTTAAAGTAGGACAGCATTTTATGGTTGTTGTTTTTTTTTTTTTAAATCATGGAAATCCCCCATATTAATTATTATAATATGGTAATAAATTAACCTGCAAGTTGTCATGTTGCCATTAAAAATTTGATTGCGCTTTCAAACAGACTGATAAGAAAGCATGAATGTGAGTGGGCTGTGGGATGAAAAGCTGTGCTGAGTGGGAAATTCTGACCTTTCATTTGCGAAGCAAGAGAGATAAGCAGAACATTGCCTGCTGTATGGAAAGATTTGTGAAAAATATTGACTTTTGTTTATCAGACTAATGTTATACCACGCTGAATTCTGGAGTCTGATTGGTCAGGAGGTGTTTGTTATTGTCCTGTAACAGCAGTGCTGATGCTGGTTACAGCTGCAAGGCAAATCACAGGTTTATATGAATGTGCTAATACACGTTATGTATAATTCATTCTAATACATGATTATTTTCGATAGTAACAAATTGCACACACCAGGTTTGCAGGTGTTTCGGTCTACTATCTGTATTCTTAAGTCCAAATTCAGCTTCTATTAAAAACAAGGAATAAATGCAAGCAAACCCCTCACAGTGTAGAACTCTGCTTGTTCCTTTATTTCCCTCATCCCTAACAGAACCATTTTGTTCTCTGAAACTAGATATACATTGTTAATTACTGTGGAGTACTCCGCTTTTAGGATAATACAGGATCTGTTGAGGAGGATATTTAGACTCTTAGATATTTAGGTTCTTAGACTTAAATATTAGACTTAAACCAAGGTGCTAGTACAGGTTATCCACCTTCATAGAGATAGGATCAACTTTGAAAGAACGCATGACTAAGTAAAGCAGCCTTTAAATCCATGTGTCTGTTCCCGATTAGGCAAATGCCGCTGTTCTGAAGTATTTACCAGGCAGAAGCTCAGTTTTGATGTGGACTCAATAGAGTCAATATGGAAACTTCTAAATCACCCAGGAGCTGGAAACATCACTCACGGTCCAGATCACGATCAAGGGACAAAAAACGCAAATCAGGTAACTCGTGCTTTAATGTCCATGAAATAAATACATTTAAAAAACACATGCACAGGTGAAAACTGGACAGGTGTTATTAAAAAAAAAGTAAGGCTATGTATTACACGCATAAATATATTAAACAGAGATTAATTAAAGTCGACACAATTAAAAAAAAAACAACAAAAAACTCTGCACATGTAATGTTACTATACTTTTTTTTTCTTTTGACAAGTCAATTAGTCAGACATCTGCTTTTGTTCACATCAGATATTGAAGCATTGATGATTAGAAACAGTTAATATAGTGCACCAGGGTCAATAAATATTTGTGTCTAAAATTGAGTAAGCTAAAAATTGTGATTTCATTTCAAATGCAGGCCTGTGGATATGATTATTAAATGAAATGGCATGCACAGAGAACAAAATCAGATAAGGAACTGAACCTTGTGGAATAGTAAGCAGAAATGACTATTTTCACGAAAGAACTGCCTTCTTGAGACATAAGTGTAATAATAAGCATTAGTGTCTTTCACGTTCTTGTATTTGTTTAAGCCAAGATGTATGTGGTTCGTCACTGCATTAGTTTCCTCTTAATTTCAGGTGACAAGAAGCACAGAAGATCCCGAAGCAGAAGCAAAGAGGTAACTAAATTAAAGACCATTTCACTCACGTAGGTTAAGTTGATGTGGTCACGTCATTAAGTAGTTTATCATAAGTTTTAGAACAGGGTAAGTATGAAGCTTTTTCAGGACAGGATAATATACCAAATTGAAGTAGTTCTTGAGAGATGTTCATTTCTTTGGTTCTTTCTCACACATGTCAGTTTTGTAAATTTAGAAATGACTAAAGTAGAGTACAGATTGTGTGGGAATTTTCTTTTTGGTAAAATACTGTATTTAGATCACATGATAACATCTCTATAACGAATTACACTCAGCGTGCTAATGCACGAAGAGACACTCTGAACAGAAGACGCTGCTGACAGATAACAAAATTATATGCCTACAACTGGACAGGTAACTATCAGCCTCAATCTTCCACTTGCCTAAAGATGTTATTTTTTTGTGTCTAGCAACCTGAATTATTTCTCTGATTTTTCCAAGTCCCCACATGAGTTGCACTGATCTAGATTGATCTTTGTCTTCTTACCTGTATGCATGAATGTTGGGAATATCATGAAAAAAGTCAACAGAAAGGCTAGCACATACGAGTTGCAATTGTTTCAGAATAAATCTAGCACATCAGCAGAGGAAGCCATAGTAAGCCTGGCTTTAACTGAAACATACTGACACAGGGCCGTATTCAGAGTTGAGTTCTGCTCATTTAGCAAAGCCGTGAATACTGAACTTGTTCACATCAGCATTTACTGTAGACCTCAAACTTATCAAATTATGTGCAGTGCATTATCTGACTATTTGTGTTCAGCCTGATGCACGATTTGGCTACATAAGGTCAAATTCATGTGGATCGATACTTGACGCATTGTCATCGACTTCACCTCATGAGTCATCCTTGAAGGGGCCAATTTTTTTATTAGTTTATTTTTGCAGTAAAATGTTGAGCTCCTGGTACTTACAGTAAACTGTAACCACAGCAGGTGACTGCTTGGTCAGCTTGTCCTTTAAACCATGGGCATGTAAAGCCTTCCTTAACCTGTTCAATGAATTCTGATGCCACTCCCAGTGGCAGTTGCAGCATTTTCCTCTGCCTAAACTTCACATTCTTTCCTGCTGTCAGTAGAGTATATTAGCCTGCTTCTAGCTCCTTGTCTTCTTTTATAAGCTGGTGGCTGACTAACATGAGTGGAAGACATATTTCTCTTACTTTGAGAAAATTATTTACTACATGCTTATCACAAATATGATACTTCCACTTCCTGTTCATGGTGATAGTTTATTATATTGTTTAGTCACAATGTAACTATTTGATTTCAGTTTTATTTATTTATTTTCGTGGTTCGTTTTAATGCAACATTGCATTGCAGTTGACACCAAAAGGGGCAGGGTGCTCTCTTTTTTTTTTTTGCTTTATTTTCTCAGTCCACATTTTTTCTTATAAGCGCAATTCGATACCAGCTGTTCTGAGAGCCCTAAACAAGAAAATCTGGCAATCCTTGAGGCGTGATTTTCAAGTTTTGAACTCTGAATACGACCTTCTATTAGGGTTATGCTAAGATCTAATTTACTTCCTTCTTTTATGACTTTATTTGTTAATAAAGATGGGATTTGTGCCTAAAGAAATTTGGTAAGAATAGTGTGTGGGCACTGAGGTTTTATTTTATTTATTTGTGAGAGGGGTGGGTGAAGAAGGGTGTTTGGGGCTGTGCGTATTAATCATCTTAAAGATGCTTGTTCTAAAACTGGCATACTAACTCTCTTTGTCACACTATTTTCCTGAAAGAGACCACTTCTTCTTAAAACAGGCACGACGGAGGGACCTGGACAAGATGGTCAGATCGCATAGCCGGTCCGAGGACATGCTGCACAGTTCAGATAAAGAGCGCGAGAGACTTTCAGAAGACAGCGGGGAGGAGCGACACCGCAGAAAGGACAAGAGGTCCTCCAGAGGAAGAAGTCCGTCCAGATCACGCTCAAGGGAAAGGTAAAATGGCAAAAATAGAAGATGGATATGAATTACAGAACCTTAAAATGCAAGCACTATTAATACGATGCATTTTTTTTTCAGTTACTGCTATTTAGCACCTTTTTTTTTTTCCCAAATACATTTGTCACTATTTTACTTCCATACACTACAAACATGATGCAATGCATCCACAGATGTTGCAGCTGTTACTATGTTACTGTTACAATTACTATTGATTTAGCTATTTATTTATTCAGTACTCACAATGCATTCGTCAAATAGAATAGAAACAAGAACCATAGAACATGCATATCCAGTGTCTACATAGTATATTGCTAATTGTGTATATAATCCCAGGTTTAATATTTCGTTCAGGTTTAGTTACAGGTGTAGAGTAGGGCTGTGCAGTTCCTTTTAAAATTGTTTGATTTATTTCAAAACTGTTGTATTTCCATAAACAAATAAAACTACTATCAGGCAGTTATTATCAGAACTAATTATTATAAACCTTAATCTTCCCTACTTCACCACAGCTATTTCACTTTAAAGAATATTGAAAGCATATACTTCAGAAACCTTTAGTGTTAACTCTGTTGTCTGTTGGGTTATGGTCCCAGAAGGCATCGTAGTCGAAGTCGGGACAGACGAAGGTCTCTGTCGCGCAGTCGTGAGCGGAGATCAAAGAGTCGCGAGAGGAAGAGGCGACCCAAATCCCGATCCCGATCACGTTCCAAACACAGACAAAGAAGCAAAAGTCGCAGCAAAAGCAGGTTTGTCATTGTAGAGAAATCTTTGCTCTTGAATCTTTAAACTATTAATTAAAAATGGCTTTAAATGTATTACTTTGGAATAATTGCTAGTACTTCAATATAAAATGCTAATTCATTAATGTGTTAGGTTGGTTTATTATATTTCTCCATCACAAATAACATCAACTTAATCAAACCCTCAAAGTCAAACCATTTCATGAAGTCATACATTCAACAGGTTTCCTTAAATTAATACTGTGTTGAAATGTTTGCTAATCCAAATGTTTATATTTCTTTTGCACCAGAGAAAAGAAGAAACGGACTGAGAAGGTGAGAAAGAAGAGTCTCAGTCGCTCCGCCAGTCCCGTGGCTTTCAGGGGCAGGAACACAGCTATGGATGCACAAGAGGCTTTGGCCAGGAGGTAGAGTAGTGGTTTAATTTAAAGCGGTCTTTTAGAAGATTGTAATGTACATGTTGTGATAAATACATAGTCTACACACACTGTTAAACTGGCAGGTTTTTGTGATGTAAAAAACAAATTCTGTCAGGACTTTTCTCCACCCTCCCTGTGAAAATTACATTGTCTAAAAATAAAAATTACAATGAAAAAGACGATCAGTAGGGAAAAAGGAGAAATAAAATAAAAAAGTGTGCACACCCCTAAACTAATACTTACCTTTTTGGGTAAGAGTCTTGGCATCAGCTTGGCATATCTTGACTTGACAATATTTTCTTACTCTTTCTTGCAAAAACATTCTAGATCCATCAAATTGCTGGATGCTGCCTCCACCATGCTGAACCAACGGTATGGTGTTCATTTGATGATGTGATTTTTTTTTTTTCCCCATTTCCACCACAAACATACATTCTGGAACTATGCAAATATTATACCTTTTGAGTCTCGTCAGACCATAAGACCACATGGTTTGGGGTGATTTAATGGAGCTTGGGTGTTTTTATTTATTTATTTATTCATATTTTTTATTCATTTTTTGTGAGAAAGGGCTTCTGTGTAGCCACCCTACTCCACAGAATACAAGAGATTGTTGTCACATGCATCCCCAATTATAAAAGGATGAGCACACTTATGCAAGCAGGTTACTGTAACTTTTTTTTATTTTTCCCTAAAATGTTTCTGATTTCTGTTATTTCACATTGAGGGTGTAAAACGTTTTGACATTATTTACCTTGGTTTCATTTTTTTACATAACAAAAATCTGCCGTATTAACGTAGGCATGTCGGCTTTTCGTATCCATTGTATCTGAAGAGCTCTTTAGTTCTATACATTTCTGGATGGTTCTATATGTCACAGTAGTTGGGTGGATCCTACATAGGATTTTTTTTCTTATTCCTTATACAAAAAGCTTTCCTTGATTAAATTCTACTTTGGCACATAGGTTGGAAAGGGCCAAAAAACTACAAGAACAGAAAGAGAAAGAACTGCTGGAAAAACACCAACAGCAGCAGCAAGAGATTGTAGCAGGTCAGGAACTCTCATGTAGCTATATTTAACGTTATTTAGTCAGCTGGTGAAAATGAACATCTTTAATACTTTATTGTCTTTATACTGCAGCAGCAGCAGCCGCTCCGCTGCTCTGTGACAACGCCCCAGCTGCCGCCTCCAGTCCGGCTCTGAACGTGGCTGCACTGCTTGCTTCTGGCACACAGGTCACACCACAGATCGCTATGGCAGCTCAGATGGCAGCGCTGCAGGCTAAAACGCTGGCAGAGACGGGCATCGCTGTGCCGAGCTACTACAATCCCTCAGCTGTCAACCCCATGAAGTTTGCTGAACAGGAGAAGAAGAGGAAGCTGTTATGGCAGGGGAAGAAGGAAGGGGTGAGAAAGGGGGTGGAGTCTGCATTCAAGAAATTAAATTTGTTTTTATTGCTAAGTATTTGTGCAAAAACTGCACAACTGAAACATGTATTAACAGCAAAAAATATTTGTTGCAGACAGCAGAAATGAAGTCGAGAAATTCATAAAAGTATAGAATTGTGTAATTGATTGAATAGCCAGTAAAATTAGCATTTTGGAAATGTTAAAACATAAGCCATTAAAATCTTCATGTTGTTTGTGTTAAAGGATAAGTCACAGACTGCAGAACTTTGGGAGAAGCTAAATTTTGGCAACAAAGACCAAAATGTGAAATTCCGCAAACTAATGGGAATCAAAGTAAGTTTAAATCCCACACACATTTCTCATATTTAGAATTATAAAAGTACAGTATTAACTCTATGTATTGATGGACCCTCGGGTTTAGGTCAGGGGTGGAGTGGTATGGAAAATTCATTGTGTGATACAGATTTCAGTGTTTTAAGTTTAACTGTTTATGTATACACTCACCATCCACTTCAATAAGAAAATATGACTGACTGTTTATAGCCCAAATATATAAAATACTTCATTATATGTAATAATGAACTCCTCATACAGTTTATACTCTAAAAATGTAGAAGTCCGTTTTCTTTGATTTCTTTAGTTTTTCTATCAGGACAATTTGATCTGAACATTTAAATGCATTTTATTCTGCAGTCTTTCTGTTTCTGCATCAGAAAAGGTGTAGATGGAGGAAAAGGATGAAAATGTAGTCTAAGATGTGAGGCCGCATTTGTTTGAATCATCCATCATAGTTGGTTTAAATAAATATGGCTTCACACCTGGGACATACCTCCTCTAATATAGAAGCAGAAAGACTGCAGAAGAAACTGTATTCCAAGTTATTTATCCATAGACAGGTATGTGCACCCAGAAAGGCCAGCGTTTGTGCTGCAAGCCTGAAGACATGTTACAAATTGAGATCGTAACATCAAATGGAGATCAAATTGTACTCTAGGGCTCTCCCTTTTATTTTTAGCCCAGATAAAATTGTAATTATTTTATTTTTCCCTACAGTTTGGGAGGACCTTTAGGCAGGAAATAAAAATCTCTGTTTTTAGTGTTTTAGAAATGTCCCGGAGTTCAGAATGAAGCTTGCACAATCTAACTGAGGACATGAGCTAACAAAACTTTTTACTTCAGGTTGTCTTTCAGTCTACTGTCCTCCTTTTTACAATCTTGTTGAATTCATCCTGAGCAATCTGTCTTCACTGAATATTGTCAAAACCTTATGTACTTAATCTAAATTATGTACATGTCTATACACATATGTGCAATAGTAATTAATTAAATCAAGAACTGTTGATGCAGCAGAGCATGTAAGAGGAATAATATCAAGGAAAAGCAAGAATGCACTGATCAAGCATAACATTATGACCACTTGCCTAATATTGTGTTGGTCCACCTTTTGCTGCCAAAACAGCCCTGACCCGTCATGCACTGTGTATTCTGACACATTTCTATCAGAACTAGCATTAACTTCTTCAGCAATCTGAAATTCAGAAATCATTAGCTCGTCTGTTGGATCGGACCACACGGGCCAGCCTTCGCTCCTACACCTTCGCCTCTGTGCATCAGTAAGCCTTGGCCGCCCATGACCCCGTCACCGGTTCACCACTGTTCCTTCCTTGGACCACTTTTGATAGATACTGACCACTGCAGACCGGGAACACCCCACAAGAGCTGCAGTTTTGGAGATGTTCTGATCCAGTGGTCTAGCCATCACAATTTGGCCCTTCATCAAACTCGCTCAAATCCTTACACTTGACCATTTTTCCTGCTTCTAACACATCAACTTTGAGGACAAAATGTTCACTTGCTGCCTAATATATCCCACCCACTAACAGGTGCCATGATGAGATCATAAGTGTTATTCACATCACCTGTCAGTGCTCATAATGTTATGTCTGATCGGTGTACAATGAATAGAAATAATCAAAATATAGAAATAAAATATAATTTTGTATCAACATATATTAGTGTTCTATTTATATCTACAGTATTCTTAGAAAGACAATTAACTGTTGAGTGTCTGAATGAGAGACTCAGCCAGTGGAATAGGAGGTACTGTGTACTGTCCAATTGTCACATTGTTGAATCTGATGGACTCTGATTTGAGTCATGAATGAGGATGAATCTGTGGCTGAACGTGCCTCTAACCTCCCTCAGCTCTGCCTAGACTATGAGAAGGATTATCCATGATAGCTTTTATTAATTAATGTAATTAAAATAAGTCCTGGTTAAAATTCAATTAGAATGAACACATTACCGGTGTGTAAAGGAAATGCTGAGTTGTGCTTGTCTCATTATACACATTATCCACAATCTGCCCTTTTCTGTACATGCCCTTTGTGCTAAATGACATGTTTGGAAGCTTCATTTTGAAGACTGTATATTCTTGACTGTGTATACAGTTAGTTACTGTGGACTTTGTTCACTTATAGGCTGATGAAGACCCATCTTCTGGAGACCTCAATGAGGATGGCATGAAGACGCTGCAGCAGCAGGAAGAAATGTTCCGTAACTTGGATGTGCAGTATGAAATGGCACGCTCACAGACGCACACACAGAGAGGGATGGGCCTCGGCTTCTCCACGTCCTTCTCTTCGCGAGGCATGGACCCTGTCTGAATATTCACCATTTCACTCTTCCATCGTCGTCTCAGCTTATTTTTAACGCGTGTATAGAAAGCCGACGCTTTAGATTGCATGGATGTTGGTTTGCATCTGTAATTTATTCAAATACCATTTTTGTCTTGAAAGAATTCAGATGTAAATATGAGTGATTTGGTTTATGCCTTTTGTTAGGATTGAACTGCAGATCTTCAGAAAATTTCACAAAGGTGCAATAGGATGCTGCATAGCTTTATGGGGGATTTGAATGTTGTAACTTTATTTTCAGGTTTATTATTTTTTTTTGTTTTTTTTTTTAATAATGTATAACTCCGTTTCCCCTGTGGATAGAACAGATTGATGATGTTGCTTAGAATTGCGCTATGAAGAACATGACCGAACCCTTTCCATCAGAAAACACTGGCGTAGTGGCCACAAGTGTGTCGAGCTCTTGTAACTGCTTATCATATTAAATATTTTGTTAGTCCAAAAATCTTACTGTGATTACTACCATCTTTCAGGAAATACATTTAGAATGTTTACATCTTAAAGAATTACCGTTAATGGAAAAAAACACTTTAAAAGTAAACTCAAACTATTTTTTTTTTTTTTTTGAAAGATCTGATTGTTTTGGGTTTTTAGGTCTGCAAACCTCATTGGTCATTGTCATCAGAAGTTCTGGACATTTCCTTTGTTTTTTTTTTTTGTTTTTTTTAAAGGGATAACTTAGACAACTGAACATATTCTACTTTTGCTCTTTGGCGGTGGTGAGGGAGGAGGAGGAGGAGATTAACTAATTTAAAACATGACCATAAGTTTAAAAAGCGAGTAAGTCTGTTTTGCCATGACCGTTTTGGTTTGTAGACCTGATATGAAGAGTCCTAATCAGCGCAGCAGTTGTGTGTGTAGTTGTATAGACTAGAGATCAAAATTAAGGAACAATTAATAAACATTAACAATAGTTCAGAAAATATCTAATCACTCAAAATTTGAAGGAATATTAGCTGTGTGTTATACCACTGTTCTGCTAGCATTTCTGAACGCACTTCAACAAAAACCTTTATATTGTGGAAAACGCAGTGGTCAAAATTAGAGTTCAGTAACCAATGTAGCACGAAAGGTTATTACGACAAAAAGGTTTTTTTAGGGTTACAGCTGTCAAAAATGAGTAGGATGTCTATAGGCGCTTGCTGTGAATAACTTCTTCACATCTGTGGCTGCAGGACATCAGTCAGTCCACTCTTCTTCCAGGCTCTTCCTTGGTTCGTTATCTGTACTTGTTTTTTTTTAGCAATAAATTTGTTGCCAAGGATTTTTTCAATCAGGTTTAGATCAAGATGGAACTTCTTTACCCGTCTTGCAGTGTGACAGAAGGCGTTGTCTTGCATGAAAATTGCGGGCTGATTGGGAGACACTCACAGGGAAGGAACCACATGTTGCTGAGGAAGGTTCTGATGAAAATTTCAGCATGTTGTATAGACACAGGAGAATTTGAGTGACAAGAGCATGTAGTGACAAGAACTGGGGAAAGATGTGTTCTGCAGCAGGAGTGCGGCCTATTATACAGCTACATAGCAGGGTGAATACAAACGTTCATCAGAACCTCCTTCGGCAACATGCAGTTCCTTCCCTGTGAGCGTCTCCAAACCGCCTGCGCTCTTCATGCAAGACAACGTGGTATAATGCAGCTGATGCATGCACACTGGTTCTAAATCCAGTCAACTGAGCCTTGAGAGGTCCATGTTTTGTATCTTGTGCAAGATATTAAAGAGCAAAATGGCAGACTGCTTGCAGGGCCTTGAGGACTGGTCTGAAACACTGATGCTGTTAATGATGGTGGTAGAGGTAGTGGTGAGAAACGAAAGTCACAACTGGTGCAAGCACAATTTCTATTGACAATTAACCCTTGTAAAACCAAAAGTACAAAAGCAAAGCGCCGTCTCAGACTTGTTCAGCATTTATTCTATGAAACACAGAAGCACAGACTGGCAGCTAAAATTTGGAGTGGTTAAAAATAGAATTTTTAGTAAATGAAATTGTACACTGCATGGCCAATAGTTTGTGGACACCTGACCATCACACCTATATGTGGTTCTTCCCTAAACTGTTTCCACAAAATTAGAAGCCCACAATTTTACAGTATTCCTTTGTGTGCTATAGCTTTGCTAACTTTATTAGAACTAAGAGGCTCAAACCAGTTTGTCTAAGGGGAAGCGGTAGCTAAGTGGTTAAGACATTGGAATACTGATCAGATGGTTATGAGTTCAAGTCCCAGGGTCACCAAGCTGCCGTTGCTGGAGTCTTGAACAAGCAAATCAATTTCTCAGTTGTAGAAAATGAAATAAATGTATGTTGATCTAAATAAAGGCATCTTGGGTCCCTGACTTCAACCCCACTGATAAATAAGTGAGCTCCATGAACTGGAATGCTAATGCCATTATCTGGCTGAATGATCACAAATCCAACATGTAGTGAAAAGGTGTAATAAATCTGGAATGACATGTTCAAAATTATTACTAGGCGAATGCACAACTGTGAGTCACCATTGTTACAAATGGCCAGGCGTTGAAGGAAACATCAGTGGTCCTGCTGTTTTCATACACATTCCACCAGACCATAACTAACACATTACAAATATCCTGTGAACTGGCAACAATCTTCTGTAATGTTTTACATGTGATCATCTTCAAAATGTTGTTCAGGGAAGAGCTCAGTCTCCATAACCTCCAGCGGTTCTTAAAGTGTTTATCTCTTAAATGTCTTCCTTTCGTTTTGGAAACATGACACTGTTAGCTTCACGAGACATGGTGGAAGCCAAGCCAATTGTGTTAAAAACTAAATATTTGGGCTAGGTGTCTGTAAAGTGAAGCTGAAATTCTAAACAGCTCAGACTTGGTATGTACCTAAATCATCCATGAATATAAGAGCACGACAATAATGTCTCTCTACCTGCATATGAGACTGGAATACAAGACATGAGCCACTCCTGTGATGAGGTTATGGTTGGCAAACTCCAGTATAAGCAAAACAATGGGATATTCGCTGAGCCTTTTCCATGTTGCCGCTTCTTCACTGAGGCCCATCCAGTGTATCAGCAGGTTCCTCATGGCCTCCGGAAACAGCTCAGTCACTAGATCTTCTGCTGGAGGCAGGTCCTTAATGTGTTCAATATTTCTCATCTTAAATCCTTCCACCTGGTGACTCACACTGCTGTTGGCTTCATGGAACTGGTGACCCAGCCAACCTGCCACAGCCTGTAGTAAAGGACTGGAATAGATGGAGTAGCCATGAAAATGAGTCTGAAGCAACACCATTACAGCTTCTGTCAGTTTTTCCTCATCCACCTGTCCATCAATCCAATATTCAACATAATCCAGAAGTTTCAAAATGGTCTGTTCTCGGTTCTTGTCCACACCTGAAATGCATTTCACCTTGTTTCCTATGCTATGAAGTCTCTCTGTGAATACACTAAAGTGTTCAGACTCCACGGGTTTAATCTGGGAGCAGTAATCATGGTCTGCAGAAGAGGAATTATCTCCTTGACCAGATGTTGACTCTAAGGTCACTTCCTCCAAGTCTTCCAGTGTGTCCTGAGAGTTTACATTGTGTTCAGCAGGAACCGAAATATCTCTAGATAAATGATTAAATCCCACTGGTGTCTCTTGATTACTGGTTTTTGGTGGTTTTGTGTCTAACTGGAGTCCAATGTTGTACCCCGGGTTCAGTTGATCATCATTGATCCGGGATTTCCAAAGATCCTGAAATGGAGAATACGGTTGCGTAAAAATTCTCAAAACACTGATGACAATTTTTATATATTTCTATAGGAATGCTGAAATTGTGTTGTTTGCTCTGGAGATCAATATGAAAGCAAGTATGTATAACAGTTTGGGAAAACTTGTCAGATGCTGCTGTAGCTGAATTTTTAAAGATCAGATTTTTTTTTATATTTAGGTTGCAGTTATCCAGTAAATCCAACCAAGATCATTCCAAATGAAATACAGATGACAAAACGGTTATTAAATAATCTAGTAATAATCCATAAATATTAAATGTTGTTTTATATTTTAAATGAGAGGATATTATTATTAAATATAAAATGTCTGGATTTCTGAAATCCTGTCGTTACATGCAATTTTTTCCCTTCTCTCACACTGATCGGTGATCAGATACTAAAACATTTAACGCTATGCTACACTACATTGCAGTGTGCACGATTTACAGTTCAGGAGCGTTTGCAGAAAATGTCAAACTTTTATCACATGAAGGATTTTCCCCAGTTATCATGTATATTATTTACCATAGGTGCAGACAGATTTGGTTGCAATGGGGGGGGGGGGGGGACGGGGGACGACTAAACAAAACATCTAACATCTATCTCAGTAATATGTAACTCTGAATAAAACTAAATGTTTAAAACCGAAGTGCCTTATGCCATAAAGCAGCCAGATGGCTGAAATTAATTAATACTATAATGCAGTATTGAAATATAATCATGGATTTGTGTGTGTGTGTGTGTGTGTGGACCCTGAAATGCTACAGCACAGTTCTGAAAACTTAGATCAGACAGAGCAGTGATATTTCCATATGTGGTACTGAAAACTGTATCATTCATATTTCATACATGGCCACATATTTATATTGTGTCTTTTTAGCTCAACTGTGTATTTTTCTGGAAGTTTCTGTCTAACTCTGAGAAGAGGACATCTTTGTTCCAAAAAAAGTCCACTTTTGAGAAATATAACAAGAATAACAGGAAGACACCTGTGTGTTAGCTGGTTCCTCTTCAGCATAACACCTGCTACTTTTTCCCCCCAACACTAGAAACTTGATATAAAAAAGGGCTGTTTGATAAAGACTGAATTGAAAGCAGCTCTAAACATCCTTGAGCATAACGATGGTTCACCCCAAATCACCTCATCTCTTCATTTGTTATTAATAAAATGGAAAATCCACTGAATGTATCAGCTACCGATCTTTTGGCATCTGGGTTTAAGTGGCTTATCGAGAGTTCTTGGTCCCACTTGTAACATCTGATACTGGTTTATCATGAAAAATGACTGTTAAGTGATTAGTCGGCAGGAATGTGCTTGTTCTTGTGTTTACTGTAATGACATCAAAAGGAAGAAAAAGCACCTCACATCAGTCTCAAATTAGTCACACACATTTATTTTATTTTGTTTTACTACACATAAATTAATGCACCTTTCACAAAGGATTTAAAGTTGGCACGGCCTACAGCTTCCAAAATATCAACAAACTAGTTTATTGCTGTAAAAGTGTTGCGCATTGATTGGTCTTTTTCATCTCAAATGCTTCATATATGATGCTCGTGTCATGAAAGACAAGACTAACAGTTCTTGAGAGGTTGTTTTGCTGCTTCCCACAGGACAACACAATCCTGTACCTGAACAAAACCTCTAATCTCAATCAGATGACCTGTAAACGCTTCCTGCAAGGTTTTTCTTTCTTTTACTGCCGTCACATCACTGTCTGACAGGATAATTGCCTGAATATACAAGACTACTGGTGTTCCTAATAAAGAGGACAGTGCATGTATATGATGTATATAAACTCAGCTGAAATATACACTACCTGAAATGACTCCAGGATTGAGAGCTGCTCTTGTTTGCTGTAAAACTCAAAGGCCACTCGGAAAACCCCATGAACACAGTAGAACCACAAGCTGTTATGGGAACAAGGAACTCGTAAGCCTTCGAACCTGAAGTCTGCAGACATACATCAGACAAAACAGAGGCTCATTAAAAACATCCATAGTCCAGATGACAGTGTCACCATTTCAGCTTGTTTAAGTTGTACAGATGGGATACCCGAAGCGAAAGCCAGTTTGGTTGCTAGTCCTCTTTTCGCAAACTTGGCGTGATATCTGGGATGGTTCTCAGTGCGGACATCTGTGTTCACAAAGAGATCAGCTCCAAGGAACAGGGGGATCACCGGCTCCTTTATAAATGAAGGCAAGAAGCTGTTATTTGTACGGAACATTTACAATACAGCATATATTATGCTTAAAAATTTTATTTACCTCATTTGTACTCGGTTTGGTCAGTTGAAAGGAAGTGTCACCGACTAGATATAAGAATCGAATTCTCCTTTTACCACTATCCCAATACGGTAAGTTGGTGACTGAGATGGACTTAGTGGTCATTATTTCAATTTTTTAACAGGTTCCCAGCCCTTTAACCTGATTACACACAGGCGAATATCAGGTTCGAGTTTTCTTCAGTGCATTACTAACAGGAGCATTTTTCTATATTTCTATGTTAGGATTTTACACCTTCTTGGCTTTGATGAAACTATTTTACAGCCTTGCAATGTGCACAAGCTTAAAGGAGAGTATATAAATTCAAGGCTCCAGAAAGTGGACTTGATATACAGATATAATATACACATTTAAAAGTATCCTGTTTCCTGCCACTTCACTTCAGTGTCAGAATTGTTGACAGCTGTGTTCTAGGTCACTTGATGAACAAGAAAAGCCTCCAGTTCTTTTGAGGAAAGGAAGAAAAAAAAAAAATGGAAATCTGCTTCAACCTCCAAACTTATATATTTTCATATTTATATATTATATTCACTTTATCTTCATGCTCATAAACTGATCTCAGTCTTGTCCAAGCCTGAAGATTTAAAACCTACATGCAAGTGCCAATGATTTAACACACTCTGCATCACGAAGCGCCCAAACAAATAAAATAACCTTTACATCGAAAGTTCGCTATGTTAAAAACAAAACCTGAATTAATGTAAATAAAAAGGAAGCGTAAAAAATGAAATAAAACAGATGTTTCTACGCCGAGACTAAACACGTTTATTGAATTCCGTGTTGTCATTAACGCGCATGCGCACTGGGGTTGGCGGTGTCCTTTTCTTCGTTGTCATTTTGATTAGACACTTTGCATTCACTTTGTTTAGAAAGTGCCCTCTACAGGTCATCTGACAAAACCGCACATTTCACCACCTGCTCTTATTATTTTTACTGAATATTTTGAAAGCATTTTTATACTTTTACATTGTATAATACTTGACCTTAGGGGCACGGTGGCTTAGTGGTTAGCACGTTTGCCTCACACCTCCAGGGTTGGGGGTGCGAATCCCGCCTCCGCCATGTGTGTGTGGAGTTTGCATGTTCTCCCCGTGCCTCGGGGGTTTCCTCCCCCGGTCCAAAGACATGCATTGTAGGTTGATTGGCATCTCTAAATTGTCCGTAGTGTGTGATTGATTGTGTGAGTGAATGAGAGTGTGTGTGTGCCCTGCGATGGGTTGGCACTCCATCCAGGGTGTATCCTGCCTTGATGCCCGATGACACCTGAGATAGGCACAGGCTCCCCGTGACCCGAGTGTAGATTGGATAAGCGGTAGACAATGAATGAATGAATGAATACTTGACCTTCTCTCCGGGCCTCATCATGTGCAATCATTGTAGAAGTTCATACATTCCTTAATCAAGTAAAACATTGAGACTTTTTCGTCTCAATCAAGTGCGAAAGTATATATATATATATATATACAATTAAAAGCCCAAGAAAACCACAAATAAAAACATACCTGAGTCTCAAAATACGCACAAATTTTTAATGTTACTTCATTTTCATGTAAAATCACATAGGAACCAGAAGGCATGGACAAATATCTCTAATCTCTAAAATGTTAGTATTAGTATTAACAATCGGTATTATCATTTTTTTAAAAGATAGGAGGAAAATATATTAAACACATTTTTCCCTGGTTGTTGTAGAGCAGCTTTTTGAATGTTTAATTTAACAGTCTGAAGTAATTTTTAAATTTTTTAATTAATTAATTTATTTATTTATTTTACAAAAGTACAGATGACAAGAACTGTACACTAGCAGTTTTTGTTTGTTTGTTTTTTGTTTTGTTTTTTTAGGTACCGCTGCTCATATAAATCAGGTTTAAGTATGCACATCATTTAATTTGCTGTTAATAAATATCTTAAAGTGGGTTATTTTCTGGAAACAACCATTTAAATCTCAGTCATGTCAGCTGATTACACTTAGATTTTGTGTGCACTGGAGTTTATTTAATGAAGCCCAAATTGCTGACACATTAAAACACATCATCAGCAGTGACCGAGAAAGTGAAAAACAACAACATGCCGTAAATATGGGTGAGGTCGCATATTTTTCAGAATGCCTACAGTAGAGCAATAGAAATAAATACACTAAACACACAAGGTCCAGTCAAAGTCCACTTACACAAAGATTAAATGAAAGACCTAGCTAACCACAAGCACAGCTGTTATGATTACTGAGCCTACAATTCAGAAGCAACAAAGAAAAAGATCACAGACTGCATGCACTCAAAAAAGCAACCACAAACATTGTGTGTTTTATGTCTAAGATGTTTCAGTATCGTCACCAGCCTTCACTTTGTGGCTATATGGTGGACATATATCTGATAACATAGTCAATAAATGTAGCTATATTGTAGGTGAATCTAATGAAGTGACCAAATATATTTAAATAAAGCAAAATATCATTAATTAACTGTGCTGTGTGGACTGCTTTCCTATTCTTCAGACCCTATGAGCTACTGCCAGCTACATGTGGAATGTTTTAATTAATCTAATTCATGTATATTTGTATAGAGATTTTAAAATTTTGACCCTTTGACATCCAAGTTTGAGGAAACTCGTCGTCCTCTGGGAGACACCAGAAAGTGGGACATTGGAGGGCTCTAAAACTAACATACTGTTCCAAAATATAAAAATGAATCATTTAAATCATTGTGACCCTGATAAAGCAGTTAGTAAAGAATTGTCACACAGTACAAAACAACAACTCATATTAATGAACCTGATCTTTTTATGTCCTATCAGCTTCTTAGTTGACTGTCAGCCCCCTTCGGTATTAGAGTAGAAACAAGTCAGTGCAAGACACTTTTGTTGTCATTTCAATCATATATAGTATATAATACATAGTGAAATACAGTACATACAACATGGTGCTACATAAAGACGCAGAGTAAAATAAAATAACAAGTACTGATTATAGTGGCTAAAAACTAAGTACAATCACACAGTTCTACATAAAGTGCAAGACAGGAGACAGTGCAAAACGGACAGTACGTCACACTATACTGCACTACAATACACTACACTACAGTACAGTAGTGCACAGAGAGCAGCGCTCACCAGTTATGTAGAGTTAGGATTTTTTTTAATGTAATCATAAGACAGCATTAATTAACAGGTAACGGTGGAATCCCAGTACTGATGGAGAACTCTACTCAGTCTTCCCAGTTAAGTGACCTTGACTAGATTTAGTTCTTGAGCAGAATTTAGAGACTAATCTGCACTGTTATAGAATTTAAGAGACCAAGTCTACTTGACTCACCAGTGTAAAGCTTGACTGAGTTAAACTTACCTATGCAGTGACCAATCAGTGATCACCGTTGTTTATTAATAATAATAATAATAATACTATACAATGACTGCCAGTGTTTTCCCGTAACCAATCATTCATTCATTGTCTACCGCTTATCCGATCTATTCTTGGGTCATGGGGAGCCTGTGCCTATCGCAGGTGACATTGGGCATCGAGGCAGGATACACTCTGGACGAAGTGCTAACCCATCGCAGGGCACACACACATGCACAAGCTACGGACAATTTAGAGATGCCAATCAACCTACAATGCATGTGTTTGGGCCGGGGGAGGAAACCCCCAAGGCACGGGGAGAACATGCAAACCACACACAAAACACACACACACACACACACACACGGCAGAGGTGGGAATCGAACCCCCAACCCTGGAGGTGTGAGGCAAATGTGCTAGCCACTGAGCCACTGAGCCACCGTGTACCAAACCCCCCCCTCCGGGTAACCAATCAGTGATTACCATAATTTCCTAAAGACTAATCAGTGATCATCATTGTTTGTCCCACCCATGGTTTGTTGTTATTTGTGATAAACTCTCTTCTTTGCTGTAAGTAATAAAATCAACTACATCCATGACTGTTTCCTTCATATCTGTTTTGAATTTTGTAAATATGCAAATAGTTCAATTGTGCAAAAAAAAATTCTTTCGTCTTTGGTCATGGACCAAAGTAACCAGGCGACGTCAGAAAAAGTCAGCAACACAGAATCTATTACTATTAAGGTCTTTTTGGGAGACAACCGTGCAATTGGAAGTTTTTTTTCTGCTTAGTCTATTTGTTTGTTATGTTTTACTGCCTGTTATATTAACCTGTACATTTTCCGCCTCTGTTTTATTCCTCTCCCGTCTTTACTACTGTGTGAATTGGGACGCGGCACCTGCGTAAAACGGTCTCAGCCAATCAGCGCTCTTGCGCGCCTTCGTATTGCCCTTTGACCCCGTGTGGCCAAACACGAAACTAACAAACATGGAGGTGGATTTCGGTGACAGTGAGCTGTTCGAGCAGTTTGACTCCGACACACCTCTTGCAAAACACATCAGGTTTACTGATGATGAAGAAGACGCTCCGGATCTCCGAGAGAGGGTCGAGGAGTGTGAGGAGACCATAACCCGACTGAAGACGGAGAATATCCTTCAAACACCGGGGAACACAGGGGATAGGCTAAGGCTAAGCTAATGTACCAGTTAGCGCGCGAGGAGTTAAATGCGCACGGAAGCCTTATGTTTGTTGTTTTATGTTATTTATTGACTTATTTATTTATTATAAAGGGTTAGATGAGCGCACTGTGTAAATCACCAGCTCTCGTCAGTTTCAGTAATCCGAACAGCTAACAGACAGCATAGCGGTCTAGAGCTGCAAATCCGCCCTGTTTCGTTTAGCCTTATTTATCTGCATTATCTCTAACGTTAACAATTAGCTCTAAACTTTATCCCTTAAAATTTATATCTAACGTTTAACTAGAGAATAACAAGTAAAGCTTGCGCTCTCCAGGACCAACAGGAGGAATGACTTTTAATTTCGTTTCCTCTGTCCGCCTTCACTGCAGCCTAGAGATTAAAGGGACAGTTCATCCTCCACTTTCTCCCTTTTCACTTTAAACATTAAATTCTGAGTCTGACTTCTGGTAATGAGAGGCACGTTTTTTGCTCCCGAGGTCTTACCAACTGTATGTTGTTCTATTCCAATAATATTTAAGTAATTACTGCAGTAAAACTTTATAATAATGAAAAATGCCCTTAAGTTACAACACACAACTAGGTTTAATTTCATCTAAACACTCCTTTGTTGCAGTTCAAATCTATTTCGAGTCATTTATTTTGGCGACGTTTCTAAAATGACAGGTTCAGAGGGGAAACCTTGTGTTATTTGGAAACCACAGTATGTTGAGTGTTTTGAGGGGAATATTAAGAAGCAGTTTTTACTTGCAGAGGTTGAAGGCTAACACCTGATTCCTTCAGGAAAATTCAAGCATTAAAATCACCTTCATCTTCACCCATGATCTGTTAGATGCTGTAGACTTTCCAGATTATCCTCTTCCTTAACCACTAGTTCACATGAGGAACTGAAGAGAAAGTTAAAACTTTTAAATCGTCCTGCGTGAGTTTCTTAATTTTTCTTAGCAAATACTTTATCATCCTCACAGACGAGCGATTGACTAACTGTGTTCTTGTGAACTCATGTTTCAGAGGTATCGGCATTGTCAATTCAAAAGTCGACGGTCCGCTCTGCCAGATTCTGTTCGGAAACAACAGCATTTCAAAGTAAGTGTTCCCTATAATTTAAGGGTCTCATCTTTTTCATACTGAAGTAGCAGTTGGTTTAATGAAACCGGTTCAAACCCTGAGTTTTGTGTGTTCAGACAGTGCCGGCAAGACATCGAAGACTACGTTGTCAGTCTGATTCACCAACACCAGTTTCAGCAGAATAATGGCCAAGAAGCGTCTGCTTTGCACCCTCAGCCTCAGGTACCGTCCTCAGGTTCTATGTTATTGGGTAATAAATTAGGGTCCATGTTTAATCCGATTGATGTTGACTTGTGGTTTTGTGAGTTTTTCCATAAAATGTTTAACTTGGCACTAATACTAATAACAGAAAAGTGCTGTTAAAAATTGGCAAAACCACCCATTTTCAATTGAATTATAAGTTGTTAA
This sequence comes from Hemibagrus guttatus, assembly GCA_033459395.1. Classification (NCBI taxonomy): domain Eukaryota; kingdom Metazoa; phylum Chordata; class Actinopteri; order Siluriformes; family Bagridae; genus Hemibagrus; species Hemibagrus guttatus. The sequence continues at coordinate 4,941,351 of JAUCMX010000021.1, forward strand.
AATACTAATAAAATAGTTTTATGTACAGTTTTTTTTTTTACTGTGCATTTTTTTAGTGTGTGATTCTTTCAAATTAACCTGTCTTTTGAGCAACTAGTGAACTGTAAAGAGCAAAGAGGAAAGAAGAGCTTGTGTCTCTTGAACTGCTCTCATCTTATCTTCATGAAGTACATTAGTTTTGTTTTGTTTCACATCTGTCATGTGCATGGAGATTGCTTTAAGCATCTATAAACAACGAAATTCTTGTGCTACAGATTTATACTCCTGAACTTAAGTAACACAAAAAGCAGCAAACTGTAAACATTGGACACTGAAAAAAAGACCATAAAATAAATGTGCTATATGCAAGTGAAAATAACAATAAACTGTAAATGTGTGGGAGGTATGGCACATACAAATACAGGACAGTCAGATCTCAATGCTATCCATCAGTCAGAGTTCAGTGGAAATGATAAAGAGCAGTGTGTGGAGGATGGAGTGGACTGTGCTCATGGAAGTGTTATTGCTTAGAGTTTAACAGTCTAATTGCCTGGAAGAAGAAGCTCTCCTGCAGCCTGCTGCTGGGGTTCCGATGCTGCGATACTGTTAGCTACTCTCGCTGCTACTAGTAGCAGTGAGAGTCTCTGAAGTTCTCCGATTATTTGTAATATCTGTGTTATAAATTCACCATCACCAGCTGACTCTAGCTAATTACAAACTGTAGGGTGTTACACCTCAAGAAGTCTGAGATGTTTCAATTCAGAAAGGTGGAACTCCAGCTTATGAAACATGACTGATGAATGTCCAAGCTCTGGTCAGCATGATACAGCATGGGAAGAGAGACTGAGCACTAACGTCGGCACAGAGTTCGATGTTCAAAGCCTGATCTTATTCTTAAAATTACCAATCAGTGATCAATGGTTTACTTAAAACTCAAGAATTTTTTATAATCATCTTGAACCTTTTCCCTTATGCAGAACTCAAGTTTTGTCATGGAGGAAAACCAGGAAACCAATGCTGAAGCTTCAGTTGGAAAACACATTCGAGATGCTTTCTGTGTAAGTGTTTCTTACTAATTCTGTCACGCATAGTTGATCTCCCATATGAATGTTTAAACTTTTTTTAAAAATGTGTAGAAATCCAATTATCTCTTCTTGATGTGCAGGTGGTGGGGAGTGTGTTGTACTTCACCTCGTTCTGTCTGGATAAACTCGGCCAGCCGCTTCTCAATGAAAATCCACAGCTGACAGAAGGATGGGATGTGCCCAAGTATCCTTGAGATCATATCTGTATGCACATTGTTGTCCTTGTAATGACCTGTTGTTTTATTTTTCTGTTGTGTATATGTTATCACTGTGTATGCCTCTCAGATGTACATGTATGCCTTCCTGAATGACATCTTCCAAAGGTATCAGCAAGTGTTTGGCCAGGTCATTGCTCTGGAGGGGCAGGAAGTGCAGATTAAGGAGAAGAGGTACGTAACGCTGTTGGCCAGATGTGCCACGGCTGCTTGATCTGTTCATAACACTATTCTGATGGCTGTTGCGTTGTTGCTAGCAAGAGGGGGGGAATACAGATAAGTAGAAGCACAGTAAAGTATGTGAAATATGACTACATATTAAGGAAATGAATATTTAAATTTATTATAAAATAGTGAATAAACATCTTGACAGAAAGTCACTATAGCAACAAATATACATCTTTTTCCTAAGTTACATTTTAATCTATTTAGGTTTAAGTTTTAGGTTATGTAGAGCCTCTGCTATACAAGTGAATTGGCTATTGCTATAGAAAGCAAAACAAATATTTCATATTCCTTTGTGTAATGTCCTTGTTCAGGCCTAAACCATGCTGCTTTAACTGCGGTGCTGAAGATCACCAACTACGAGATTGTCCAAAGGTAATCCTTTGTTACATATAGATACACTCTCTCTCTCTCACCCACCCTGATCTTCACCCCTCACATCCATTAACACCTCCTGCAAACCCCCTCTGCCTTCCTCCTGCTACACAGAATATTCTTAAGTTCTGTGAGGAGGATGTGTTTCGGGTCTTCAAGAAACAGAAGACAAGGAAAGCTCCAGGCCCAGATGGTGTCTCACCTGCCTGTCTGAAAGTCTGCGCTGACCAGCTGGCCCCCATCTTCACACAGATCTTCAACAGATCACTGGTGCAGTGCGAAGTCCCCCCGCTGCTTCAAACGCTCCACTATCATACCGGTTCCCAAAAAACCCAAAATCTCAGGACTCGACGACTACAGACCTGTCGCCCTCACGTCAGTGGTCATGAAGTCATTTGAGAGATTGGTTCTGGCCTACCTGAAGGACATCACCGGACCCCTGTTAGACCCCCATCAGCAAACAGGTCTGTGGATGATGCAGTCAATATGGGAATGCACTATATTCTGCAGCACCTCGACAGACCAGGAAATTATGCAAGGATCCTGTTTGTAGACTTCAGCTCGGCCTTCAACACCATCATCCCTGATCTTCTCCAGACCAAACTGATGAAGATTTCTGTGCCCACCCCTATCGGTCAGTGGATTACAAACTTCCTGACAGACAGGCAACAGCAAGTGAGGTTGGGGACGCTTACATCTGGTTCCCTCACCATCAGCCCTGGTGCTCCTCAGGGATGCGTGTTATCCCCACTACTCTTCTCACTGTACACAAACGACTGCACTGCTACAGACCCCTCTGTCAAGCTTCTTAAGTTTGCAGAAGACACTACGGTCATTGGCCTCATCAGCGACGGTGACGAGTCTGCGTATAGACAGGAGGTTGAACAGTTGGCTGTCTTGTGCAGTCTCAACAACCTCGAGCTGAACACGCTCAAAACAGTAGAGATGGTAGTGGACTTCAGGAGGAACCCTCCAGCATTACCCCCCCTCACCAGCATGGACAGCACTGTGGCTACTGTGGAGTCATTCAGATTCCTGGACTCTACAATCTTCCAGGACCTGAAGTGGGAAAGACACATTGACTCCATTGTCAAAAAAGCCCAGCAGAGGCTGTTCTTTCTTCGACAGCTGAGGAAGTACAACCCACCACAGGAGCTGTTAACACAGTTCTACTCAACTGTCATTGAGTCTGTCCTATGTACGTCTACCACTGTCTGGTTCAGCTCAGCCACCAAATCAGATATTAGAAGACTACAACGGATAGTCAGGACAGCTGAGAGGATTATTGGAGCCCACCTGCCCACTCTCCAAGAACTTTACACATCCAGAATGAAGAAACGTGCAGGTAGAATCACTCTGGACCCCACACACCCGGCTCACCCTCTCTTTGAACTTTTACTGGTCGGCTCTACAGAGCAGTAAACGCCAGGACATCCAGACACAAGAACAGCTTCTTCCCTCAAGCCATTCATCTCCTGAACAATTAATCTGTCTGCCATCTCCCCCAGTGCAATACAATAATCTATATATACATGTATGTATAAGTGCAATACTGTTACACCTCATTTCATTGAACCACACCTCATACCTTGCTCCTGAGCTGCACATTTTGCACATGTATATGCCTCCTGTACACGAGTACCCTATTTATATGTTCCCTATATCTCATATTTCTATATTTTTCTATAATATAGTTTGTGTATTCTCCAGCACCAAAATAATTCCTTGTATGTGTGAGCATACTTGGCAATAAAGCACATTCTGATTCTGATATGTCATCTGTCCCAATGAATGGGTTTAATAGATGTAAATTTGTGAAAATCTTGCTTTTTTTTCCAGCCCAAAGACATGGCACGAATCAACGAGAAGCGAAAAGAGTTTGCACAAGTCAACCAGGGCAACATTACCAGTAACCAGCGTTACCATGCGGAGGAGGTGGAGGAGCGCTTTGCCAAGTACAAGCCTGGAGTAGTGAGGTCACTAACTCTTTCTACACACTTTTTAATGTCTTTTAAATACATTTTTAGGTCTCTGTGCTTTAGGAAGGAAAGTAGGAAAATGAAGAACCACTGCCAAATGATTTGGTTAATACTGAGAATTCCAAAAATAATTGATCTGCTTATACAGTATATTTTACATGATTATGCAGTATATATTGTATCTGATTATACAGTTTACGGCACCGACAGTGTGATGTTGAACCAATTATATTCTCTAAATGTCTTAGGAAGGTGACAAACGTATTCCAAATATCAATATTCTAATGTTCAATTGTAACAAAATACAGCTTTGTGTATGTAAATACTGTACCTAGTATTGTCATATATGTTTCATGCATATTTTAAAACTTTTTTTTTTTGCGCAGTAAGGAGCTCCTGGATGCCCTTGGCATTGTGGCTAACACGCTCCCACCATTTATTTACCGCATGAGAGAGCTGGGCTACCCGCCTGGATGGTTAAAGGAAGCGGAGATGGAAAACTCAGGCCTGATGCTGTACGACGGTAAAAGTAAGTTTTTTTCCCCCCTCAAAAAAACTCTTTCTTTTGCTGAGAATTCGTGTGATAAATGGCCCAAGATTGATGATGTAAAATCTTTTGCAAAATTTCTCTTCCAAGCATCAGGAGAGGAAGACTCAAACGGCCCTAACCAAAATGTATGCTATGATGTCTCAAAGCTAGTGGATTTCCCTGGTTTTAATGTGTCTGCGCCCCCCAATGTTAGAGATGTAAGTGTACAGTGGTGTTGGGTTGCTTTCTGTGTTATATTGTTTCTGTGTCTGTTTTCTGCAATTTAGTACCTTAATAGTGGGCTCTAGGCTCTTGCTATGGCTGTTCTCTCAGATCTGTCTCTCACTGGGAAAGTAACCCTGAAGCTCTTCAGAGTATAAAAGCTCCTTTACCATGGCAAGCTCTCAGGCCATGAAGGGGTACTGCACAGAATGAAATCATCAAATGAGCACCAGTTGGCTTATAGAAAGTTGTTGTTTTTTTTTAATCCCCAGGATTTCCGGTCATTTAGTTCCATCCCAATGCAGCCTCAACACTGGAAGCCAACTTTTGCTGCTCAGTTGTCAAATATGTATCCGGCGGTAAACACAATTCCTTTCTGTTTTCCAAATTATTGTATGATTGCATGCATGTAAATCTTGACCACCTGTTTCTCAACAGCCCGATTCCAAATGTATGAAAAGGTGCCATGAGCCTGAATCAACACCACAGCAGACCAAGAAGCGGCGGTCGAATTCAGACTTCTGCAGAAGCTCAGATATGGACACAGACTCGGGTACGGCAGTGTTGTCTAAATACTTTCTTGGTTTCCTGCACGGTTAGGTGATTTTTTTTTTTTTTTTTTTTTTTTTGTTATTTTTAAATGCACTGTTGATTTCTCATACCTGAAGTTGTTGATTAATGTTGACCTGACAACAACTTGAACAGTAGTGATTCATACTGATGCGCTTGTTCTAATAGATGATTATACTAATAGCTTGAACTCGCATGGCAGCTCTTCACATAAGCACAGCCTAATAACAATCAGATTATAATAATGTGATATTTAACACAGAGAAATGTCTAACCATTGATATGGTGAAGTCTTATGTATAGAGACTTTTTAAAAACATTTATGGAAGATGTCTCTAGTGTCACTAACAGTTTTCTAGTCTTTTTGTTTTGTGGATTTTTTTTATAATGATAAGCTGCGAATTTGTTTTGCACTTTTAAAGAGAAAATGAGAGGCTAGTGAGTGAACAATGTTCTTTAACTACATTTGGGCTACTGAGAAAATTGTCTACATTCTGTTTGTGTCTGTGTGTGTGTGTGTGTGTGTGTGTGTGTGTGTTCACAGATCATGACACTCCTAAACAGGACAGATATGATGATTTCCAGTTTCAGCCTCCACTTCCTCCTGGCTCTCCCCTCATTAGTACACCTCCACCCTTACCCCTGGGAACACCTCCAGTCACCCCCACACCACCACCTCTCCCTAAAGGCACACCCCCACCAACGCCGCCTATAAACACAGGGTCTCCAGTTCTCTCCGGTAGAAATGGAGCTGGGTGCGAGGAGTCAGAGGACGGGCTGACGTTAGAGGAGCTGGAGGAGCAGCAGCGGCTGCTGTGGGCGGCGCTTGAGAGTGCCGATAACGGCAACAGTGACTCGGACACTGGGGCCGCAGGCACGCCTGCCATGGGCTCACCCCGTGAGTCTCCGTTAGCTGAGCCTGATGCCGGGTCAGAGGAGGGAGTGGAAGAATCTGGATTGAAGGCTGAGGAAATCTCTGACCACGACCATGAACTTTCAAGCACACCCGCTTCACCTGGCGAAGTACCGATGAGCAGTGCCGACGAAGACAAAAGCAGCAATGGTCAGGCCAATGACTCTTTTAATGAAGACACAGGCGCAGTATCTTGTGATGAGTTAATTGTTCTGGATGAGATTACTCAAAGTAACGATTCTGACCCTGAAAAGAACAGAATAAGTGAAGTTCCTGAAGAAAAGACGTCCACATTGGATGCACAAGCAACTGAAGAGAATGTTGGAAAGAAAATAACAGGCGTTCCACACCGAAGCAAATTTGCAGAAGGTATAATTCCATTCGAAGACACGCCGGAGTTCACAGAGGTCGCCGAGGCAACAGGGGTTTACCTAAAGATTCGAGACTTGCTCAAAGAATCCCCTCGAAATCAGGCAAAAAACAAGAAGTCAAATTCTTGACTTTAAGGTGCTTTAAATGTTTGAACAGGGAATACCATCTGTGAACTGAAGTCCTCGGTTTTGTTCTGGGATGATCCCATGGGGCAATTTTGAACTTCATCTGTCGAGTTGATGATGTCAGAATCTTTCCAGTTTTTCTTTAGCAATTTTTATACAAAAAAACCAATCCCTTCCCCTCCCCACCCCCACCCCGCTTTACTGAAGTTGACCTTAAAAACCAAAGGTCAGTTATTTTGCCCGTGCTTTTATTAATTTCACCAATGACTGCTTTTGTAATCTATGCTTTAGACTAGTATTTTATGTATGTACAGTTTTATAAAAATTTCTCCTTTTTTTTGTCCTCTTACACCCAAGTTTCTAACATGCTGGTGGTACTTAACTCACAGTGGCATCTTTCTATCCATTTTTTTCCTGCCAGGTGAAAGTTTCTTTAAATTGGCCATCATTACTGGTATACATATCTTCAATTTATTATTTTTAACACTAAATTATTTTAGGCTACATTTTTACTGGGTCTATCTTGAACTGGTTTTATTCAAAAATGTTTGATGGCCAAAATCCAGCTGTTTAAGGGATCATAAAAATAAAAGCTTCTGTTTTCACTTTTGCAGTTAGCTACTTGAGCTGGAGTCTTTCCTTCCTGAAATTAAAGGTCTCCACACAGAAGGGTTCGTTTTGAGGTTAACATTTTTTAAGATGTAAGACTGCAGTAAGCCAGCCTGTTGGTACAGTGGGTAGAGTTGCTGAATCACAGTTCCATGCTTTGATATAGCACCTTGTGCATTTGTGTTGGTTTTGTCAGCGATCTCTAGTTTCCTCCCAAACGTGTTCTGGTAGGTGAATGGGCTCTATGCCGCTTCCAATTTTACTCAAAATGAATGAATGAAAAGGACAGTAGTTTGAATGGAAATTTTTTCTTTCACCTGGGCAGGGAACTGTATGGAGATATTCATAGGGTTTTTTTTTTTTTTTTTTACACCCAACAATACCTTCTTGCAGCTTAAATCCATAAAACGGTTCCTGCATATTACATAGAAAAGTCTGTCAGCCTTTACTGTACTCTTAGCTCACTGATGCTTTATATATTTAGGCATGGCCTAGAGATGGGTTACCGCTTCTGCTTGCTGATTAAGCCTTTTATTAATAGAGTCTGATGCAGAGTGTCAATTCTGTCCCCTCTCTTAACATCTACTACATTCAAGATTCAAAGTGTTTATTGTCATGTGCACAGTGAGGAAACAAATTTCCCTGTACAATGAAATTCTTTCTTTGCTGTCCACAGTGAATGCCAGACAAGTACAAAAAAAACTATGTAAAAAAAGTAAAATTATAACAAAAAATCAAACGCACATAAATACAAACATAATTAAAAAATAAAGTATGCAGCAGAATTAGTTATAAACTATGCAAATATAGAAATCTAAACTGTTATCTGTAAAATTTAATACATCTGTAGATGGTAATAGCAGCAGCAGTAACATTAACAGTGTGGAAATTGAATGCAACTGTGGATAATAATAGAGGTAACATTAACAATTTGCAGTGAGATGCAGCTACTTGATATAATAACAGAAGTAATATTAACAAATGTGCAATATGAAAAGGAGCGCTTTAGTTCAGCTGATCTATGAGAGATGAAACTAGTCTGTGTCCTCTGGCTACCTGTTTAAAAGTCTAATGGCTGATGTCTACATGGTGAGTTCAAAAGCTTCAATCTCTTGTATCTGCAACATAAAAATTTGTTATGAGGGTAAATTTTAAAATTAAAGCTGTTTATAGGTTCGGGATTTATTGCTGGATGAATTCATTAACTTTTGGAACCAGGTTTAAATCGAAAGAATATAGACTGCCATTTTAGTCGTGTTCTTAAGTTGTTTATGTATCTAAATAGTCCACTTCTGAAGTTGCTATACACATCAGGTGTAAAATCTTTCAATCTGATTAGAGAACGTGAAGTCACATGTTTGTACAGCTTTACCAGGTGAGACTTGAATGTTTAAGTTCACTCATGATGGCTGGATGGATGAATAAAGGTAAGACCTTGGACTGACTATTGACAAAACATGCACAGCCTACTTACGTTGTGCCATCATTAAGGGTCACTGACATGGTATAAGGTGACCGTGGCAAAGAAAAAGTCCCTGAAACAATGTTAGTGTAAACCCAGGCTCAAAAAGGAACCTCTTGGGTGATGTCGGAAAATTGTTTTATGAATCAGAACTGAACGCTGGCAGGAGAGAGAACTAACATTTGTATTTATTCACACTTATAGCATTTGTCAGAAGGCCTTATCCAGATCAGACCAGAACCGCTTGGAAGTCTCCATTAGTAAATACGTCATTGTACTGGTTCACTAGGTAAAGTATAAAGAATACTATGAGTATAAAAACCCTTCTGGGGGTAGTATGTTTGTTTTTTTTTTTTTGCTGATAGGTTTGCATATTTTGAGGAAGTTTATTCTATGCACAAGAACAGATAAAAGCCTGGATGCATGTCTTCCTTGTACCCTGAGCAGTGCTGGAGTATCAGAGGTGTGTGCGTGTGTGTAACAAGCTTAAAGGAGTGGGTGGGCGTTGGCCCAGTTTTTGGTTTTGTAGGCGAGCAGCAATATTTTAAATCTGATGGGGGCAGTTGTTGATGCACAAGTTAAAAGGATAAATAAATCAACATCATTTACCCTTTCACACACACTTTTTTTTTTCTCTCCAATTTGGTCACCTGCCAATTCCCACCTACCAGCTAGAGTTGTCATTCAACAGCGTCTTATGAGACATGTGAAGCTGGCCAAAGGCATCTTCTGTGTCACGTTGTAACACACTGAGAGGAAGTGTGAAGTCTTTGATTGACAGCACAGAGAGTGTGTGCCATCCCTTCCATGCCCAGTTTTCTGAATCAAAAACTAATAGCATCATTATTATTGTTTTTGAGTCTGTACCTCCTTAAGAAGAATGACTGACCCCAATACATTAGACAGCATAAAAGACATCTTTATGAAGAAGCAGCACAGCAGCTTCGTTGTCATGCTGCCTCAATGCTTTGTAAATCATTGCTAACGTTAGCAAAAGTTGCTTGACTAATATCGACCTATGCTTCCTAACATGATAGTTTTTTTCCCTTTATTTTGTTTTTGCACAAACAGCATGAAACAAAGTACTGCTACAAAAAAACCTATAAGATAAAATCTTTGAACAGTTGAGGGACGGATAGATACATAAAAAGCCAAATTATCCGTGGATAGGTAACGCTACATCCTGTAAGCTTGTAGATGTTTGATATTAACTCATAGAAAATACTAGATACAATAATAATAATAATATCAATAAAAACAAAGAGCATTATCCTGAGTATTGTGAGTCATCTAATACTTGAGGCACAACGTTAATTACATTATCAGTGTTTAAGTAAGCACATTTACAGTTTTTATGTCTTTTATCTATGTCAATCATCTTTAGATTACTGGATATACCAAGAATAGCTGTGAGTGGACAAGGTTCAATGTTTGAATGATAACAGGTTTTTTTTCTCCTCCTAAAAAATACCCTGAGGAGCTTAAATACTGTGAGGTACGATAAGCTCAAGTGGATTCGGCCATATAGGAGAAGGAACATAAGCATCCCAGTCATTTTTAAGCCTTTTGTCATCTCTTATTATATCTGTGCTGCACAGTGAAGCCAGAAATCTGGTCCTGAACATCATAACTACAGCACAGAATTCATTTGACTGACATAAAAGGATGCATGGATCTACAGTTTGTGAAAGAAATCAATACCCAGCCTTTCTTCTTCATAAGTTTTTATGTATTTTTCTTACGAATGTTGTTTGTGCTGTTGCACAGTTCCAAAAAAAGGCCAAAATAATCAGTTTATTTTTAAAGGAAGGGGGCTGGAATGTGTCCAGGTGGGCTTCCTCTGAGTTTTTCTGGTTTCCTTAGGGTTTACCACAATACTACAATCCAGATAAACAACTTGCTGGAAGTGAAAATTTCTTTATGATGCTGTTCCTGGTAAACGTGCTATGGTGTCACATTTTGATGCATTCTATCTAGAAAAATCGTTCTAAAAAGATCTTATTAAAGTCCTATTCAGGCTAGGTTTATTTTATATTAGGATGTATTTTATACAAAGGAATTATTACCGGAGTACCTTTGGGATTTGAGTCCTGTCTAAATCTGTTGTCAGTCATTTTTACGGACCGAGTGTACATGTCTGAAAAAATGAACTGTGGCAAAAAGCTCTATGCTACATGACCAAAGGTCTGTGGACACCTGCCTCTCACACCCTTGTGAGTCTCACCCTAACTGTTCCTGCAAAGTTGGAAGCACACAATTGTTCAGAATGTCTTTATATGCTGTGGATTTTTTTCCTTCACTGGAATGAAGAGGCTCGAACCTGTTCCAGCATGGCAATGCAGCAGTGCACAAAGCAAGCTCCATAAAGAAATAGTTTGAAAAGGTCGGAGCAAAGGAAGAACTTGAGTGTCCCACACAGAGCTCTGACTCTGACTCAACCCCACTGAACACCTTTGGGATGAAGTGGAAAAGCGCCTGCAAAGATGCATGTGCCTGCATCTCACTAATGCTCTTGTGGCTGAATAAACACAAATGGGTGTGATGATCAGATATCCACAAACTTTAGGCCATATAATGTATTTATCCTGTCTGGGAAGACATTATGTCCTTTTTTCAGTATATATACACACTTTAATTTCTTTTCTTCTTGTGTTGTATTGTCACAATGTATATTAATGTTACAGAGTACATGGGTTTGGTGCCTGAAACAAGGATGACATGTTTAATCATCATTTAAAAAACCAAAAAAACATGCTGATCACATGATGATGTGAGATTACTGGGAATCACCTGCACTTGTGAAGAGACTGAAAGCTCTGGATCACAGTGACCAACACGCATTATGGGTTCTATGGTTACATAACTTGTAACAATTATAAAGAGCTCTTCAATAACTTTCAAATGACTTCATACCCTTGCTGAGATCTACAGTACCTGAGAAAGATGCTATAGAACTTGGGCATTTTAGCTGACTTTGGAGCTCTATTTTCAGTTAAAATTATGCCTTGGGGGGGCATGGTGGCTTAGTGGTTAGCACATTTGCCTCACACCTCCAGGGTTGGAGGTTCGATTCCCGCCTCCGCCATGTGTGTGTGGAGTTTGCATGTTCTCCCCGTGCCTCGGGGGTTTCCTCCAGGTGCTCCGGTTTCCTCCCCCGGTCCAAAGACATGCGTGGTAGGTTGATTGGCATCTCTAAATTGTCCGTAGTGTGTGAGTGAATGAGAGTGTGTGTGTGCCCTGTGATGGGTTGGCACTCCGTCCAGGGTGTATCCTGCCTTGATGCCCAATGACGCCTGAGATAGGCACAGGCTCCCCGTGACCCGAGTGTAGTTCGGATAAGCGGTAGACAATGAATGAATGATGCCTTGGGCACTCGGTTATGCCCAGGTCAGGGACTTTATTTAAGTATATCTGTCTGTCTATCTATTTTGTTTATCTATTCTGTCTGCCTATAGTACATTTTGTTTCTGATATTAAAGCTATGTTTACTGCCATTTTTTTATTTATTTAGACAAAAATTCACCTTGTTTTGCATGATTTATGATTCATGAATAGTTTGAGATAGATTTTCTTAATGAAAATTTAGTTCAAAATTTTCTGAGAACCAAATTGAAGTGAACCATGACCTTGCCACACCCCTATCACCATGAATAATGGTGATGGCAAACCCTTTTACCTTTTGATCTACATTTACCTTTTGATCTCCTACATTTACCTTTTGATCTCCCACATTTACCTTTTGATCTCCTACATTTACCTTTTGATCTCCCACATTTACCTTTTGATCTCCTACATTTACCTTTTGATCTCAGTGAATACAATGAATAGAACGACTACGGTTCCACTTACAATCGGAGTGAATTGAAACCACTTTAGCACACTATCTAGTGCCCTAGCCGGCGGTTTGAGACGCATATAAAGGTCCGGCGTCGCCGCTCGATCTACGTCACCACGCTAACTGTCTGAAGTTCCCCGGTTAAATCCTAACAAGTGGAGAAGTCAGAGGGATTAATCCCGCTCGCCCGCTCGCCAAGAGCTGCCTGTTTCCTCTGGATATATCAGGTAAATAAATAGCCTCGGGACTGGATTCAGGTGTGGGAGATGTTTTAAAGAGGATTGATCTGGAATCTGGTTCAGCGTTGTTAAACCCGCTAGCTTAGCTAGGTGAAGGAATTTCCCGGAAAATGCTAAGCTTAGCTTGCAGGCTAGATGCCGTTAGCTAGTTGTCTTCTCTTGTAAGGTGTGTGTGTGTGTGTGTGTGTGTGTGTGTGAGTGAGAGAGAGAGAGTATAAACGTGGCCAAGCAGGAGCCTGCTTAGCATGGAAGAAGAAGTGACATTGCGGAATGTCGGAGTTGTGTCATGTCAACACGGCTTACACACACACTCTGGACTTTCTCACCTGCTGTAAATAGAAAGGCATTTTATATGTGTATATGTTTACAGTTAATCTGAACTTTCATGGTTCTCTGAAAGTGACTATTTAATGACTTTTGCTGACCTGCTATCGTGTCTTTGGCTCTGAGGCAGGATACAGCTGAATGCCACTTTTAACAATACACATTGTCCCAAAGCCGCTTTACAGAAGTGTAAAAAGTATTTGTCTTTAACTGACGGTGACAAAGAACAACAGATCATGAGGGATCTTCTTCCTCTGCGTGACAACAGAACGTGCTTATAAATCATTACAGGGCTCCACGTGTAGAAAAGTGAAGATGAACAGTGCTGTGGATGCTTTCAGTGTGAATAAGACTAATGGCATGAGCACAGGATGGTGTTTATTATCCCAGCAGCAGTTCCTGGGTAACTAATATACAGTGTCCAGGTGAGAATTTGGGAAATCTTTAGGGATGTGAACAGCTGCGGTAGGTGAATGACACGTGTAGGAAGCTTCGTGTATTAGATCATATCAGGATGAATCTGAGAAGGTGAGAAGATCCACAGCAGGAGAAGAGTGTCATGGCTTCTGCTTGGTTGGAATGAAAACCTGCACCCACACTGGCCCTTTCTGGATAAGATGCCCCTGCTCTTATACTAACATAAAATACTCATTGTACAATGACCATGACAATAAATTCGAGAGTGTGTGGCATTTAGCGACCATTTACTCTTAAAGTCCAGTTTAGACGAGGTAGAAGGCAGTACATTACATAGCCTGGGTATGCATAGATGTAACATGTAGATGAGTTCTTATAATATTGTGGAGTGTCTTCGGACTCATTGTCCTGAAGCTCCTATCCTGGCATCCACCTTTAGCTCTTCCACTTCCAGACAGAATGCATGCCGCTGTTGTGTGCCCTAATAAAGTAATAAAGGGGAACCAACACAGTCATGACATCATTGTTTGTGCCGCACTTCACTATTGAGTTTATTTCTGCACGAGTGTAGTTTTGTGTTAATGCTCAGGGTGTGTGCAGCCGGAAACACTTGAACAAGACTGAGCTTTAGATTGAGTTCAATGAATGCTTGAAAGCACAACTTGTCCTGTATAGCCTTCTCTAACACATGCTTACACCTGGTGATATGTTCCTAAATTGTGATCATTTCTCTGGCACAACAACATTCAGGATTCTGTCCTGCAATCCATCTGAAAGCTATCTTCTGCTTACCCAGGTGCAGGCAAACAGCAGAAACTAATGTAATAAATATGAGAAGCTTATTGTATGCATTACTGGGCATTATAGAAATGGATGGAGTTCTTGAGTCAGGAGATTTTTTCGTTGCTGCAGTTTGTGTCCTCGCCTGATGATTTCCCTGGATGAACCATCTTCCTGTTTGTACGGTCGGGTGCGATTAGTGACTTCAGGTATTTTAGTTTAAGGTGAATGTGTTGTGCGTTTCTGTTTTTGTGCTTTGATTTTTCACACAGATTTAATTCTAGAAACATTGCGGATCATCCATTCAAGCTTATTCACATGCTTATTATAGTAACACACAATCAACCAACAACTCATCAAGAAATGTTTGAACCCACTGGGCTGTGTAACACTTAAACACACTATGGCGAAAGAAAAACATTCCATTTAGTCAGTAATATTTTTTGGTGGTAGAAGTAAAGGAAAATTTGGTTCCTTGGTGACTGATGAAGGGCTGAATGCAACAGTTTCCTGTTTTTGGAGACAGCTTTAAATTTGTCTGTTTGTAATACTTCAGCCACAATCCTCGTTTATTTTTGGTATCTGAAGTACACAGTGATCCTCTGTCAGGATTCAGGATCCGCTTCATCACATGACGATTCGGGTTACATCACGAGACTACTCATTAGTTGAGGGTATTTTTAACCGTTTGTATGTTTTACATGTATGCTTAGAACAGCATATGTTAATACACTGCTTCAGTCATTATTTTGAACACAAAAGCTCACGGGTGCTTTATCATGCATACTGTTGTCCTAATTAATAGTTTGTGCCATTATTCACAAACAAGTTCCAGCAGGATGTCACCCAGCATGTCAGGCATGTTTTTCTGTCCCATCTTCAAGCTGTGCTTAACACACTTAGGCCTAGGCCTACATGCAGGCATACTTATTCTGCACCCATGAACTTTTTTTCCACCTAGCCATTTCATCTGTCTGACTGATGTGGCAACATCTGGCCTTCTGCTTGTATTTATGTTTTACTATGTCTGATTTTGCAGACATTTAGATTCCTTCAGTTGCCTGTGGCTGGCCTGTCTGATCTTGTTTAGCATTAGAGGAGGGTCAGTTTCTTTAAACAATTTGACACCAGATTACCTACAGGGGCTAAGTTCTTGTGATTTTGTTGAAAAACAGCTGCAATCAGAGTTCATTGCTGTTTGAAACACTGAAGCCTCTCAGCATTCTGGGTAATTCAGATTGCTTGCCGAACATAGCTGCTGAACACATTACTCATGAGAGTGTG
This sequence comes from Hemibagrus guttatus, assembly GCA_033459395.1. Classification (NCBI taxonomy): domain Eukaryota; kingdom Metazoa; phylum Chordata; class Actinopteri; order Siluriformes; family Bagridae; genus Hemibagrus; species Hemibagrus guttatus. The sequence goes on from JAUCMX010000021.1 coordinate 4,956,890, forward strand.
AAACAAGGGCAGGCTTGACTTTGGCTTGCTTCTGACACTCCTCTGATGCACTCTGTGTGGATTGTTTGGAAAGGAAGTGTACCTTCCACATGTGACACTCCACTCTCGGGTGTCCAGAAGACCTTTAGAAACGTGTTCAGCCTTTATGTTTCTTGATAAAAATGAAGCCTGCTGGAAGTCATGTTTTAACCAGGCCACTTACACTTGAGCAATCGTCACCAGGCCGTGGCGCTCCACCACAGTAGCTCCTGTTTGTGGTCTGATGTTACCGCAGGAACTGAGCTGCTTTTCTGAAAGCTGAAATCTTGCAGACCTACACAACTGTGATGCAGTCTAGATAAAGTTCATAATATAATGCATTACAGTAAGGAGGAGAAATGTTCCAACAGTGGGTCAGTTTGAACAAAGCCCTTGACCTCTAATTGATCCAGTGGTGCCTCAAAGACACAGGACTGCCTTTCATGTATGAATATATATGGCCAGTAAAAGACTGTGTTCTCATTTGTTAAAGCTGTTCAGATTCCAGGATCCCAGTGCCAAAATTAGATGCATTAAGACTTCAAAAAGCCTCCACAATGTGTTTAGGTAGCACTAGAAGTGAAAGAGATTTTCTAAACATTATCACTCTTTGCCAGTTGACTTCCTGCCATCATTTTGCTGATGCTTGTTTTCTTTCCTTTTCACGCTCTCTACAGAATCACCACTTTTCATAACCCACTTCCCATTTTTGCCTTTTTCTGGTCTCTCTTGTAAAACTGTAAATGTGGTGCTGCAAGTTATAAGACGGAGTCAATGCTTTGTAACAAAGGACAGCCAGCTGACAAGGAACAAACAGAGAAACTATGAGTACTGCCAAGCCCAGCGGCCTTAAAGCTCCCAGCAAGATCAGCAGACCGACTGGGACTGGGACTGGGACTGGGACCGGGGCCACCAAGACATCACCATCAAGTAAGTCCACTTTTCTGTTGTTGCTGCAGTAGTGTAGAATTCACACTACTGCAGCCAACAGTTTGTATGTGTTTTTATGGCAATAATCCTTTTTTTAATTTTAAGAAATTCAGAATAATTTCATCCCATTTTACCAAGTTTAGTATAGTGATTTTGTCTTTTTTGTCATTTTTATTAGTTGCTTCTAAAGCAGTTCCCGGTGACAAAGCTTCATCTGAAAGCCCAGACACAGCTGAAGAGTTTAAAGTCGGGGATCGTGTGTGGGTGAATGGGAACAAGCCAGGCTACATTCAGTTCCTGGGAGAGACCCAGTTTGCCCCGGGACAATGGGCCGGCATTGTGTTGGATGAACCCATAGGAAAAAACGATGGCTCGGTGGCAGGAGTGCGCTACTTTCAATCTGAGCCTTTGAGGGGTATTTTTACACGACCTTCCAAGCTTTCTAGAACTGAGGGTGAAGCTAATGGCACGACAACAGCACCTGCGTCTCCAACACCCCCCATGACGGCTGCTCCAGCATCTGCTCCAGCATCTGCTCCAGCATCTGCTCCAGCATCTTCTCCAGCATCAGCTCCAGCAGCTAGTGCAACAAACAAAAAAGCTACCAAGCCTGCCTCAAACCTGACTCGCTCTAATTCTGAATCAGTGTCCAACCTATCAGAGGCAGGCTCAGTGAAGAAAGCAGAACGGGAGCTGAAGATGGGCGACCGTGTCCTGGTGAGAATGTTCTCCAAGTAAAATGCCTTGATGTCACTTGGCCCGACCTTATCTGGAGTTACTGTCACCAAAGATACATGTTTAGGATGCTGACATTTATGTAAAGAATGTCATCTACTAAGAAGACAGTGTGTAGCTATTTTCTGTATTTATTCTAGCAAGTACTTTTGTTTTAAGGTTAATGATAGACATTTTGGTGTATTGCGATTAACCATATCGGCTAACAAGAAGTAGCATAGTACTAAAGTTGCAAAAAAAACCCCAAAAAAACAGTACATCAATCTGAAATGGTCTTTATAGCCTCTTTATAGCCAGGTCAGTAATGTTTACTAACAATGTATTTATATTCTTGGTCACTCTCTATGTTTTAGGTTGGTGGTACCAAAGCTGGTGTAGTGCGCTTCTTGGGTGAAACAGATTTTGCCAAAGGCGAGTGGTGTGGAGTTGAGCTGGATGAGCCTTTAGGGAAGAATGATGGTGCAGTAGCTGGAACCAGGTACACACCTATTAGAATACAGCAAAAATCTTTGCACTTTTTGTGCCTTTTCTTAAATAAATGTGCTGCATGCAATTAATGAATTAGCACAAAGTAAGCATTATTCTGTTGTGACGTCCAGGTACTTCCAGTGTCAGCCCAAGTATGGCCTTTTCGCTCCAGTGCACAAGGTGACGCGCATTGGCTTCCCTTCCACTACTCCGGCTAAGGCCACAACGCGGAAGGTGACCACACCGGCAGGTTTGAAACGCAGCCCGAGCTCCTCCTCGATCAGCTCCATGAGTTCCGTCGCCTCGTCTGTGAGTGGCAAGCCCAGCCGAACTGGTCTGGTGAGTCACACTTACTCAGAACCTGCTTTTGCACTCAACAGTCCAGTTTATAGTCTAGCAAACATCCAAATGGGAACTGTCAAATATTGGCTCAAATGTCACACATTGAGCAAGATGTTGGATAGCTAAGGGCAGTAGCGGAATGGACATAACACTAAACGAGTCAGGTGATCTGTTGAGCAAAACCCTTTAAAAAAATACAATAAAATGCTGGTGATGCATCAGGGGTGCTGTCAGGTTTGTGCTTCAGTACAGTATAAACATCTGATACCTTGTGTTACAGAAATGACTGTGATCTGGCTGTATAATACAACTGCTGATCACTGTAAACTGTGCTCTGTGAAAATATCAAGAGGAATTTGTGCATCTTCCAACAACTCCAGTAACTGCATCTTCATACCATTTAAACATTACCCTTAATAGTGTGAGAGGTTGGTCTACTTCCTCACTCAACACACATTGCTTATGTCAAAGTACAGTTTGTGGCACCTTTCACTCAGTATGAGGAGTTTGTAGCATGCAGCAGCTGATGTAAATAGAGCTAAATAAAATGTTCCACACTGCCAAGAATGAGTTACACCAAGTAGTTTGCTCATTTCAGTGTTTGTTTTAATGTTGGTCTTGACGAGGACTAAAAAAAGATGTCCTCGTACCCGGTCTGAAAAATGGTATTGATGCTTCCTTTATGAATGTAATTAGGTTTCAGTAAGAATTGATATTTATTTATTATATCTGTATTAGCATCAGAATCAATAACTCACAGCCTTAAACTTAATCACTGGCCCAGTAGCACCAGGTCTAGAATTAGTAACATCAGTTTCACGTCTTTGTCTCTCTTGCGTCCGTGTAGCTGACTGAAACATCATCTCGGTACACACGAAAGATTTCGGGCACCACTGCACTGCAGGAGGCTCTGAAGGAGAAGCAGCAGCACATTGAGCAACTCCTTGCCGAGCGTGACCTGGAGCGGGCAGAGGTTGCTAAAGCCACCAGCCAAGTAGGAGAAGTGGAGATGGAGCTCTCCATTCTCAGAGAAGGTCAAGAACAGGTCAGGAACTTTTACAATCATATTAATAGTAGTTGTAGGCAGAACACTCTGGACGAAATACATGTATATAAGGTTTATTTTAATTTTTGCATTTATTTGTACAGTATGTGGCAGAGATGGAGGCCAAAATGGATCAGCTGCGTGCCCTGGTGGAGGCTGCAGACAGGGACAAGGTGGAGCTTTTGAATCAGCTGGAGGAAGAGAGAAGGTGAGATGGACAGGTGCATCATTCTGTATGTGGTAGATATAAATGGCTTTGTGTAGCAAAGGGTGAGCTGGGATGCCTATAGGCCAAAATGAATACAGTTTACTGCATTTTGTTAAACTTTTATTGATTATTATGTTGATTATTTGATAGCCTAAATTTGAATGTTTGCTTAAAAGAAATTTTAACCATGTCGAGTCACATTGGGATAAAACCTCCATTATTTGTGACGGTAACCAGTTCTTGATTTATTAACCATCAAATATCAATAGTTACTAGAATAGTACATTATCTCCAGCTATCTTGTCATGCAGAGTAAAGTTAGTGTTCACAAGAAGGCTGTGGTATTAAAAAGTCTAAATGCCCCAATAAAACATGTCAAATCACCCCCCAACACAAATGCACATATTTAATGTGATCTAGCAACCCACAAAATTCAAGTGAAAAACATGTCACTTTTAGGGGGAAAAAAATTATAATAACTTGGTTGCCTAATCGTACATATCCCTGAACTTCGTTGGGTAAGAGTCTTTCAACTTAACATATCTTGATTTGGCAATTTTCTTCCATGCAGAAATGCTATGAAATTTTGAGGTGACCTGCTATGCCCAGCCTCCTTCAAGTCATTTCACGTTTTTCAATAAGGTTAAGATCTGGGCTCTGACTGGCCCTTTCCAAAACACTGATCTTTATCTTCTGAATCTGTTTTCTTTGTTGAATTGGGTTTGTGCTTTAGATTATCATGCCAGAAGGTGAAATTTCTTCATATTCAGCTGTCTAACAAGAGGCCTACTACATGATGCTACCACCCCATGCTTCACCATATGTATGGTGTTATTTGGATAATAAGCTGTCTTGTTTTTGTGCCAAACATATCTTTTTAAGAATTATGGCCAAAAAGTTTTCCCTTCTTCTCATCAGAGCAGAAAGTGTTTCCATCTAGCCATCCATAGTCCAGTCTTGTGAAGAATATGAGAATTAAGTGTCACATACTGGGAGTGACCACTACTTGCCAGATGTTCTAGCAGCTTCTTGAATGTTGTCGTAGGCCTCTTGGCAACCTTCTTGATAAGTTTGCTTCTTTTTGCCATATTTTACTGCATGCGAAATTGCTTTCCTTCTTTATAGATATTTGAGAAGTTTCTCTTGACATGACTTGACTAGCTAGTTTTCCCCCTTCTGGCAAACATAACAAATAGCAAAGTGGCACATACTGACCTCAATGGTTTAGTGACGATGACTTGAATAGAAATATTCTAATGAAAACCTAATCTCCCCATGTTACATTTATTATAATTAAATACTATATTACTATAATACTCATGTTCTGTCAGGTTATTTTCTGTTGGTCCATGTACAACTTGTATCCATCTGTGTGTGTGTGTGTGTGTGTGTGTGTGTGTGTATGTGTGTGTGTGTCTGAATTTGATATTGACTCTAATTAAAGCTTTTTCCTCCACCAACAGAAGAGTGGAGGACCTTCAGTTTCGTGTGGAAGAAGCTTGTATTACCAAAGGAGACTTGGAGGTAAAGAGGCTTGTTGATGACATTCACACATTTTAAGCAAAACCTTCTGTATCCAGATCTCGAGATTTCAGATGTCACATGCAGTTCATCGTAGGTTACTGTGGTGTAGCGATGCTGAAAAAATGTCCCTCATTATTTTTCATTCCTCCTACACCTCCTTGTCCCATTTCCTCCACTCTTTCCTCTTCACCCAAAAAAATTATAACATCAGGGGACTGAAGTTGTCCAGCTTCAACAGCAGAACACTTAGATGTCTTCTGAATGTAATGTTAATTTTTGAAGAAATGTTTGATGGAATATTGACTAGCAGTGTTCAATTATGAAAAATAATGTTTTCCTTTGTGAAAGTAAGAAGGGAAACTGACCGGGAAACTGACCGTACTGGCATCAACAAATTAACACCAGTGACTTTCCTCATATCTGCTTACCATGATGTCAATAAGAGCACATTTTATTGTTTGATTTACAAGAAATCAGTCACTTTCAATGATATCAATACCACGTTTTCATTGTTTGACCTATTAAGTTATTTGGCTTCTCAAAAATAGCTAGAAGGACGAATACGGAAAGCATCCCTGATGTCTAGACTGGTATTTGATCTGAGATCATTAATGGATTAAAAATGGTTCCATTAGTAAAATTACTCTCAGTAGGTTAGATGTGATCCAGACAGGCGGTACATTATGTTGTATGAAGCCTGAGGAGATGAATTATTGTGTTAAGGATAGGGTTTTAATTTTTTGCAACAACTTTTACGAGAAGTAGGAGAAGGATAATGCGAATGGACTTTCAGCTTGTAAGAGGATTGATGTCTTACATGTAGAATAACCTTCATGTAGGGTGCAGTTAGATGGTTGTTGATTACAGGCTTTATAGTAGTTAGTAGATGGCAGAGGATTGGTGCCAGAAAGAGAGCGCTTCATTTTTCTTTTTGCAGTGAGGAGAAAATGTTTTTCCTTTATTGGTCTATTATTTCAATAGATGGAAAAAAAAACAAACCAACAGATCTGATTCACAAAGCAAGTGTGGATGAATTCGTCATATTTGTTCATCCTATTTAAAAAAATATATATTTTGATTTAGATGCTAGCGAAGTGTGGCCAAATTACGTATGGCGTTTTTTCTGACCAACGCTCGGTTTGATCATTTGGAGGAACCCCTAAAGGTTCTATGACGGTGTTTTCATATCAGAAAGGGTTTTAATTAAATTCACTTTTATGAGGAAACAAGTGAAAAAGAGGCTTCATTATGTAATATTACTTTGGTACTGAGAGATTCATTCCTTCATTCATTCATGTATATTTATCACATAGTCCTGGTCAGGGTCATGGTGGACTAAGGACTGACTAATAAATGAATTAATGTTTTCTAACTTTTCTGTTTGTAAAGCCTACTAACTAAAACGCAGGGCTCATCAATTGTTTTTTGTCTTATCATAAATCTGGCTTACAGTAACGTTATGGAATTTGAGTGTGTAATGCATGGCTTTAACTGTGAACAAAAACCATCACACAAGACATTGTTCATGCTCTCTACTTTCTTTTATTTCAAATCGAGAAAGCACACCACCTGAGGAGCTCTACTACAGTACACTATTTACATCTGTTTATCTGTATTACAGCATATTGGCTGTTTTATGAATTGAATAATGACGAAGCAGAAACTCTGGGAACGTTTTATGGAACTGAAGTCAGTGTGCTTGCAGTACAGGCCATATGTAATTTGTTGTAAATGTAAAGTTCATAGAGAAAATGATGGTATCACAAAAACTGCTTTACAAAGTGCAGTAGAAATCACAGCCTCTCTTACCACAGCCTTTTTAAGCGACTGTCTGAACCACTGCTGTTTACCAAATTCTGGTTGTATTCCCTTATAGTGCTCTGAAATATTATAAAATATGAAACTTTTAGTTTGGGATTTGGTGTATGTTATTGTAGTGGAAGATCTATTTTAAAAGCTTTTTTCCTTCAAACTCCTCTACAACATAACTTTAGGGCGTAACTAATATAATCATTACACTTTACATGTAACTTATTTAGAGTGCATTAAGCTCAAGCTGTAATATACAGTTTGGACAAAAGTTCTCCAAACTGTTGCCACAAATTTGGAGGAATACAGTTGTATAGAATGTATTTGAATGCTGTAGCATTACAATTTCTCTTAACTGGAACTAAGACTTAAACCTGTTCCAGCATGACACTGCAGCTGTGCACAAAGCAAAAATGAAGACATGGTTTGTCCGTGTGCAGTGACGCACAGCTGGTCAACAGTTAACTGTCCCATAACTGTAGGTTGTGAGTAAAAAAGAGCTTTGATTCCTTCACTGTAGATGTAAAAGTTAAGTGTATTAGATTTACATGATTAACCTCAATTATTCTTTCATTTCTAATCCCCTTAAATTTTTTTTTTAAGTTTTCTTCTATATTATTATTATTATTATTATTAAGTAAAACCACAAAGTTGATAAATGTGTCTGTGTTTTATACATGTCATATAACGCAGCAATTTGCCAACGATTCAATATTTATTTTTCTTATATTAAAGAATGACACGTAATACTTTTGATATTCTGAATAAATATGCACAAACCTCCCAGTCCTTCATGTAAGACTTTCACCTGGCAGATAACACTGGAGACCCCTTTCAAATTCTTTTTATTATTAGTTTTAGATTAGGTCAAGGCTTCTCCAGGCAAATTCCTATGAATTATCTGTTACTACAGAAAGTATATGTTTCAGAACATATACATTGATGTAACCCTGTCAGTTGCCTTGTAGGAGGTACTACTGTCCGAGTTGCCTGTTCATAAGAAAGGTGTAGATAAAATGTCTTTCTGATGGTTTTAAAATCGGATCATCTTTACTATTTTGTCTGAGGTCCTAATAGTTACAGAATAACTTATGAACTGAATCCTCAGTAGCTGTGAAGATCTCCAGGATCCTCTCCTGATTGTGTTGCTGTTGTGTTATGTGCTTGCTCACTCACACATTTCATCCTTTTGTGTCCTTTTGTTCAACACCCGTGTCGTTTATGTTTTCCAGATATTTTCCACTGGTGGCAGGCTCAACAATGTTTCTGCAACCAGTGTAGTCCTCATGCATCCATACCTTTTTTTTTTTTTTTTTTTTTTTTTTTTTTTTTTTTTTTTTTTTTTGGTTTGTTTTTTAACGTTACCTGCATGTGCCTTCTCATCTCACCTCACCCCATTTCCCTTCCCTCTTCTCACCTTGTGCATTGGGCTGGCATGTGATGGTGGCACTGGTTGTGTTTTCTTCCTCTCCCCCCTTTCTGTACTAACAGACGCAGACCAGACGGGAGCATGCCCTCCTTAAGGAACTCGAGCAAAGTCTGCTCTTTGAAAAGACCAAAGCTGAGAAACTCCAGAGGGAGTTAGAAGACTCTAGGGTAATGGCTCTCTCTGTGTGCTTTGACCAGGTTTGCACAGGATGTTTTGGGGCCAAAATGCAGTTCTCATTCAGTGCCTTGAAAAGAAAAGTTTTACACAGTTTTACACAGATGTATTTTACATACAATGAATTAATTTGCGTTATTTATCAGCAAGTGTGCGCACAGTTTTTTAGAGACAAGCAAAACATATTTATTTATTGAAAGTATAATTTGTGTTTGAATTAATTAATGTTCTGATAGTCATTAATCTGGCCCATTAAGATCACCTTTATATAAGTGTTAGGGGTGGGTGATATGGCAAATAAAATATCACAATACTATGACAATTTGCATCACAGTATGCAAGTTTGCTAACAAAGTCGTAGTATTCCATTTGAAAAATGAAAAAGAAACAAATTTTTATTTCATATGTCTACAAAATATGGTCAATAAACATGGAAATGAAGTTGTTTACTTTTTACGTCTCACAGACACGTACTGGTGACCGTAATTTCTCATGATATTTATATTATATCAAATTGCCTAACTATAATAAGCGTAATGTTAAAAAAAAAAGCAAAAAAAAAAAAAAAAAGCTGGACAACATGACCGGCATGTAAAAAATTAAATATAGCTTCAGGTACTTGCATGATATTATTGACGTTCCCTCAGATGGGACCTTAAACTTAATGTTCTGAAGGCTAAATAATCATGGTATTAAACAAAGAATAGATTTTCAAAAGAAAAAAGATACCCCAACAACTTGGGGACAAACATCTCTTCTGAAATCACATCAAGTAGTTAAAAATGTGAGCACAAGCTATTAGTATAAAGGCAAATGGCTGTATGTTTGACCGAGATCTGACCAGGGTATGGGATTGTAAGATTAATCCCAGTAGGGTTCGGAAAATAGTTACATTGACCCTCTCGTGTTCCTAGGCTTATCCAGATTTTAATATTGACTACCAGGAAGTTTTTCAGGTTTGATTCAATCATGCTTCAGACCTGAAATGAATTATTTTGTTGATTTAGGTTAATATGGATGTTTTTTATTTCCTCTATATTTTAGTCCTTTTTTATGAAGTTTGTTCTCATACATAATCGATGAATAAATTTTGTATTTGCTAGTTATGGTAGTCAAAGCAAGTCATTTTAACATCCTTTGTTTTCTGAGCTTAATGTCAGAGGGCGCATAAAGCAAAAACATATGCTGAATTGTACTCGGGCTTCTGCATTTTTCCTCTTAGGTGTTTAGTTGAAAATGCTTTGCAAGCTTTGCTACCCATACAAAACCCACCCACCCCCCTAACTACACTTGTGTTCATTTATTACACCATAAACAGGATAAGGTCTAGTCTGTCGACCTGTCCACTCTTATTTAGTCTGTTTGGCGCTTGTGGAGGCACTGAAATGATCCCTAGACCATTTACTTCCGGTTCCCTGTCTGAGAGGGTGTCCTTTAATCCTACATTGCTAATCACAGCATAATCACACATGCTCTCACACGTTGTTAAAAATGATATTTTCTGTGAGACTACTGGATGTCCCTGTCTTTAGGTTGCTACAGTCTCTGAGAAGTCGCGCATCCTTGAACTGGAAAGGGACCTTGCTTTGAGAGACAAAGAAGTGGCTGCCCTTCGACAACACTTGGAGTCTGGTCCTGGACAAGCAGCTTCTACTGGGGACCCAACAGCTCCAGTCCTCCAGGAAGAGCTCAGTTTGCTTCGTACCCAACTCTCGTCCCAAGCTGCTAGCCATGGGACAGCACTAGCTGCCCTGCGTACAAAGCTGGAAGCAGAAACAAAAGCACACTCCGAGGCTTTGACTCAACTCCAGGCCACTTCGGCACTTTTATCCAATGATAACGAGCAGCTTCGTGCCCGATTGGCCGAGGCAGAAAAGCAGAACGTGGATGTCATTGAGCTGTGGCGTGCCAAGCTAGCTTCAGCCGTCACTTCTCATCAGCAAGCCATGGAGGAGCTTAAGGCCTCCTCAGGTAAAGGGACTGGAGCCACCCAGGCAGCCGAACTTAAGTTGCGAGAAACTTTGGAAAGGCTAAAGTTGGAGCACAAATTACAGCTAGAGGAAAGTCTAGACAAGCACACTGCTGAAGCTAAGAGGTGGGCACAAGATGTTGAAGATCTTCGAAAACAGCTGCAAGCCGTGACTGAAGAGAAGGAGCGTCTGGTGGAATCTCTCCGCACTAACCTGGAGAGTGCGGAGGATCAGCATCTGGTCGAGTTGGAGGAAGCTTTGGGCAAACTGCACAATGCTGAGATTAGGGTGAAAGAGCTAGAAGAGGACAACTCTAAACTGCAACACCAGGTGGAGGAGAAAGCTCAGGAGGTCCAGGACCAAAACTCTATCATTCAGAACCTTCATTCTCACCAGAGCAGAGGTGACCAGGAGGTTCAAAGTCTGTTAGCTCGAGCTGAGGAAGCGGAGGACAAGGCTCGTGTGCAAGAAGGAAAGGTAGGTTACTTACGGACAGCATTTATTATTTAACTACTTAATGGCCAGTGGTTTATGTTGGAGCAAGTGAAAAATTGCTGTACACTTAATTAGTTGGATGTTTTCTCTACACTCCCAGTTCACATTTCATGTGGTCTTGTGCTTCTCTTGTGGCTTCTAGATTACTGAGGTGACCTCCATGCTGGACAGCAAGCAGAAGGAGCTGAATGAACTGCAACAGAACCTGGCCTCACTGCAGCAAACTAAGAGCTTGTTGGAGCAAGAACATTCCGACTTGGTATGATTAGTGTATTAGCAGTACTGGGTGGTTTGGATATGTCGTATTCGGAAGGGAATGTAGATCTGCCGATATTTTCTATCTAATGTTCTGTAAGGTTGCTTCTTGGGTCTAATCCTATATGCCTATATATCCTATAATCCTATATTTGATTTGTCCACCACTGTTTTATACAGTTCTTACTGTATAAAACAGTGGTGGACAAATCAGTAGCCAAGCCCACTATTAGTATTTAATATATAATTGCCTGGATAATGAGTGAGTTCACTGACCAGAAGAAGAAGAAAAGCGCACCGCATATTGACTTTCACTTGCACGTTAATGCTTGTGTGGCTTACCTTGATGCTGTGACAAGATCACACGGTACTTGTTAATTTACTTTTGTTTGTATTCATGTTCTTGATATATTGCAGACTAGTTAGCTAGCTATTACTAGCAACAAATTTTTTAGCTCTAGGTATCCTGACACAACCAAAACACTGGTGCTGTTTTGACTTACCCTGTGGGATATCTCCATATAAAGTGACTCTGGACCCTGAGTAACTCAAATAGGAGTCATCTTTTCTGTGGATACTGTTGAAAAGATTGCTTAACATTGTCTTACTGGTTGTGCTGAAATGTTCTAACCAGTCAAAGGATGTCTGTTTGTTTGTCCCAATTGAACATTTGAGCCTTATTTTACGATTGTATGATGTGTTTATCAAAGACTCGGTCTGCATTAGGAACCAGAATTGGTGTTAATCGAGTCAGGGCCATTCAGAGGGAGAGAAAAATGTAATGGCGCACATGCATGTATAGACTTTACACGGGGGAAAAACAATAATATTTATTTTACATGAGCTGTATGTACATTTTTATATAAATTGTACTGTCACTGTGGCATGAAGTTGTTTTTTGTTTTGTAGAAACACAAAGTTACAGCATCCTTAGATGAACAGGCGGCATCCTCACAAGCTGTTCAGAGTAAGTGTGTGCTTTTTCTGCTCTGATCTGTTTTTTGCATTTAGAAATCATTCCCTTTATTCTTTAAATTTCTTTTTATACCAAGTTGTACTGAGAACTTGCGCGAACAAAACAGCCACTATTCAGTGTATAGCAAGATTTACCACAAGGCCCTGAAATTATACCACTGCATTGCTAGCTGAAAAATACTAATAGAAAATAATAGAACATTTTAGAAGCCAAAAAGATAACAAGCTTGCCATCTGAATGAAAAATTTTGTCCAGCCTTAGATTTGAAAACATTATCAAAATACTAACTGCAGATGATGAAATGTAGAAACCAATATTTCAGTTTGTATCTACATTCCTTCTAGTTTACTGTCAATTATTTCAAATTATGATAGAATTATTAGAAATGCTTTCTTTTAATTTCCTCCAGAGTTACAGGAGATGCTCAGTAAAAAGGAGGAACAATGCACATCTCTCTCCAGCGAGACCGAAAAGCTAAAGATTCAGCTGTCTGGTGAGATCAAAGTTATGTTGATCTTGATCAACTTTTCCTCTTGTGTATAATTTTACATAAACAAACTGGAGCTCTGTTATTGAGGTGGGTTTTTTTTTTTTTTCTTTTTTTTTCTCCCACTTCAGGTTTGGAGGCAAAGTTGAAATCAGGCGAAGAGAAGCTCGAGCAGCTAACCAAAGATAAAGCTAAGCTGGAGGATAACATCAGCGAGCTGATAAAGTCGTCTGGAGATAACTCAACTCAGCTCACCAAGATGAACGAAGAGCTCACTCAGAAAGAGAGGTTAGATTTATACACATAAACATACACACGTGCACACATCCATTTAATACATTGTGATGTGCTGGTGGATGTTCATACAGCTCACAAAACAAAATAACGACGAATGTTGAATGACCGAATAGATTAGAATATTGTAACTGTCCATTGAATAACCAAGTCTCTTTCTCGCAGTTTGTTCGTGCCATGGTTTAGATTCATAGCCTCAAACGCTAAACATTAACGTTATGATTAACGTAAGCATTAACTCTTATTTAACAAAGATTTAACTATATGCTTATCCTCGAGTAGGACTTTCTCACATGAGCCCCACGTCCCAGTTTTTTGAGGAACCAACCCCCTGTGCATTTTCTGTGCACCCTTGCAAAAATAATTACACAAACAGATGAACAGCAGACGATGTGACTGCAGTACCTTTGAGCAAATAGATTTAAATTACTCTGTAATAACTACCATCAGCATTATTCTAGATCAGTATTAATGTTTTTGTGTGTGTCCCTCCCCCCAAATAATTCAGCCATTTTTCTATTCATGGCAAAGGACATGACTATTATTGACTATTTTTTAAATAAATAGAATTAACTGATAGTATATGTTTAGTCAGATGGTATATGGTTTAGTCAGATCCTCACTGACGCATTGTATGTTTACAATGAACTTTCCATTGACCGCAATAGAAAGTGACTGTAATACCTGCTTGTCTTCTAAGCAGAGAGTTCAAAACATCTGTGAAGTTTTCGATTATTTTTATTAAATGAAGACTGATCTTTCTCCTTGACCAGTTTTCTGACCGAGAAATCGCTACACTTCTTTACATCATTTGCTAAGAGCTGTAAATAAGACTGTAGAAATCAAGTCATGTTTATTTTTTTTTAAATGAATTTGTTCTCTTCAGCAAATTGACAAGATTTTGTAATTCCATTCACAGGAGACTCGAAGAGCTTCAGAATCAGCTTTCTGAGCAGAAGGAGCTGCTTGCTCTGTCTGAGGAGAGCAGGAGTCAGGAGCAGGCTCGAGCGAAGCAGGAGATGAAGGACAGCAGTGTGAGACACCAGGAAGAAGTTTCCAACTTACAGGAAAAGATCAAACAGCTGGTAAGTGATAAGGAGTTTACCTGAAGGGTGGTAGAGTTTTTGGCAAAGTTATCCCACAGTGCTGTTCATTTCTCGATTTTGATTGGTTGGTTTGAACACTTAGCGACATTTTTATTGGAAAATAATCTGCGTGGCAAATGTGTCACACCACCGGTTATATTTTATTCCTTACCTACAGCCCGGTTACATTCACTGTTTTGGTCAATATGAACACCAGTTTCATCACTGACTTGCTTTGTGTTATGCAGGAGAAGAAAGTTGAGGAGAAGATCCAAGAAGCCCAGGTCTCTGGAGAGAAAGCACTTGCCAGTGCCTTACAGAACCATGCAAAGGAGCTACAGGAGCTACAGGGTCAGGTTGAAACGGCACAAAAGCAGCTCTGCCTCTCTGAGGAGAAGTGCCAAAAACTAAAAGAAGAGGTAGACGAGTTGGTGCCCTTTAAAGAAAAGGCTCAGGTAGGAAAGAATTTGAATATTAGGATTGTATAATAATAATAATAATAATAATAATAATAATAATAATAATAATAATAATAATGATGATGAAACACTTGTATAGGTGCATCTCAATAAATTAGAATGTCGTGGAAAAGTTCATTTATTTCAGTAATTCAACTCAAATTGTGAAACTCGTGTATTAAATAAATTCAGTGCACACAGACTGAAGTAGTTTAAGTCTTTGGTTCTTTTAATTGTGATGATTTTGGCTCACATTTAACAAAAACCCACCAATTCACTATCTCAACAAATTAGAATATGGTGACATGCCAATTAGCTAATCAACTCAAAACACCTGCAAAGGTTTCCTGAGCCTTCAAAATGGTCTCTCAGTTTGGTTCACCAGGCTACACAATCATGGGGAAGACTGCTGATCTGACAGTTGTCCAGAAGACAATCATAGACACCCTTCAAAAGGAGGGTAAGCCACAAACCTTCATTGCCAAAGAAGCTGGCTGTTCACAGAGTGCTGTATCCAAGCATGTTAACAGAACAGTTGAGTGGAAGGAAAAATTGTGGAAGAAAAAGATGCACAACCAACCGAGAGAACTGCAGCCATATGAGGATTGTCAAAATCCATTCATGAATTTGAGTGAACTTCACAAGGAATGGACTGAGGCTGGGGTCAAGGCATCAAGAGCCACCACACACAGACGTGTCAATGAATTTGGCTACAGTTGTCGTATTCCTCTTGTTAAGCTACTCCTGAACCACAGACCACCTCAGAGGCGTCTTACCTGGGCTAAGGAGAAGAAGAACTGGACTGTTGCCCAGTGGTCCAAAGTCCTCTTTTCAGATGAGAGCAAGTTTTGTATTTCATTTGGAAACCAAGGTCCTAGAGTCTGTAGGAAGGGTGGAGAAGCTCATAGCCCAAGTTGCTTGAAGTCCAGTGTGAAGTTTCCACAGTCTGTGATGATTTGGGGTGCAATGTCATCTGCTGGTGTTGGTCCATTGTGTTTTTTGAAAACCAAAGTCACTGCACCTGTTTACCAAGAAATTTTGGAGCACTTCATGCTTCCTTCTGCTGACCAGCTTTTTGAAGATGCTGATTTCATTTTCCAGCAGGATTTGGCACTGCCCACACTGCCAAAAGCACCAGAAGTTGGTTAAATGACCATAGTGTTGGTGTGCTTGACTGGCCAGCAAACTCACCAGACCTCACTGAACCCTGAATCTATGGGATATTGTCAAGAGGAAAATGGGAAACAAGAGACCAAAAAATGCAGATGAGCTGAAGGCCACTGTCAAAGAAACCTGGGCTTCCATACCACCTCAACAGTGCCACAAACTGCTCACCTCCATGCCACGCCCAATTGAGGCAGTAATTAAAGCAAAAGGAGCCCCTACCAAGTATTGAGTACATGTACAGTAAATGAGCATACTTTCTAGAAGGCCAACAATTCACTAAAAATATTTTTTTTATTGGTTTTATGAAGTATTCTAATTTGTTGAGAGAGTGAATTGGTGGGTTTTTGTTAAATGTGAACCGAAATCATCACAATTAAAAGAACCAAAGAATTAAACTACTTCAGTCTGTGTGCATTGAATTTATTTAATACACGAGTTTCACAATTTGAGTTGAATTACTGAAATAAATGAACTTTTCCACGACATTCTAATTTATTGAGATGCACCTGTATATTGATATTCCTTTAATATCTCTCTGACTCTAGCTTGCATTAGTGACAAAGAAGAGAATATGAAATTTGTTGTGTATAAAGGGGATGTTGGTATAAGCCTTCCTCTAAGAAACCTGAAACACTCAAGGGCTGCTCCCAGATAAATACACTAGATCACTGCTCATATAATGGAGATTTACTGGTTTGTGTGTTTTGGCTGTGGACTAGCAAACCAATTTAGGACGGAAATGGTTTGTTTGAAGCATTTTTGTGCTGTATGTGAATTATACGAAGTGTTTGATGCATTTAAGTTTCATTTAAGGCTGTCAGAAATGGGTCACGTTGTTTTGGAGTCAGGGGGACTGATCAGGGAGTTTCAGGGCTGTCTCAATCGTATGCCTCGTTTTTTGCAAGTGCATTGTAGGATTTTTTGGGAAGCAAACAAGAAATTTCCATACTGGAACTGACGAACTCTTACCCAACTTTGTTAGCTTGCTACATTTACATGTCTACATCCCTTATCCAGAGCGACTTACGTTTTTCATCTCTTTTTTTTTTTTTTTTTTTTTTTTTTTTTTTAATACAACTGAGCATTTTTTAGGGGTTTAGTTGCAGCTTGGTGGACCTGGGATTCGAACACACAACCTTCTGATCAGTAGTCCAATGCCTTAACCACTAAGCTACTACATCCCCCCCGCTATGGTTGTCATAGTTCTTAAAATATTATTTATCGTTTTTTAAATGTATTTGATTTTCTATATATGTTTGTTTCCAATGACCTTTCAATGTTTAGTGCTTTAAAAAAATATCCGCTAAAACGCCCGTTTTGTTCAGATTTGTTTTAAATTGTGGTTCTGTAAAGTGACTTGGATTGTGTATTGGCTGGAGTTGAAACTGCACAGGGTTTGGTGCTGGCACTGCTGGAGCCCATCTTTGTGGTTTTCAGATCACTGAGGCTGTGTTGGTTTTCACCTTGCATGTTCTATCCATTTCATCTTTTTAGTCTTTGGTGTTTATTCACCAAAGATTCACCTTTTTACTTTTGTTATTACTGTAAAATGGGGTTCCAACTTCAATCACTTCTGCTTATTATTTTGTTCGGTTTACTTCTCTGTGACTAGCTGCTTGTCCAGTGGCTTCTTTCTACATTGTATGACTTGTGATATAGGTTTGAATTTTTCTTTTATTTATCAACTAACCTAGGCAAGGATTAGTAGAGTGAAGTCAGGTGAATATGGCTAGCAGGGAAACTAGACTCCATTTCTATGGACCATTGTATACTCTTGCCACAGCTGCATTTGGCATGTCAAATGATTTATCCTAAATTGCTAAGGTGGGTGTGATGAAGAAAACTGCATAGTGAGTTCCTTAAAGTTAAAATGAAAATATTTGTAACCTTTATACTTATAAAAGTAGTTTTGCAAAATAAGGATTTCAAGCAACTGGCCCATTTTAGCAAAGATTCAATGTGCGCATATGTCGGTATGTATTCAGATTATGTAATTAAAGGTGCATTGTTAAGGTTGCTCACTTTAGCTAAATGGCACATGTTATAATAGTAGGTCTGATTTGAGAGGGACTGACACTTCAATAGCACTTTTTATAAAATTTTGTTGAGGCTTCAAAAGAACTGTCCTTTTTAATTAAATATTTCTAACATAATATAGATACTAAATATCACACTACATCTTATGCATTATTAGAGTTGCATAGAGTCCTAACCTAACCATCTTCACCTAAATTATTGCTCTTCACACACAAGGATGTTTGTGTTGATTCATCTTGCTATAATAATCTTACCTCATTTAATGGATATATGTATACATATATTTATTTTTCATTGTTGAATATAACGTATGCCATGTGATGTTGCTTCTTTTCCCCTGTTTCTTTTGGTTTTTTTTGCATCAGGGTTTTATTTTGTTTAATCAACATAACTTTCTCCCTTTCTCTCCCCTCCCCTCCCCTCCCTCACTCAGTCTCTCACTGCTGAATTGGCTTGTTCCATGCAAAGGGCTGAGAAGCTTGCTTCTGAGGTTGGTGATCTAATGCTTTTGTCTGAACGTCTGTCTAAGGAGAGGGATGATGCTCATGCTCGGAAGGAAAATGTGGAAAAGCAAATTTTAGAATGTCACACAAAGATCTCTAGCCTGGAGGAGGTTCAGAAGGATCTTGCATCAATGAATGATGAGAGAAAAGCATCGACTGAACAGTTGACAAATGAAATTGAGGAACTACGTTCCAACAATCAGCAACTACATGAAGAAAAGTCATCTCTCACCAATGAGAGAGAGCAGCTTTCCAAAGATGTTCAGAATTTAATACTAATCCAGGAAGAAATGAAAGCTGAGAATGCAAGCCTGAAAGAGACTAAAGCACAACACATTATTCATATGGAAGAACTTGAAAAGCATAAAGCAGAGCAACAAGAGGTCATACTGAAATATCAGCAGGAGCTTCAGCATCATGAGAAAAATAGTGCAGAGCTCACCCAAAAACACACCAAGGCCTGTGAGGATAGGGATAAATTTCAGGAGGAGCTTAGATCCTGCCAGGAGGAGTTGAAGTCCTCTCAATTGCTGAATGCGAAAAATGAAGAGCTTCAATCAAAGCTGCAGATTGAGAAAGAGGAGCTCTCTGCTACAAATGCTAAGTTGCAGGCAGAAACTAAACTTCTCTGTAACGATAATGAAAAGGTGGGGTCAGATCTCAAAACCGCCATTTCAGAAAAAGAGTCTCTTGCGGCTGAAAAATCTGAGCTTCAAAATCAACTTGATACCATGAAGACAACAGTGGAGCAGCTCAGCAGGGACAATGCTGAACTCCAGGCCTCAAAGGACAGCTTTGCCAGAATGCTTGAGGAAATCAAGACTAGCAGGGAAGTCACAGACTCTGAGAGGCTTTTACTCATGGAAGAGAAGGAAAACCTCCTTGAAACCCAGAGGAAAATGTCCAATGATAAACAGGAGCTTACTAAACAAATAGAGGTGCTGGTTGAAAAGTTGCGTCTCAGTAAAGAAGAAGCCAAAGCTGCCAACGAGAAGATTCAGCTCGATGCTGCAGCTTTTGCTCAGGAGAAGCAAATGATTAATGAGAAGCTCTCAGAGGCTGAGAAGATTCTTCAAGCCCTTGGAGAAGAAAAAATCAGCTTAAAATCTGCTCTTGAAAAGCAAAATAATGAGCAGCAGCATTTGGAACAAGAAATGAACAGCTTGAAGGAGAAGTATGAAAAGGAGATATCAGAAAAGACTTCTGTATTAGCACAGAAAAAGCAATCGGAAGCTGACTTATTAAGTGAGAAGACTAGTCTGAAATCAGAGCTGGAACAAATGAAGCAGATAAACGAGCAGATAATTTCAGAGAAAATGAAACTGAGGCAAGATAATGATGACTTGCAGACACTTCTGCAGAAAAAGAGTTCTGATGTAGAAGCTCTAGAGAAGTCCAGTATCAGCTTAACTGAACAAAACCAAACTTTACAGCTCAAATTGGAAAACATGAAGGAAGAATATGCACAGAATACTGATGTTTTTGAAAAGGAGAAGATTACCCTGAACAATGTGATGGAGGAGCTTAGGAAGACAAACAGTGATCTTCTCCAGAAAGCTGAACATCTCTCAGATCAGAACAGATCACTCTCTGAGGCCAAGAACACCTTGGAAGCTCATCAGCAAGTGCTAGAAATGGACAAGAATGAATTATCTGTTTTTAAGGAAACCCTTTCTAAAAAAGTCGAGGAACTAATGAATAAGGTTACCTTTTCTGAAAAAGAGAATGCCAGCCTTTTGGAGGTCAAGTCGAAGCTTGATGGTGAAATTGTGGCCATCAGGATGGAAAAAGTGAAGGCAGAAACGGAACAACAATTGCTTAGCACCAAGATAGATCACTTATGGAACTCCTTAAATGACATGTGCTTTGCGAAAAAAATTAATTTGCCAAACCTTAACCAGACTTCAGGTTCCAGTTTTCAAAAAGTTGAAGAGATATTCATTGCACTTCAAAAATTCAGTGAAGAGGAAACCTCACTTGTCAAAGAAATTGAGATTTTAAAGTCCCAACAGAAGAGGAGTGATGAAGACAGATCAGACATGGCTGTTGCAAAAGAGGTTCTTGCTTCCAAAATTGCTGAACTGGAGAACACGAACATGTGCCTTGTAAATGAGAAGACTGACCTCCTGGAATCCCGCGCATCTCTCGAACAGGAACTGCTGTCTCTTCGTCAATGCCTGGAAACTGGTGACAAGAAGTGCTCTGAATATCAGATTAAAATGGAAGAACTGAAAAGATCAAAGCTCGAGTTGGAGGCAAAGATAGAAAGCCTTCATAACGACAACATTAAGCTGGAGGAGCAGCAGCAAGCTACGGAAAAGCAGGTGACTCTTTTAACCAAAGACAAGGATGAGATCCTCTCTAGGCTGGCTGTGGTACAAGCTGAGAGGGACGCTCTGCAGGTGGAAAAGGAGGATGCCAACGTTATGGTGACTCAGCTCGAGGCAAAAAACAAAAGTACTCTTGCAAAGCAGCTTGAGGTATTCCGCGACTAAAAACAGACTCCACAGACCTAGTGTTGCACTTCTGTAGCTGAATTGCTTCCTGCACACTAACAAGCTTACCCTGCTTTACTTTGCCACTCTAATCTCACCCTTAGGTGTCCTTTTTAATATGCACGTTGCTAACTCCCATTAATTGTCAAGTAGGTCAAACAACCACGTCATTGTATCGGGGCTGAATCTGGGTATGTCGTGAGTTCAAGACAAATTTGTAACAGAGCCAAGCCCCTCAAGTGTTCCTATAAACAAGTTGAAGAATTGAGGACAACATCATGTAAATATTGCATTAATATTGTTGTATATTATTTGTTAGATTCAATTGAAAGTGTAACAGAGGTGCCAACATCTGCAGTAGCATCATTCACTATTGTTGCCCCATTGATCCCCACCACCCCAACCCCATAGAAATACAAAAGACACCTTAAAACTACACTTTCTTGCTGTCTTAGTAGTTAAACATGTGCTCTAACCAAACATGAAAATTCTCCCAGCGGAAAAGCCTGTTAACCGAAGGGGAAAGGACATGGCACATTTGGATAGTTGCTTCTAATGGAGGTTACTTTTGCGTTGCTTAATTTTATCTAGTTCACCTTTGACCTGTGAATTCACAAAACCTGATTTTGTGAGCTTTGAAAACAGGTGGAACTGTGGCAACTTTTTTGGCATTCTCATTTGAAAAATGCTGCTTATTAAGTTCAATTCAATTCAGTTTTATTTGTATAGCGCGTTTAAGAATGGACATGTCTCAAAGCAGAAGTAAACAACTCAAAGCAGTAATAAACAACTGACTAACTGTCTCGCTGTATTGTTGTTTGGTGGAAGTTTGAAATTAAAAAAAAATTATAAATGATCCGTTTCATCATGCTAGGGATTTTCTTTTTTTTCCAGCTAGGAGTTTGTCTAAGTTGGCACCTCTTTTACAAACTGTTAGTATGGTATAGAATAGTTGGATTAGCATTACTGTTACTTCAGTAATATTATATGATGTTAGTCTCAAAAATAGTAGGGGTCTAATTTTCCTAATGCATGGCCTATTCATCCTCACAATTGTATTAAATGAAATGCATCCATTTCAAGCTGTTTTTGATTTCTGTTGCAGCAATAAACACTGGAATTTATTGCATGAACCTTTAATTCACTGACTAAACACACTTTTCTACTTGTACATTAGATTTGTGAAAGCTCTAAATTTGATAACGAATAATCTCAAATTCACTAAAAGCATGATGGAGGCATGCTGACATTTAGAAGTTGCGCAATACTTGTTGAAAACAAATTCATCTTGGCTTCTGTAACAGTTTGGATTGACTCACTCTCTCTAAGCCGTGTACCATCCCTCCTTTCGGAGACTGACTGTTTCCTCTCACTATCTGTTGCAGGCTGCCGAGAGTGCTGGGCACACAGCACAGGCCCTGGAAAAACTTAGCCAGGAAAAGCTTGCTTTGCAAAAGGAAAAACTAGCAGCAGAGACTCTTGTCCAGGAGTTTAAAAATGCCAAAGAAGGCCAGCAGAGTCAGGTGAGTGGTGGGCTTAAGCCAAGGACCTGGTGCTGTCGTTGGTCTGAGTGGATTTTTGCAGGTGTATATGGAAAATTGACTTTGACTTTGCTTTTACAATCTTGTTTAAAAAAAAATAAAGAAAACAAATATATTGTTTCATATGTCAAAAGCATTTATAACACGGGTCTGTTGTAAATTTCAGACTGGTCATTGCACTTTGGTTGTGATCATTGCGTTTTAGATTATCATTTTAGGATGATATTGAAAATTTAGTAAGTGGGCAGGTAGATATCAAAATGACATCGGGGCCATTATCACTTTTTAGATGCTGTGACATCACTGACCTTGACAGTCACTAGTGACCTTAAAAAAAAAAGGTCGTCTCCCACTCACAGAGACTAGCTCATCATGGGTGTCTGTGAGCTCATGTACGTGGAAGAAGATGGCTAGTTTTTTCCTCTGAGTGATTTAAGCTGCCTTTTGCAGGCGCATGAGCAGCCACTGGTAAAGCTGAATAATTTACCTAAAAACGCATGTGATTGGATGAACCACTTCAGAGGACTTGCTATGATGGGTCTTATCTGGAGTTGCTGAATTACGGACAGGTTTTTTTCTCTCTGCTTTTTTAATATAAAAGAAGTCCAGTGTTTTTTTTTTTTTTTTTTTTCTTTTCTTCAGTAGTGGCTTAATTGTTAAGACTGTGGGTTTAGTCTGGTAAAAATATATTGAGCCTGTATCCAGGCCGCAGTCCCGGTTCAAAATACCTAAATAAATAGAGATGATTATTTATTTTTAAATTTTTAAAAGTGGGTTAAAATACAGTGAGGCATATTTTGACAAATTTCTCAATTATTTCCAGAACACTGTACCATTTTCACTTTGGTTTCTTCTCTAAAAATGCTGTACAAATTGTAGAAGTTTATATTGCCTTTATATCATCTCAGGGAGAATTTCTTTGCTGCTGTCGCTTCTTACTTGTTCATTAGGGATTAAAATCTATGTCTGGAAATTTCTATTGCTGCTTTCTTTACTTTATCTGGTGGTTAAAAACTCTGTACAAAGAAGAGTGAGTAAATATTTGCACATGCTTGCTGTGGTATGATTTTGATTCTACAAGCTGAAATAGTATTTTGTCTCTGTTGCAGCTGGACAATCTGTCAAAACAGAACTCGCAATACCAACAGGAGCTGACGAAATCCAAAGAGCAGCTGAGCTCCGAGAAGGAGAGGATCAGCAGTCTTTGCACAGAAATGTGAGGAACAGTTTTTTACAGAAAAACCTTTTATACTGTGTCATTTGCAGGATCTGATGGTTTATAATTATGGAATTTAAATTTGTGGTGGGTGTGTATGTACTCTGCACAAGCTCTGCAGGTCTTGGATCTGTGCTCACAATTTTTTCTGTGTATTTTTAATTAATTGAATACTTCAGTTCAATTAATTACTTAAAATTGAATCTGTAGAATGTTATGCTACTATTTTACTCCAGTATTTTCCAATAGCTGTCAGCAGATGGTTATGAATTTGGTGTATCTGATTACAACCTGTCCTGTCAATTTCACTATGGCACATATCCAGCAACTGGCTCACAGTCCCTGTGTGAGGAAATCATTTGATTTTAGACATCTTTTTGGTTCCTTGTCTGATATTTGCATGAAAATAATGTAAAGTGTTTTGGTTCAAATATATTCCTGCTTTATTAAATTATAGGTGCCAGGCTTATTTATGATTGTGAACTTTATTCTATATTAAGTGAGGACAGTCACTTGAGTTGATGAGTGCCTATTGTGTCCGTCTATGCCACTGTTCATGATTGTTTTATGTGAGCATCTGTTTATGGGTTCATGATAATCTTGTCTCTCAGTGAGGAGCTGAAAAAAGCAGCAACTGAAAATGCCCAGGCTGTGGAAGCTTTGAAACAGGAAAAGGCCAAGCTGTCTGAAAAGCTGTCCAGCAGCCAGAAGGGCAATGACAGCCAGAAAAAAGTATGTTTCCAAAAGCAAGTACTTGATAGATTTTTGATGTGATGTGCTGTATAGGACATGTTGGCCTGCATGTAGTTTACTGTGAACTGAATCAGCTTCATTCTGCTAATAAAATTAAATACATTTCCTTATCCGAAACCTTAAACTGAAATATGCATCTTTACATGCATAAAAATGTTATTTTACTTTACAGCTCAAGGAGCAGTTGGCACGCCTTAGTAGTCAGGTGAAAGACATGGAAAAGAGGTGAGACACATGACATTCCCCGAGTCTGTGTGTCTCTTGCGTGGTCCTAAAACAATTTTTGATATAAATGCAAAGCGAATGACCATACTCATTCTACTCTACCCTTTACTGAAAGAAAAGTTTCATCCCTTAATATACATGCCATTTGTAATTGTTGAAAGCCAAACCCTCTTTCTTTATATACAAGGAATTAATCAGTAAAATCCCCCGTTTATTTATTTATTACAGGGAGCTCACCCTGAAGAATGAATCAGACATGGAGAAATCTGCTTTACAAAAATCTATCCAGCAAAACAGTGCCTTGATCTTAGAAAAGAACAAAGAATTGGAAACACTGAAGAATGAGGTAATGTTTTTTCTTGTATATGTAATGTCCTTTATATAGCTGATTTTGCACTGAAAAACAAAATCGGTTACCTTAATTTGAGTCAGCATTTGCTAGATGTTGTTAAACTAAAATGCTGCAAAGATTGATAAAGCTAACCTTTGGATCATATACAAAGGAAGAAGGAGTGCTGGACTTTAATATGCTGAAACAGAGGAAGAAATTGGCTTTTTTTTGCATTACAACTAGGTTTAGATGCAACACTTTTTGAAATGATGTCTAAACAGTTCTATTATTAAATTTTAATGTGGGTATATGTGGGTTATGGTGTTGGCATTATTATTTACTCATCATAATCATTACACATGCCCAAGGCTACATTCACAAGGACTTTTCTGCATCTGTCAGACAATTATGGAATGTATGTGAGCTGTAATATAAATATGCAGTTAGCTCTATAAATGTTGGTAAGAATAGGTTACAGAGATTATGAATAAAGGTGAATTACCCCAGTCTCACATTAAAATATAAAGGAAATCTTTAAAACCTTAATAGAAATTTGGTTAGTTTCTCGCCCATCATCTTGCATATGTAATATATTTCCTTTTGGGAGCAGGTATTGGTGCTGCGTAGCACGAGTGCCACTGCAAACACTCTCCAGAGCTCTGTGAAATCTCTGGAAAGTGATAAAGCTCAGCTGCAGGAGCGAGTGCGCAGTCTGGAGAAGAGCTTAACAGCAGCTCATGCATCCAGTCCTGCAGTTCAAGCATCCAGTCTTGCAGACATCCCCTCAGGTAAACATCCACCATGTTATTAAAAAATAATAAGAATTATAATATTGTTCTTTATAAATCACGTGAAAGTTGCTGCCATCTACTAATGATATTTCAATGGAATTTATTTTTATCTGTAAAGACATAACTGTTCTATAAAATCAGCTAGTAGGAAACTGTGTTAAAGTTTTTCTGTTATTCTGGAGTTTAAAAACCAGACTTTGTGAGAAAAAGTAATCACTGGGAAAAAAATGCACTGATGAGAAGCTAGTGTTAATAAAGATCTCTGTCTCAGCAGGGTCTTCTGCTCTGGACGAGATGAGAGAGGCAATGGAAACAGCCGAGAGTCAGGTACTCAACATATACGTCGCTTTAGCAGATCCTCTACACTGATGATTTGTTGTTGTAAAAAAAAAAAAAGGGATGACAATCAGCCACTTATTTGAAAAGTGTGAAGTGTAAACAGTTTTCACACATGTCAATACAATTAAATGGCAAGAAGACACTAAATTCAACAAAAATCTCTGAGGTTCACCTTTATTATAGTGTTCAAATCTAGTAGTTAAATCTGCAATGGCAGATTTGTGTCCGTTTGCATAGCTTATCATGTCACTTGTGGTCCTCAACTGGTGCACTTTGGTCAGGATGTGGATTTCAGAAGATTGAACCAAGTGCTTGGAAAAAATACTGTAGCAGAGCCATTAAGCAAATGGGGGAAACAATCTGGTTGTAGCTCAGCGACTCTACAAACCATTGTGGCTCATGGTTTATCCAATCACACACATGGAAACTATTTAGCTGTAGGCAGCGCATCGGTCCAGAGACTAACTATGAGTCTAGAAACAGAAAAGGGAGAATTTATACAAATTTTTCCTAGACTTTTTACTTTATTGAACCTCTCTGGTTTCATTAGCAAAACAGTGACATGAAGTTTGATATGCAAATGTTGAAACCAGAATGTGTGTTTATTCTCTCTGCATCACTGACATAAAATATCAATACAGTGTTTCTGCGTACTAGACATATTTTGAACTGTAGTAATGAACATTCTATGAAATGTGGTTAAATATGAATTGTAAATATTATTATTATTATTATTATTATTATTATTATTATTATTATTATTATTTACTGATACTAATTCTTAGTCGTGTGTGTGGCAGGTTGAATTCTTGAACTCTGTCATCGCGGACCTGCAGCGCAAGAATGTGGACCTGAAATTGAAGCTGGAGAAGATGGCAGAGGCAGCACTTAATGGGAACACAGCCAGTGAGATGGACAACCATGAAAGGTGCACTGCATTTTCTTCCTTCCCTCCATCATCTAGTCTAATACTCCGGAGTATATATGCTTTAACTCTGCTTTCACAAAAGATGTTTTATTCTGCCAGCACATGCAGGTTTTCATTCCAACCAAGCAGAAGCCGCACCTGAGACTATGTAGACTGGTGGAATCAGGTGTGGCTTATGCTTGATTGGAATGAAAACCTGCAGCCACACTGGCTGTTTGTGGATAAGAGTCAAGCCACAAACTTGGTTGGTAAGGCAGGAAAACAGTCACTGAGGACAAAGTGCTTGTGAAAAAAGCTTTTATTAGAAAGTGTTAGAGTGAATATAAGGAAATTTAGGAAATGTTAAATTGAAAATATCTATTTTCAAAGTATTCCAACATTTTAGTAGACATAAGTAAAATGAACAACTTGTCTATTTTTATATGCAGACTGTGGCTGCATGCTGTCAAGTTGCACAAACAGCTCCTCTTGATTTTCTGTCTCCAACGCTACAGCACAGGCAAACAACCAATCACCAGAGCTACACCAAACTTTATTTGAGATTTATTAATGATAAATTTAGTCTAGACACCAAGCTAGATACTAGCTAGAACTACTGAGAGTATTGTGTGAAAGCAGCCCAAATGTTCACTCATGCACTTCAAAGAAAGCGAGAGACCTTGTATGCTCAGACATTTGTTAAATTTGTTTTTAACGAGATTTCCCAGTGTGGCTTTGATTTTAAATCAGGTGAAATGAGATGATGTGCTCCTAGTCACTGTGTGCCAAATCATAAAGAAATCTAAATTTGATTGAAAGAAATCTAATCTAAATTGAATAAAATAATTTTACAGGATGTTTTCTTTAGTCAGTAACTTTAATAGTAAAGGTATCATGCTTTTTTTTTTTTTTTTTTTTGCTTTTTTTTTTTTTCTTTTCTTTTTCTTTTTTTTTCAGCTTGTCCGAGTCTAAAGCCAAAAAGAAACCACCACCGCGACTCTTCTGCGACATCTGTGACTGTTTTGACCTCCATGACACGGAGGACTGTCCCACGCAGGAGCAGCTGCCCGATTCTCCTCCTCATACTACCTACCACGGCAGTGCGAGTGAAGAGAGGCCGTACTGCGACATCTGTGAGGTGTTTGGCCACTGGACCGATTCGTGCAACGATGACCAGACCTTCTAAGCTTGCAATACCCTTTTTGCAATACCGCACACGCCTTCAACAACACAACAAGTGTGGAAATGTCCATCTGTAGTGTATCTGTGTGTGTATCTGTGTGCATACGTGTGCATTCACTCAGTTGCCATGCCACTCACACACAGTCCTCTGGTTTTTAAAAAAACAAAAAAACAATTGTGCATCTTTAATTGTATTTAATTGCTTTAAGTTGTATTCATGAATTAAAAAAATACTGAATTCTTAAAGAGACTGTTAAAAGAGAGATTGTTTCATCTTGTTTTTTAAACCTGTGTGTTGAATTTGTAATGTGGGTGATGGACATCTTAGCTTACAGTCACCATTAATTTCTGGACCTGTTCCAATCACTGCAGCAGACATATCGTTGTCCTGAGTGTTTGAAAGGAAAGGGCGCTACAATGCTAATGCACTTTACTCCAACATCCTCTTCCCCGATTTTCAGCTTGATGAAACAAGATGGTTTCGTAAACAGAATGTACTTCAAGGTTATATTGATGCTGTTACTTTTTAGTGTTTTTGGGAATATTATACATCTGTACAAAAGGAAATAAATATTGTTTAAATCCTGTTTTTGTCCTTGACTGATTTAATCTTTTATGAAGACTTACTTGAACATAACACCAAACACTGGATTAGTATGTAACAGTGTAGATGGAGAATTAGCCAGTTCTTTACTGTAGATCATTTAGGTTTACACACATCTATATTTGTTTGACGGCATTCTCTTTTAAACATTTGAATAAACTTTATGGTGTAGCTTTCATTAAGCTTTTCTGGTTATTTTGCAGACTATTTGCCCTTTCCTCCTGACAGAACTGATGTGACTTGGCCAAGATTCTGGTTTTTAACTTTCTGGATGATGTCTTGAGGTGTCACTTTAGTGTTTCTTGATGAACCTCCTTCCTCATGATGCCATGTAATACATGTTGTGCAATAGTCTCTTTTCCAATAATACACACCCACATTATGCTGCCACCATCATGCTTCATAGCTGGTGATGCTGTTCTTTAGGTTAAAAGCCTCACCTTTTTCCTCCATGCTCTTCCCCCACTGATTATTTTAGACAAACTGGTTAATGTGTCCAGAAAATAGCAAAGGTGATGCTTACCAGCAAAAAGCTGGTGATCACCTGCAAAATATGGTTTAGCATTTTTATGCCTGCCTTGGCATATCAGCGATAGCCTTTAAGACCACATTGATGTAGAACTCTCTTAATGGTGGATGTACGTACATTGTTCCCTGATGCTACCAAGTTCTTCACCAGTTCCTTTGTTGTCGTCTTGGTGTTAAGTCGAACCTCAGCTAAAATTGTGTTGATTTAATCTGAGTTAATCTGCGCCTCCATCCTGAATGATTGCACTTTGCAGATGAGCTGGTGGAAAATGTTTTCCACTTGACTGGGGACATGTGGAACCCAACATGACAATCCATTCATCAAAAAATGTTTGCCCATGACTAAATCACCAGAGGAAACAAAAAAAAATGCAGACACATTATATCTAATCTGAGCTATTGACTATCATGCCAATATTTCTTTTAGCCCTGACACTCTTTACATCATGATTTAGAGTTTAAGCTTTGCCTTGGAACTATTAAGTAAACTAAAGAGAATTAATGAGAGAGTAATTAGGTTCTCATTAAATAAAAGACATTATAAAAAGTGTTGCCAGATACCTCTGTAGTTTTAAAATAACTGGTTGGAATTTTCACAAGAGAACCAGCAGCATTTAAAGCTGCACTTCATCATTTAGACTCAAGATGGCGCCAGTGTTTGTAACCCTGCTCTCTGCTGTAAAGCTCATTTTCAATACATTCGTAATGAAAACTTAACTGCTTCGAAGAATTTGTTTCGAAACAAATAAATAATGTGTAATAAAAATAACAAACAATAAACACACAATAAAAACGCGCGAAGCGGAAACCGGAAGTGCGTGTACATGGCGCCAAGTGTGAGCTTGTTATGGAGTTTTCTCGGGGAGAACCGTGATGATACGGATAACATGTATAGTGCGTTTCTGCGAATAAAAATATAATGTTTTGGTATTCGCAGTTGCAAAGCACTTTTTTGAGAGCGTTGAGTCTTGAGAAACGTTAAACGGTGTTTCTTCTGTTTTTTTTTTTGTTTTGTTTTTTTAAATAATCTGACTCTCAGCCCTGTTATCATTAGCTGCAGCTGGGAAAAAGTCAGCACCTAAACTCTGACTCTGACTATTTTCCCAGATTTAACCTCGGAGCTGTGTTCATTTTCAGTCATGTGGAATAACGTGGACTTTTTGGTCAATGAGGACACGAACACGGTGCGGCTGTGCGGGGAGCAGGAGCCGGGGAGCGCCTTGTATCAACTGGATACTCTGGTGAAAATCTCCACCTCGGAACAGGTGACGAGCTTCATCAACTTTCTGACATTTAATTAAATAAAACAGTGGGGCATTCACTCAAAAACAAAGTCTGTAGGCTAGTTGAAGCCTTAATTGACACATAACAGCTATGTGTTTTGACGTTGCGAACCAAAACATCACTTCACATACATGTGCACCGTTAGAGGTGGTGCGATCTGATATTAGAAAAACTCAACAATACCTCAAAGGCATTTCTACAGTACACGATATACAGTGGTGTGGCGTTAAAAGTCTAGTTTGTAGTTTTTTAAAAATGTAAAAAAAAAAAAAAAAAAAAAAATCAAACGACATCTATGAATTCTCAGAAAAGCATATTGTGAGATTATTTATCACGGTGTCGATATTATATCGTCACGTTGCAACGCCCCAATTGCAACCAAACCTGAAAGAGAAAAAGAAAAATGCTTAAAAAATACAAACAGCACTAACTGGCTTGTAAACACGTGTTCGGTAGGTGTTAGCTGCTTACAGACTGCTGATGAGAATAGTTACCTAACTACATTTATTTATTTATTTATTTATTTTAAATAAAGGTGCCACCTAACTCCAGGATCTGTGCCTTCAATAATGCGACTTGCTGTGTTGTTGTGGCTGATAGCACCGTGGTCCTCTTCGACCCCAGTTTCCAGACTGTTCTGCATCACCTATATTTTGGTAAACACACCTACAGCCATCATGCCATGCCACATCCTGCCTGAAAGGCAAGGACATGGCATTGGATAGTAATTTTTTTCTTTTGAGAGTCACATTAGTTTTGGGATTGTGACAAGCAGGAGCTGTCTGGACTTATAGCATGATCATAATGTATATCAATATAATCATGAGATGTCTATTTTAGTCTTGTTTGTAGTAGGGGTATATTACTACTAAAGTTAGTGAAGTGAATCTGATTAAAAGTCGTGTGTGTGTGTTGTGTGCAGATACGTTAGTGGATGCTGTAAGCGTTTGTCCTCGGGGACAGTTTTTGTTCGTCGGCGAGAGAAACGGCAATCTTCATATTATATCCATCCCACTGAAGAAGACCATCTTGAGTAAAGTAAATGGGATCTTTAAATTAACATCCATATAATGAAGCGTTCAACATTCTCAGCCCCATTTATGTTAATATAAAAATATATTTTTAAACCGTTTAATAGCTATTTAATAATCTGTCGTTATATGACACTTTTTTTTCCGTCAGGCTCTCCAGCAACCTTCCACAAATGGTCATGAATCAACCTACAAGAGCTTCATTCTGCACGAAGCTCAGAGCTCTCCAGGTGCTTTGAGAACCGGAATATATCACTGCTGGCTGATTTTTAAGAATATTTACTATCAACCCAGAATGACCCCATAATTGCGTGCCCTGTGTAAACCAACGTCTTCTTATAAAGCCTCTTATCTGTCAACGACAACAACAAATTTTTATCTATTTCCAGTTACATTTAAACGTAGTGGGATATTCTATGCAGTCAGTTACTCAGCTTGACATATTCCTAAAGGAAAACTCCACCATATCACTAGTTGTAGTCATTCTTTGATAAATAATGTTTAAAAATGGTTTATTTTTGAAATCAGTGTTTTCAGGCTCAGATTATATGCCGTTGTTACTATAGAAGCAATAATGTATTAGAATAAGAGCATTAGTATAAACCTGTGATTAGCCTTGCAGCTGGAGCTACTGTCAGAGCTGCTGTTCTAGAAAACTGATCATCATTTTTTGACCAGTTAAAATCGAGAATTCAACAGCACAGCCGTGTAAGAATGTGTAATGATATTCCCTGCATGTCTTTTGTCAACTTGGTTTTTCTCTGATTTTTAGGGTTATACCATCTTTTTGTCATTGTTCACTATGGATTCTTTCATGTGTCCAATCTTGCACTGGAGAAAACACAGAAAGGTTTGTGAAAGTTTCTGCTGTTCTGCACAAATACAGCACAGCAGTCACTGTTACAGTGTTCTGTATTTCTGTTGTCGTGCTTAAACTTTTCCTTTTTTCCCCTCTCTTTTTTTTGTCAATAGCACTTGAAAACATGGACCTTAGTGCCTTAAATGAGGTACATTGTTTGAATGATATCATTTTAACTCTCACTTTCTAACCTTTTTTAAATGTGTATGAAATTTTAACTGCTCATATTTTTTTCCCATGCAGATCCAAAGTAACATTCACATGGACTACTTCTCCACTAAAGAGGTCTGTAAAGAGGGCAATTTCTCAGTAGCGCTGGCCAGCTTCGGCAGTGAGGTCCACCTCATGATCGGGGTAAATGTGTACATCTCCCTTTATCAGATCGTTCCATTGTTTCTTTGGTTTTCTGCATGGCTGCTTGCCTTCTGGGCTGAGTGCAATTTCTATATTGGCTATTTTGTAGCTTTCTGCATCATTTCTTGAACTGGGGCGACGACCTAAGCATCTGAATTTCCTTTTTCCAGTGCTTGTTCATGTTTCTTGGTTTTCGTTCAACTCTCTGCTCCGTATATGGCCACTGGTCTAATGACCGTTCTGTAGACCTTGGATTTCAGATGTGTTGGGATCTTGCGATCCCATCCTGCAGTATTTTGGCGCCATTTTATCCTTACTGCGTTCGCTCTCATTTGTATATCTTGTATTTTGTCACCATCAACTGTGACATAGAATCCAAATGTTTAATTCTGTTACCTTGTCAGGTTGTCCATCCACGTCCTGAGGTTTTTTTCTTTATTCTTCTTAAACTGCAGCATTATTAGAACAGACAAACGGATAGACTCCTTACATAAATGTTAAATATATTTATCTCTTTCTGCATATTAGAACAAATGCATTAATACTAATCTGTGATGCTTTCCAATGAATTAGAATTAAGAATTTCAGCAGCTCGGTGGTATAATTTCCTTGACAGAGCTGTTAGTTCTGGTCCCGTAATGTGATTGGACAAGTGCCAATCCAAGAGTGCTGATATATAGTATAACTTGTCTGTGTTTGCTACAGAAAATTTCTAATTTTAGCAATAGCTCATTTATATTGAATTTGTTACTACACTTATTACAGGATGTCAAGATGCTGGCAGGACAACATGCAATGCTCTCTCCAAGTGTGGTTTCTATGGGAACAGTTTTCACTGACTGATTCACAGTGTTGTTCTGGTTAAGAAGTCATCTTTTATGCTGCAGCCTGAGGTTCTTGGTATGCTGGGATTTTAATTTCGCACTGTTTTTTAACTTTGCTGAAAGGCTCATGGAGAAACAAGCATTTCCCAATGGTGCATGGAGCGTGGTCAGAGGACGCTGACGCTTGGCAATGTTCTGGACTCCACTTTAATGCCAGGTAAATGAATGAGCTTTGTATCAAAATATAAAAGCATTAAACCTGCCCTGGAAGTTGATATCGTCACTGGATGTGTTTTTCTGTCTCAGGTGTAAGGAAGATCCAAGTAGTGGACAATTTGATGTATATGCTGAATGAAGAGGTGAGAAACAAATCTTGTTCTGTCTGTTCATCTAACAGATATTCAGTTTTTAATTACCAGCAGTGCAGTTGTCATTGGATAATGCTGGTCAAACAGAAAAAAGTCTTGTTGCAGTATGTTCACATTTTACATTTTCTCATTTGAGTGACGAGTCTGAGGAGATTTTCAAAATTTTCTTTCTCTAAGAAAATCCCTGCATCGAAGTCTACTCTGGGATTTCACAAGCATAAACATAATTTTAGCAAGCATGTAGCATTGTTTTCTTTCTGTTTTGTATTCAGGACCTGCTGAGTTTGTGGGACACTCGCTCACTAGTCATGCTGTGTTGCTGGCCTGATCTCCACATCCTCGACTTCCTGCTCATTGCAGAAGGAGACTCGGCATCCATCGGGACGTAAGTGTCTGCCGTTTTGATTCATTTGCTATGGTACGGTGCCAGGTCTCTTTCCTAAACACAAGAATATGAGCAACTTTCAATTTACAGCCAAAGCAAAATGACTGACTGTTTAATAACATTTTCCAAGAAATAAAAGCCAATATGCTCTGTCCAGAAAAGGATTCAGAAACTTGCTAAGTCGTTTCTGGGAACAGTTAATTATTAGGAAATTTACAAACCTAGGGAGTGTGAGCTAGCAGAGGTCTCTAATTTGATGAGCTGTTTTTAGCTGTGTGGTTTTATGACTATTCTGTTTAAATTTAGCATAATCAATAAATAAAAACCTGGTATTGGTGTAAATCCATTCGAATTTGGGGTGAGTACTGTTAGTATGCTTGGTTAACAGGTTTACAGTGAGGGAAAAATTATGTGATCCCCTGCTGATTTTGTACGTTTGCCCACTGACAAAGAAATGATCAGTCTATAATTTTAATGGTAGGTTTATTTGAGTAGTGAGAGACAGAAAAACAACACAAAAATCCAGAAAAATTTCCAAAAAGTTGATTAATTCAAAATACATCGATTTGCCTTTTAATGAGAGAAATAAGTATTTGACCTCTTCGCAAAACATGGCTTAGTACTTGGTGGCAAAAACCCTTGTTGGCAATCACAGAGGTCAGATGTTTCTTGTAGTTGGCCACCAGGTTTGCACACATCTCAGGAGGGATTTTGTCCGACTCCTCTTTGCAGATCTTCTCCAAGTCATTAAGGTTTCGAGGCTGATGTTTGGAAACCTTCAGCTCCCTCCACAGATGTTCTATGGGATTAAGGTCTGGAGACTGGCTAGGCCACTCCAGGACCGTAATGTGCTTCTTCTTGAGCCACTTCTTTGTTGCCTTGGCCGTGTGTTTTGGGTCATTGTCATGCTGGAATACCCATTCACGACCCATTTTCAATGCCCTGGCTTATGGAAGGAGGTTCTCACCCAAGATTTGACGGTACATGGCCCCGTCCATCGTCTCTTTGATGCGGTGCAGTTGTCCTGTCCCCTTAGCAGAAAAACGCCCCCAAAGCATAATGTTTCCAGTTCCATGTTTGATGGTGGGGATGATGTTCTTGGGGTCATAGGCAGAATTCCTTCTCCTCCAAACACGACGAGTTGAGTTGATGCCAAATAGCTCGATTTTGGTCTCCTCTGACCACAACACTTTCACCCAATTCTCCTCTGAATCATTCAGGTGTTCATTGCCAAACTTCAGACGGGCCTATACATGTGCTTTCTTGAGCAGGGGACCTTGCAGGTGCTGCAGGATTTCAGTCCTTCACAGTTTAATGTTTTACCAATTGTTTTCTTGGTGACTATGGTCCCAGCTGCCTTGAGATCATTGACAAGATCGTCCTGTGTAGTTCTGGGCTGATTCCGCACCGTTCTCATGATCATTGAAACTCCACTAGGTGAGATCTTGCATGGAGCCCGAGGCTGAGGGAGATATTTTGTGTTTTTTCCACTGTTGTCAACTTCTCATCAAGCTGCTTGGCGATGGTCTTGGAGCCCATTCCAGCCTTGTGTATATCTACAATCTTGTCCCTGACATCCTTGGACAGCTCTTTGGTCTTGGCCATGGTGGAGAGTTTGGAATTTGATTGATTGATTGCTTCTGTGGACAGGAGTCTTTTATATAGGTTACCTGTATAAAAGACACCTGGGAGCCAGAAATCTTGCTGATTGATAGGGGATCAAATACTTATTTCACTCATTAAGATGCAAATCAATTTATAACTTTTTTTGAAATGTGTTTTTCTGGATTTTTTTGTTGTTATTCTGTTTCTCACTGCTCAAATAAACCTACCATTAAAAGTATAGACTGATCATTTCTTTGTCAATGGGCAAACATACAAAATCAGCAGGGGATCAAATAATTTTATCCCTCAATGTAGGTTCACCTGAATCCTTATTGAATCAGTTTGTTTTTTCCCATTTAAGCAGATTACATTTCTGTTTAATTCCAGACAAGAGAGCACCAGCATGAAAATCATGACTTTGACTGCAGCCGAGAATAAGGTGTGTTTGTTATTCTCGAGTCTGTCATTTGTTATTTTACATTTATGTAATATGTATCTAATGTATAGTCTGCAGATTTTCTTGTATTGCTCACTACAAAATGTCTAAAAGATGTCAGAGCTCCTGTCATTCCGTACCTACATAACTAATAGTAGCTATACTGTTCCTTATGGCTATGTACCTCAAATATGTGTAATATTAATCATTTTAGTAGTTTTGATATCTTTGAATTAAATAACCTTGACTGGTTCTAGCCTCATCTGAGGAAGCTTCTGGTTCAGACCCTTCCTACTATGGAGGTTCTTTACTCACTTGAGGTCTCAGCAGTGTCATCGCTGGTACAGAATGCCATTAGTATGGTAAGTCTCCAACCACAACCAGACTGTATAGTTTAAATAAAAACTTTAAATGTCACAGATATTTTTCCCTAATTGTTTTCATTCTCTGAATTAAATTAGGATGTCCTCTATTTGCTGGAAGGCATATCAGATAATTCAACAAGGTAAGCTGGAAATACTTGGATTTTTGTGAGGAAGTTCTTCAATATTGCACGAAACCTATGAATATAAGGAGGTATAATTAAGCATGTAATTATGTATAAACTGACACAGTGGCCCTGTTAGGACACAGTGCACACCTGCTATAACAAGCAGAACTGTTGTACAATTAGTCTTGGTGCAGTTTTTGAATTAGGATTAGTCTGAGCTGAGAGAATGGGCACAAAACAATCAAATAATTGTACTGAATTTCTGTTGCTCAGAAATGGAGCATGACAAAGGAGGAGGTGTGTTTTTGAAGTGCAGAATTGTCTGGTCATGTGTCTAGAAAAATGAGAGAAGTAGATTTTGTTCCTGTTTCATCTGATTGTAAACATTCATGTATGAGTTTTTGTGTGTGTGTGTATCCATATAAAGCAGTGCTGAGGGATCACCCTTGGGTTTGGTCCTGAGATGCTTTACAGAGGCTCTTCCAGAGAACAGGTACTGTATATATTTTTTTATCAATCTAGTTATTGCAATCTCTTCCACAGTTACATTGTAAAGTCCACTTGTGATGCTTCCTACCTTCAGGTTGAATAGACTTCTCTACAAACACAAGTTTGAAGAAGCTGAGAAGTTTGCGATAGCCTTTGAGCTTGATGTTGAGGTAAAAAAAAACAACTTTTCTTTTGATGTGCATTTATACAATTCAGGCTACATTTCGCAAGGAGCTTTTGGTGTCACTCAGAAATGAGCACTAAAATGCAAGATCACATTCACTAACAAACCATCGGACATTTAAAGTCAGTCTGGAGCGAAGCAACCAGTTAGGAATGAACGACTTTTTGGTTTTAGTTGATTTCAAACAAACAAACAAAATAAATTCATCTCTACCAGGAAGCACATCTACAAACTAGCAATACATAATGTTGTTTTTTGTAATAACTGGCAAACAGCTTCAGTTTGATCTATCAAACAGCATCTTATGTTTTTTTAATCCTCTTCTTTTTCCTAGCTGGTGTATAAGGTGAAGTTGGACTTTGTGATGGAAAAACTGGCTTTAGTGTCACTCAACGATCAAGGCCATGAAGTGGGGGCAAAGCTTGTTGAGGAAGCCAAAACAAACTTGATGAAGATCGCGGTACTATTTTAAGATGAATAAGTAATTAAACCTGTGTGCATATTGTAGGGGTGTGTGTGTGTGTGTGTGAGAGAGAGAGAGAGAGAGAGAGAGAGAAATCGAAATCGAAATCCTGTCAGGTGTCTTTGTGTCTAAATTGAGCAAAATAACCAATATATTAGATTGTTATTAAGTAACATACAATGGTACCTACTTTTTGATACTTTTACTTTCTGAAACCTGCCAAAGCTTCAGACAGTTAAATAGACAGATAGAGACAGTTTAATAATCACTTTTAAAAAAAAAAAAAAACAATGGCTGGATATAAATAATGCATATGAATATAGACTTACTTTTCTTATGTAATTAATTTTTTAAAAACATTTTGGCATAAAAAAATCAAATACAAGAGATGTATAATATATATGTTGTATAATAGATAAAATATTTAAGTGTAATTTACTTTTTTCTATTTATAGTGAAAGACTTTAAAATGCTTCTGTTTGAGATGCATGCAAAATAGGAATGTTTAGGGCAAAATTATTTATAGTATAAGATGTGTTAAACACTGAATTGTCAGATCTACTGAATAAAGCATCGAGTGGGAATATTACCATTAAGCACATGCCAAAATGGTAAAACACTCATGTGATGGATAAGTTCAGAAGCCACAATCACATGTGTAATACCCCCTGCATGTATCCTATTTTCCTGCCACCAGGATGAGCAGTATGTGGTACAGTACTGTCTCAACGCTTTCTGGCCCACACTCACTACAGCTGAGGAGATGTTGAACTACGCAGCCAATCGCTTCTCATCATCCCACATGCAGTCAGCTCTGGCCAAACTTGCCACCTTCTACAACCTCTACGGTTCCGACAAATTTAAGTATGTTTTTTTAACTAGTCTTTGAAGGCATGGGCTGGGATTAAATGGCAAGAAATATTCCAAATTCAAATGCCACTTTTTTAATGTCAGTATATTGCAGATGTAATGTCTTTATACTTGTTGAAAGCATCTTCTAAGCTTGTGTTTTAAAGAACATGTCAGCTTTTCACTCAGCCCAGATGTACATGCTTGGTGATTTTATATCACCAAAATATACAATATATGTATATTTTGGCAAATATACAGTGGTGTGAAAAAGTGTATTTTTTTGCATGTTTGTCACACTTTAAGGTTTAAGATAATCAAACACATTTAAATATTAGTCAAAGATAACACAAGTAAACACATCATGCAGTTTTTAAATGAAGGCTTTTATTACTAAGGGAAAACAAAATCCAAAACTACATGGCCCTGTGTGAAAGTGTTTGCCCCCCCTGTTAAAACATACTGTAACTTAACTGTGGTTTATCACACCTGAGTTCAATTTCTCTAGCCACACCCAGGCCTGATTACTGCCACACCTGTTCGCAATCAAGAACTCACTTAAATAGGACCTGCCTGACAAAGTGAAGTAGACCAAAAGACCCTCAAAAGCTAGACATCATGCCGAGATCCAAAGCAATTCAAAAACAAATGAGAAATAAAGTAATTGAGATCTATCAGTCTGGAAAAGGTTATAAAGCCATTTCTAAAGCTTTGGGACTGTAGCGAACCACAGTGAGAGCCATTATCTACAAATGGCGAAAACATGGGACAGTGGAGAACCTTCCCAGGAGTGGCCGGCCGACCAAAATTACCCCAAGAGCGCAGCGACAATTCATCCAGGAGGTCACAAAAGACCCCACAACAACATCCAAAGAACTGCAGGCCTCACGTGCCTCAGTTAAGGTGAGTGTTCATGACTCCACCATAATAAAGAGACTGGG
Source organism: Hemibagrus guttatus (assembly GCA_033459395.1). Classification (NCBI taxonomy): domain Eukaryota; kingdom Metazoa; phylum Chordata; class Actinopteri; order Siluriformes; family Bagridae; genus Hemibagrus; species Hemibagrus guttatus. The sequence continues at coordinate 4,996,773 of JAUCMX010000021.1, forward strand.
CAAAAATGGTTTGTATGGCAGAGTTCCAAGACGAAAACCGCTGCTGAGCAAAAAGAACATAAAGGCTCGTCTCAGTTTTGCCAGAAAACATCTTGAAGATCCCCAAGACTTTTGGGAAAATACTCTGTGGACTGACGAGACAAAGATTGAACTTTTTGGAAGGTCTGTGTCCCATTACGTCTGGCGTAAAAGTAACACCGCATTTCAGAAAAAGAACATCATACCAACAGTAAAATATGGTGGTGGTAGTGTGATGGTCTGGGGCTGTTTTGCTGCTTCAGGACCTGGAAGACTTGCTGTGATAAATGGAACCATGAATTCTGCTGTCTACCAAAAAATCCTGAAGGAGAATGTCCGGCCATCTGTTTGTGACCTCAAGCTGAAGCGAACTTGGGTTCTGCAGCAGGACAATGATCCGAAACACACCAGCAAGTCCACCTCTGAATGGCTGAAGAAAAACAAAATGAAGACTTTGGAGTGGCCAAGTCAAAGTCCTGACCTCAATCTGATTGGAAGGTTTTCGAGCATGAACCACCTTTATAAGGTCATGCCACAGCATCTCAATGTGGCTGAATTACAATTCTGAAAAGATGAGTGGGCCAAAATTCCCCCACAGCGCTGTAACGGACTCATTGCAAGTTTTCGAAATCGCTTGATTGCAGTTGTTGCTGCTAAGGGTGGCCCAACCAGTTATTAGGCTTATGGGGCAAACACTTTTTCACACAGGGCCATGTAGTTTTGGATTTTGTTTTCCCTTAATAATAAAAACCTTCATTTAAAAACTGCATGATGTGTTTACTTGTTATCTTTGACTAATATTTAAATGTGTTTGATTATCTGAAACATTAAAGTGTGACAAACATGCATTTTTAGTGTATGTATTCATCAAATTGTGTCCTTTAATGTGTTTAGTGGTGTGTCCTGGATTGAGTTCCTAAACAGCAGAGATTACCTGAAAGAGATACTCACCCTTCTTCGAGGGGGAAATTTCAGCAGAGCACAGTACCTGTGGCTCCGGCATGAGGTATAGCTACACACAGTCTTGCACATGTATATCAGTTGTCAACTAGGGATGTAATAAAAATTTTGGCTATTGAACATTTTCAGGAAAAAAAAAAGGCATAAAGGTTAAAATGCTGAATGTTTTCTGCAAACTGGGTTTAAGACACCACTGGAAATTCATTGTCTTGGATTGAAAGCCAATCTCTGATTTTAAAGGTTAGCAGTAGTAATGATGAGCCTTGTTTGCTGTTTAAGTTTAGCAAAATAGTTTTTATACAATTATTCTGTTGCATAAAGCATGAAACAAGGTCATTTGTTTTAGTAGAGCTCAGTGTAATAATTTTTTTTTGTCCTGTTCAGCAGATGGACGTTATCATTAATTAATGTTTTTCACTATGATATTTTGCAAGTGTTTTAAATTGTTTAATTAATTTTTTTTCTGAAATACAGTTGGAATTTGATGCCATGTATTTGTTTCTACATAAGAGATGAGCAGACCTGCGTTTGTTCTGAACATTCAGTTTATAGTGAATAAGACAAGTAAAATAGCATAAACTGACAAGACAGAATGATGTCAAGATAATGTAAATCTTGGATAATGATTTTATCTTTTCAGGCTGAGTTTGAGGGAGAATTTAATGAGAAATCCATGCAGGCGTTGTTGAACTCCATCCCGTCAGACATCCCGTCTCAAGAACTCTGGATGTGGTTAAAGGGTGTGGTGGTGCCCTTCATGTGGAGAGTGTTGCCTAAAGGACAGGTGTGATGTATGATAATGTTAATGGTGACAGTTCTGTATTGTAACTCTTTTTTTTTTTTTTTTGTTTTGGCACTGTAGTAGCAATAGCAGTATGTTGTTTTTTAAATTATGTATTTAAGTACTTAAGACAATGTTAGGACAACATAGAACATTTTTTAAAAATGTAAATAATCATTTCTGGCTCTATGTTTTTCAGGGCTAGAACCTTTAAACCATCACCTACAATTACAAATCCTTATTGCTTTTAGCAACAATGATTAAGCCATGTATGACACATTATTGATCCTTAATTATTCTGTCTGCATAGCAGTGATATGTTGTGACAAGTGTTCCCCAGTATTACTAAAACATTTATTTATAACAACTTTATTGTGCATGCTAGCATTGTAACTGCATTATGCACATTAACCTGAGGTGTGCATGTGCAGATAATCCTGGCTAAATGGTTGGAGATGCGAGCAAGAGATCTGGAGTTAACAGAGAAGGTATGAATTAATGCGTACAGCACGGGCATATGAAGTAGAATTTCAATTCTTTATTCTAACTCTGCAGGATTTTGTGTTTTCTTTGCATTGTCTTTCAGAATGGCTGGCCCAAAAATGGACTGATGCTGGCTGAACTTGGCCTGCCGTCCTTCTGGATGTCCACAAATCTGGTGCAGTTTTTTAAAAATTTTTTAGAGTTTATTTGATGGGAGTCAGAAGTATTGTGCCATTATTCATTTGATAGTCCCTATTTTTCTAGCTGGCATTTTTTCCCTTTACTGATAAAATAAACATTCTAATAAAATGAATGTGAATTAAACTAAATAGGTAACGAGTCTAATTTATTTATTTATTTATTTAAAAAAAAAATTTGTATAACACGGTGTATTTGATTTTGTTGGAATTTGTATTTTATAGATTGAGGACTGTGAGACAGAGGAAGTGGAGCATCTCAAGTTGTTGGTGTCAAATATACGGCAGCTCTGTGATCTCTACTCCAAATACAACTGCCGTCTCTCACTGTCTGATTTCGAGATGGTATGTGAGCAATGTATCAGTACTGACTACAACTCAAAAACCTCACTCATTCACTCATGCAGCGATTTTATCCTTGTACGTCTCCAGTCCCTGTAGTACGAAGTCGTCTGTAGGCATTGCTACTACTGTATGCCATAGTAATAGCATTTATCAGTGGGTGGTGCAGCTAGCATTCCAGATCAGTTTTCTTCTTGCTAAATTGAAATATTCTGTAGGTAATGTATATATGCATCGTATCATATGAGATGAAGGTGAAGAAGCGTGTGCTCTTAGCCATGGATCATGTGTGCTCTACTGTCTTCACTCTCCTTGGTACCTGCTTTGAGTCGCTCCATATTTGAATAAATTAAACTTTTCTCAGATTGCTGGATGCACCCACACCTAGTCATCAGTATGTTTATTTTTAGACTGTATTTTGGCTGTATTCAGTTTGAGCATGTCTCTGCATTTTAAACCAGATGCAAATATTTCAGGTAGTTTCTCAGAGGGTCATGAGTTCAAAACCCAGCACCATCAGCAATGTGAGCAAGGCCCTTAACCCTTAACTGCTCATATATATAAATGATATGTTAACAGCATTAAGCCAAAGTCTGAGATCCCCTAGAACCTTTCATCAAGTATAATGTGGGACATTAAGGTTTCTTTAATTGACATTATAAAACCTTAGTTAATATGAACAAATCATGAGCATAGACATTAATAATTTTAATTAATAAAATAACATTTTATTTTTTTGTTATTTTATATTATTTATTCTTATTTTTTGTTTTAGATAAATGTGTAAATATTTAGATAATCAGGAATATGCTGTAATTTATTTATAGTAATTCATTAGTCAAGGATTTAAAAAGCATTAGTCATTGCAACTGACGTTTGTTATCAGTTAAGAAAATATCATTTAATATCTGATAGTCTTTTTAAGTAACTTAGCACACATTACAGTATATTAGCTAGTGCAGTAAATATTATTAGCAAATAGAACCATAATATACAATGTTGCCTGTCCTATCTATAATTAATATTCAGGACATTTGTCTATAAAATCCTTGATAAATATTGATTTTAGGGTGGTAAAAATTCCCATAATTGATTTGTTCATAACATAAATGCATTACGAGCACATTGGGAAACTAATTCCTGAGTTCCTGAATTATGAAAGCATGTACATAAATATCTGTTCATTGTGTTAATTAATCTGTATTAATCACCCAACATTCTTAAACATATAAGAAGTTTGTCTTTGTCTATGTACATTTGTGTCATTGCTTGTGTTTATGTTGTAGGGAAGCACCCGTAGCATGGCATTTCTGATGCTGGATAAAGTGCTTGCACCGGAGCTGATTGCTGGTGTGGTTGAGAGCAGTGTGAGACCTTATGCTCTGGAGCACAGACTGGATGTCGATCGTATCCTGTTAGACTACATTAAGGTCTTTTTATTCTCTTTGCTACACAAAGTCTTTCTTTCACTTTCTTCTTATTAATTCTTGAGCTAATCGTAAATCTGTTCTAATTTGTGTTTTTGCTCTTTGTTAACCCTATGAGGAATTTGACTTGCCGTTTAGCTTGCTTGTTTGATCATTAGTTTCGGCTATTGGAGGTACCTTTTAGTTAATTTCAGAGGGTAACAGTTGGTATATAGTAGTAGTAATATGTATATAATAATACAAATGTAATAATGTTTCCCCTAGATGGACAGCCACAGATCTTTTTAAAAACTTTTTTTGTTTATTATTTATTTTTTAAATCTTTTTTTACTATTGATCTGAGATTATGTAGTGCAACCTTCATCTTTCAAGTGGCTGGAATTAAGCTGTTACTTTATAAATCAGAATATATTTAGTTTGCAGGCAACACCACTCTCATAGCTGTGGTAATCAAAACTGTCTGTGTTGTGCTATAAAAAATAAACAAGTGTTTTTCCATTATACTCTTTGTTTTTAAGACTTGTTGATGTCTGTTATTAATAGCAGGTACACTTGGAGGGTGATTAGTTAAGACCATATTTGGCGCTGAACTGTTTGTGCTGCTTTCAGGACTTGCTGGATTGCTGCAGTTCTCAGATCACGTCCCTGTTCACTGAGTGGGAAGCCAAAGCGGTGGCTCTAGTTCACTGTATGACTGACACTAATGTAAGCACAGCTCTACTTGATAAAATGAAACAGTGGATTGCTAGCTGTAATGTTTCACTCTTTAAAGATAGTCTAGTTGAAGTAAAAATAGGCTATATAGTGATTTATCATTATGCTTGTAAATTTTGACACTTTTGCCTGAAGATTATGGACAAAAATCAATTCAGGACCAAAAAAAAACAATAATCAAACAATGATAAAATGATATATGATTATCAAACTTTTTTTGTAATCTTTCTTCTTTTTTTAAACTGCTTTCATTTATTTATACTGACTCTTATGCATAACCCACAGCATACATATAATTGTACTAATTGTGGTATAATTGCTAAATGGGGCATTGGTGGCTCAGTGGTAGGTTTCTCGCCTATTATGCGGAAGGCCCGGGTTCGACCCGGGCCTTCCGCATATGATAGGTGAGAAACCTACCACTGAGCCACCATTAACTTGAATGATACTAATTATACACACTGTGTCATACTGTGTGTTTCAGCTGGTGATGGACGCCGTCCTTGAGATCATGTACAAGGCTGTGGTTCCCTGGAATGATGCAATCGAGAAGTTTGTTCAACAACATCTGGAAAAAGATCACCCCAAGTACTTAATACCAAATCCTAATACACTCATTCGGAAGCTGAGACTATACAGATAAAAAAAATGCATAAAATTTTTTTTTTTTCATGTGTGGAACCTACTTTTGTTGCATTTATGTCTCTTTACCAATCCAGACAGGAGCTTTTAAAAGAGAGCTATCGTTTAATGGAGATGAAGAAACTTCTGCGATGTTACGGAATTCGCAACTTAACACTCTCAAACTCCAGAGAAACGATGGTTAGTGTTCGTTTCACCCCCAGCATTTTTAATTTGTTTTTTAATTTTTGATCTTTCTAAACAGAAAAAAATAAGCTAACTAACATATAGAAAACTATTTTAAAAAAATATAGCGCAAGTCGGTAGTACACAAACCCTATTGCAAGAATAATAAACATATACACTGATCAGCCATAACATTATGAGCAGTGACCGGGGAAGTGAATAACATTTACATTTCTGGCATTTGGCAGATGCTCTTATCCAGAGCGACAAATAACACTGATGATCTCCTCATTATGGCACCTGTTAGTGGGTGGGATATATTAGGCATCAAGTGAACATTTTGTCCTCAAATTTGATGTGTTAGAAGCAGGAAAAATGGGCAAGCGTAAGGATTTGAGCGAGTTTGACAAGGGCCAAATTGTGATGGCTAGACCACTGGATCAGAGCATCTCCAAAACTGCAGCTCTTGTGGGGTGTTCCCGGTTTGCAGTGGTCAGTATCTATCAAAAGTGGTCCAAGGAAGGAACAGTGGTGAACAGGTGACAGGGTCAACAGCGGCCAAGGCTCACTGATGCACGTGGGCATCGAAGGCTGGCCCGTGTGATCAGATCCAACAGACGAGCTACGTTGCTGAAATTGCTGAATTTGAAGAAAGTAATGCTGGTTCTGATAGAAAGGTGTCAGAATACACAGTGCATCACAGTTTGTTTCATATGGGGCTGCATAGCTGCAGACCGGTCAGGGTGCCCATGCTGACCCCCTTGTACACCACCGAAAGCACCAACAATGGCCTTGTGAGCATAGAACAGAACAGGACCATGAAGCAATGTAAGAAAATGGCCTGGTCTGATGAATCACATTTTCTTTTACATCACTTGGATGGCCGGGTGCGTGTGCATTGCTTATAAGGGGAACACATGGCACCAGGATGCACTTTGTGGAAGAAAGCAAGCCGGTGGAGGCAGTGTCATGCTTTGAGCAATTTTCTGCTGGGAAACCTTGGGTTCTGCCATCCATGTGGATGTTACTTTGACATGAACCACCTACCTAAGCATTGTTGCAGACCATGTACACACTTTCATGGAAACGGTATTCCCTGATGGCTGTGGCCTCTTTCAGCAGGATAATGCGCCGTGCCACAAAGCAAAAATGGTTCAGGAATGGTTTGATGAGCACAACGAGTTTGAGGTGTTGACTTGGCCTCCAAATTCCCCAGATCTCAATCCAATCGAGCATCTGTGGGATGTGCTGGACAAACAAGTCTGATCCATGGAGGCCCCACCTCGCAACGTACAGGACTTAAAGGATCTGCTGCCAACATCTTGGTGCTAGAAACCACAGTACTCCTTCAGGGATCTAGTGGAGTCCATGCCTCGACGGGTCAGGGCTGTTTTATAGCAAAAGGGGGACCAACACAATATTAGGCAGGTGGTCATAATATTATGTCTGATCAGTGTATATGATGTGTATATTTTTCAGTGTATATGATGTACAATATATGACAAAACCACCTGCCATATTCTATGAAATACATTGTTTACAATATTTGAGGTTAAATAGTCCAATGATGCATACTCATGTAAGACTCTTTGCCACAATGTAATCGAAGGGGCTTTGTGATCCAGTTTAGAAGAATACATTATCTTAGGACAAAATATTAATCTTAATGTTAATAGCCTGGTACAATCCATGTGATGGACAAGTGTTGTATCCTCAACCACTGATAACAATGATCACCTCTGCTTGTACTTAAAATGTGTTTGTGTGTTTATATTTGAGCAGATGCTTGTAAGACATATTCTGAAACAAGACCTGGCTACTTCTCTGGAAGATTCTCTTAAACTCGTTGAAACCTATAAGCTCAACTCGTCTGAAATCTACTACATCTACTGCGTTCAGCTTTTGGAAAAGAATCATGTATGTTTATCAGCACCCCAGCTGGTTTTGATTTTTTCGTATTGTTTTGGCTATAATGCTTGGAATCATTCTAGATGCATCCAGGTGAAGCAAACAGATGCAAATGTGCTAATGCTCTGTTAAACACAGGTGCATGGTTTAGAGGCGATGGAAGTAGTCTAATTTTTATATAATTAAAGCCAACAAACTGGTAAAATTGTTCTAAGATAATATCATTATCTGACTGAGCTACATCCTGTGTTATGGCTGTATTTTGAATTTATGTGAGTAATGCCAATTTTATGCTGCAGTACAGTTCTGTAAAGCACACTGTTGCTTTCTGGGAAATAAGTGTTATATAAATTATAAAATCTTTCTAGATATATACGTCTTTTTGTATTGCAGAGTGATGGGTGTATAGCAGAGCTGAAAAAGCTGCCACATGCTGAGGCAGAACTCGTAATTGAACGGCTGACCAGCTGGGCGAGACTCAAACTGCAAAACAAGGAACAGTTAACTGAGGTTGTATGTACTGGCTTGTAGTTATTTTTTTGCAAATGGTGCATAATTGCTTAAAGCTGCTTTTGTTTTGAAGCTTAAGAAACAACAGATGCAACTCGCCCAGACCATGGTAGAGGCCCTGAAGTATCTGCAGAGCATTCAGAGAGGTGATGGTTTTGTCTAAGACTTGGGCCTCTTTTACATATTATTTTAACAACCAATAAAAAATTATTTATATCCTTTTTAAATTCACGTGATAGACATTAATATGCTGAAGGCATTTTTTTTTTTTCTCACAGACGACGCCCTGAAGAGAATGGGGTGTGAGAACAACTTGAAAATGTTCACTGCCATTGCTCAATTGCAGGTACGTAGTCACCTCAAAATATATTACTTTTTAATCTTTTAAATATTAATTAAATAAAATCCTTTCCTAATGTGTCTGCCTCAGGAGGATTTTGACATCTTCCTGACCCCAGAGGAGTATGATGATCCAACAGTGAGGCGGCAGTTCAATCAGCAGCTCATCACTGCGTACGAGAACACGCGAGCATGGCGTCATTCGAAGAAGAAACACCTGGACAAGGCTAATGCTAAAGAGCCAGACAACAAGGCCAAAGCGGCAGTGACTAATGACCCTGATGGCAAAACCAGAACGCTGTCCACTGAGGCTGGACTTCATCGTCTGGCCAGACACCTGGAGAGGACCGAGCAGGAGCTGTGGGCAGACCTGGCTGATCGAGCTTTAGAAGCTGGGAATGTAGAGAAAGCCCTTAAAATCCTTAGGTACTAACACTGAGACACTACAGGTGCTTTCAGATGTAGAGCATTTGCATGAAACCCTGGTGTTTTTTTCACCATGATGCGGTTCATTTTTTCATCTGTGAACACAGTTATTACAGATGAAAAAATTGGGGGTGGACCCAAAATATCTAGTCTGAGAGGGTTCAAAAGAGTCAGACACTGATTTGAAAAGCAATTAGATTCTGAATCTGCTCGACTGCATGATGTGAACAAATATGAAGTGTGGCGTGTATTTTTGGTTCCTTTTTTGTATGTATGCTAAACTGATCCAAGAAGCACAAACTCAGCTAAAGTTACAGAACTGTAGTGCTCTACATTTTTATAAAGATGAACAAAAAAGATAGTAAATTCTGGATGTAATATTCAAATTATTTTGTATAAATTTAGCTAACATGGCTCAATTCTCTGTTAGGATGAACGTAAACTTAAGGGTTGTTTGTTAAGTGAGACCTAAGGGTTGTAGCCTGTATACATAATTCATTTTGAATAATATACAAAGCATGGAATCTTTTGAAAATGTCTGGTAGCTTCTTGTATAGATATTGTCATCTACATGTCCACTTAACTTAAGAGACCTTAAAGACTGAGAACCAGGCCATTTAAAAAGTAGTACTTTTTTCCCCCTATTTTTCAGCGAGCTCTACCAGCACCATCCTAACTCAAGCACAGGCCGAGTGCTGTTCAGCACAGCACGCCGTCTCTGTCAGATGCTGGAGGACAACGTCCCTATGGTGCTGCCCGAGAGAGTAAATCTCCCAGCTCTCATCCACAAACTGGCCTGTCAGGCCATCACCATCTGTCATGCTGGTACACCTCTATCTTCATTTTACTCAGTAATCAAGTAGAAATGCGGAATTCAAAGTTTACACGCAATAATTTCTTTTCATTCCACAGCATTTTGACAAAATAGAACACTATAGTAAAAAAAAAAAAAGGAAATAGTCAAATAAACATTGTGAGCTACCCTATGATTTTTATTTTAAAATCAAAGATCACAAATTGTAGTCCTGGTCTGGCATTTGAAGCCATTTAGAACTCAAATAAACGTACAGTGACATAAAATGACAAATAAAATATAATCTAAAAAGTAAATTAGAAGTTGTAGTAGTTTTTTTTTTTATTTTATTTTATATATAAATTAAGTATTTAATTAATTAATTATATTATTGTTAATTAACTCATTTTTAGCATTACCACGTTGTAAACTCTATAGGGACAGGCATGATGATTATCATAATCATGATTTTTTTTTTTTTTTATTCTTCTGTAGATCTTCTTCTTGACTGTGTTGAATTGTGTAAAAGCACTAGAGATGCTGCTGATGTGTACCGTCAGTGTCAGATTGATGACTGCGGCTTTGTTGTAAAGGTACAGTTCTTGCTTCTACCACATGTTTGTGTTTTAAGATTGGAGAGAGTTTGTTATTTAGCTTTATTTTGTGCTGTACCTACAGGATGCTGTATTGAGTGGTGAGGAAGATGCTTACACAGAGACCAGTGTTCAGGAAGTGTTTAATGAGGATGGCATTGTGCTGGACCCGGTCTCAGTGCTTCCAGTACAGTACAAGATCACCACCAGTCTTCTGCCACTTGCAGGTACCTGCATGGGTGCAATTGTATTAAGTCAGTATGCTGATATCAGTTGTACAATATTTCTGACTAAAATATTGTGGATTACTGTGTACAGACTTAACCCTGTGTCATAGTTTGGAATGAGTTACCAACATTTGTCCTGAGATAAAGTTTGATTTTTCAAGGCTATAAAATGCAATCCATTTGATCTGAATTTTCTTTTCTTGTTGCTTTCTAGATTCAACATTTTATCCTCTGGATTGCTCGTGCTTGTCATATTGTGCTCTTCAGGAAGGTAATTTACATTTCATGCCAAATTTACATATCTGTATATTACGATTGATATATAAATTTACTAGTGTTTTGTGTTTTAATGGTAATATCAGTCCTGTTGTTATTGTTGTTGTTTTTGTTAGGAAAACTTAGGACATTTGAGATATACGTTCATAAATATGAAGTTGTCTTTTCAGGTGTTTATTCACCATATGCTTGTTTTTAATAGATGTTTATTGGTTTAACTATTAGTTTTGAACTGATTTTAATGACCTACAGTATTCTAAGTTCAGTGGCAAGTTAATACTTTAACCTGTGTTAGCCATGGTGTTGGGCAACCACAAACCTTTAAAACAGTTTCAGTGTACCTTGGCACAGATTCTGTAACTCTGGAATTGTACTGGAGTGAAGAACACTTTTCCCAAAAGATGGTTGGTGAAGAGTATTGTCTAATACGTCACTGCTAAATCCCCTGTAGCTGTTCACTTGAGTGAGATTTGGTGAGTGTGAAGGCCACAGCATTTGATTTAGATCACCCTTGTTCCCTGTCCCTTGGGTAAAGTCATCTGGGGAGAGACCACACTAATCAGGACAGAAATGTTTCATAATAAGATGAAGATAATCAGTCAGAAGTACTTTGTGTAGAATTGCACTGACCCTTCACTCTAAAGGGGAGTAGACACAAACAATGGCAGCATGAATCAGTAAATTCCCCAAACAGCAGGATAGAGCCAGTGATTTTTCCTTCAGTGTGTTACCCATGTGTATGTCAGCAGAAACCAGTTATGCTGCTCCCTCGAAACAATATGTACTTACTGCTACAGTTTAACACAGATTTTTTTCCCCTCAGTGAATAGGTTTAGTCATTCTCTGCAGCTTGTGCTTGACAGTGACATTTCAGCTACAGCCCAACAATTTTTTAAATGTTTCTAGATTTCTATTGGAGTCTGATTTCTATTGTTAGACTACCACCTACCACTACAGTGGAACCTCGGCATACGAATGCCCTCGCTTTAAGAATTGAATTTTTGCAAGAAATTTGCTTTGGCATACAAACAATCCGAAGCCATCACCGGCTAAGTTGTGCGTACGTCCGAGAGTCGTTCAAAACTTGTTTACGTCAGTGGAAAGCCAACCTAAGCGAATTTATGGTTTTTACGAATTTCTTTTTAGTCAGTGAAAGCTGTTTTTCGAAAGATTCAACCCATGATACCAACGTTGCCTTCGGTGTGCGTATAAAAGCAAAGTGGTTTTTTTTGTTTTGTTTTGTTTGTTTTTTTTGTTTTTTTTGTGGGGTTTTTTTTTGTTGGTGGCACAACTTCCTGTGAGGTCTTCCTGTGAGGACATGGAATGCTTGGGTCAGTTCTTTGTAAGCAGCCATACAGTTTACATATGCTTCGTATTGGTAATATCTTGGGTGGCTGGTACGGATTATCTGCATTTACATTATTTCTTTTGGGAAAACTTGTTTTGCAATACAAATGTTCGACTTAAGAACTCTCCTCCAGAACGAATTAAATTTGCATATCAAGGTTCCACTGTATATTATTCCACATAATGGTCCTGGTTTCTACACTTTGGTGAGAACACAAGCCCAGAACTTATTCTGGTCTGTTTTCTTCCAGAAGAGATCTTCCAAAGATCTTTGTTTCCTAAAAGACAGGAATATTCAAACAAATACTTCTTAATGCTTTCTTGACTAGTTCACAATTATTGGATTTCATAAAGATTGATTTTAAATGTTTGGCTGTTTACTGTTTTACAGACAATGACTATGTCCGGCCGTTGCTGGGCCCCATGGCCACTATGCTGCAGAGTCTACAGGAGTGCAGTCAGCTAGAACTGGCCCTGAGGCTCCTACTAGAGTCATTCGGCAGCATTTTACAACACTTTGTTTCCAACAACATGGACCTCAGTTTGAGCATGAAGGTGAGACCTTTCTGAAGCTAATTCACTGAAATTTCAACATCTCATATTAGGTAAAAGCATCATTTTTGAAGTGTAAAATAGTAGTTCAGACTCCTGTGATAAATATTGATTTTAAAGTCTATATATTAAGATTTTAGTCATGCATACTTGCTTTATTTTTTTTCAGTTGCAATCTAACAGCCGGTTAGTTCGAGATAAGCAGACTCTAGATGTGATTGAGAAGACTGCTCTCTCTTCTATCAACGTGGTTGTTGTGTCTTTATTACATAAGGTGAGCATCCTGAAAGTGGGATATAAAGGTTTGTCTTGTTAAAGCTATTTTTTTGTTTGTTTGTTTGACAAAAACAGATTCAATTAGAATTTTTATTGCTTATGTTTAGGTTATAGTATACTGAACATTCAAACAATATTAATATTCACTTTGCAAACAAGAACAAACTGTCAAAACAACCCACTAGTAAATAATTTCTTATTTAACTAAGAAGTTTAAATGCCTCAAAAAGTTAACCTTTTTTGACTAGAGAAATTTGACTATTTTAAAACTGTAAACATTTTTAATGTGACCATAATATATTATGTATTATAGGTCCTGAACTGGCGAGTGGTGGACTGTGACTTGGCCATTGGCCTTTGCACTGTTCTGAGCAAATCTGATGTTCTGGACATTCTGTGGAAAATAATTACCAGTGCTTGGCAAAACTATGACAAAATCATGGTAAGATATTTTACCAAACTGGTACCACAACTGATGCATCATTGATTTGAGATCTGTTGCAGTGAATAAGGGGATTGTATGAATTGACTAGATAGTCTCCACTATATTCTCAGACTCCAAAATGGTCCCTTTAAAGCATTGAATAGGTTGTGGGTTTGGACAAATACGTACATTCTAGGCAAAATGTGCAACCTTGCAAAGTTTTTAGTTTGTTGTTTGAATTGTTCTCTTCAGGCTGTAGCTGTGGTCGGAGCCCATTTCTGCTCACTTTATAATGACCAGAAAGAGAAGAGGAACTTCTTGTCTGTCATCACAGATGCAGAGTGGGGTATTAAGTTTGGGAAAAACATTGGGGTAATTGTTTTGTTTTGTTTTTTACAAAAAAGTATAAGCAGTCTTATTTTGTAAAAAAAAAAAATATATATATTTTTCCCTTTTGTTTAAATCTGGCTATAAAAAATGAAAATCTGCCAATGGGTGGCATTATTTTTTTTCTCAGGTTTCCATTCAGTCTGTGTTTAGACAGTGTTCAGAGAGCAAAAGGAATCTGATTCCTGAACTTGTAAAGAACCGACACATGACTGCTAAGATCTTACAAGATTATTGTAGGTGAGTTAACCTGCATTTAACATATTCTCTGGACCATGTAGACACACAAACTGTACTGACTTGGTTGTCTCATCAGGGTGGAAATACTTGTTAGATATGAAATCCTAGACAAAAACTCTGTTTTACAAAGACATATTTAAAACATTCAAAAGTGGGCAGAAACAAAGGAATCTTAAGGGTGCTTAAAGACGCCTGTAAGACACCCTTGCTTTAGTGAATCAGGTTTCCTGGATAGATTTCTGCTGCAGTAATTATGCTCACCCCAAGAGTCCTATTTACAATATACTCATACTGGTCATCCTTGTAACACACTTTAGTAACATGAGTAATAATACAGCTGTCACTGGACTGAAGATTACATTCACAATGTTGAAGTTGAAACATTGTACAATTAAAACAAAAGAACCTGAACTTTTTCTCTGAAACAAACAAACCAAAATATCTAGAAATTAAAAGCATGGGAAACTTTTTTAGGATTAATTTAGCATGGATTTGCTTAAAAGAACCCCAAATTTTTTTAATCAATTATATTAAAGGTCTGTTTTTAGCAATATAAAGGCATCAGCCTTCTGGTCACTGTAGTACAACTTAAATCACTGAGCTTTCACATCCCAGATAAATCAAGGATTAACATATGATATGATATTTTATCAAATGTTTGATCTCTGTATTCTGCAGAACATATGGGCTGGACACTGACTCTGCACTTAATCTCTACATCACCACACTGCTGCTGCAGGAGAAAGCAAATAATAAGCACTGTGAAGTTGGAGCAGGGGATTCAGAACTGGACGAAGGAGTCGAGAGTGCAGCTGTAGGGCATGAGGATGTATTGGGACGTGTCCTACGGATTGTTCCCCAACTGAGCTCCACTGCAGACCTGGTTGTCAGTCTGCATACAGCATTCACAAAGGTCAGACTTGGTCACAAAACACAGGTCACAAGCTACAAAATGCAGATTAATTTTTATTTATCTGATTAGTGTGATTATGAGACAAGGTGCTCAATATTTTTTGTGATTTGCTGTAGCTGAATCCATACAATTATGAGCGAATTGAGAAGGTCCTAAAAACCATTCAGACTGCAGATGAAGGCACCACTCTTTTACCGCTCAACCAGGTAAGATTTTTTTTTATCTGTTTTACACTTGAATTTATTGAACTGTAAATAACCTTAACCTTAAATAACCTAGAATTTTATGAGGTGATGACTTCTTCAATTAGATGATCATGTATATGATTAAAAAACAAAGAAGAACATGAAGGTATTTTGAAACTATAGCTGTTCAACTGCAAAATACAGTGGCTCCTCGACATACGAATGCGACATAAGAATTGAAATATTGCAAGAAATTTGCATTGGCATACAAAGTATTTTCGGCATACTGAATGGCAGCTAAGTTGCACGTACTTCCGAGAGCCGTTCAAAACTTGTTTGCGTCAGTGGAAAGCCAAGCGAAGCTAGCGAGTTTACAAATTTTACGATTTTTTTTTTTCAGCCAGCGAAATCTGTTTCTAAAGAGTCAACCCACGATACCAACGATGCCTTCGGCATGAATTCGTTGTTACAAATACCCTTAAAATATACTTTAAACAGGAAGAAAGCTTTTGAAGAAGCACTATTTCAGACATTAGACCGTGCTTTGACCTTGACCCTATTTGGATCAATTTCAAAATCTAATCAGTTCATCTGCTGGTTGCATAGATAAATCCACATAAGTCATATGAACATTAAACCATGTCTTCTTGAGATATTACACTAACAGGTATCACAGATGCACAGACACATAGACAACTTAAAAAAATATAAAAAACATATAGGGGAAGTAGCACTGGCTGGTTTTTGTTTATCCTCTGATCTGTGCTAACTTCATAAATACCACATGAACAGTTCTGTGGATGTACCTGAGTATGATGGTCTCATTTATTCTTGACTTGATAATTGATTTATAAATTAAAATCTGAGCTCGTTTTTGACAGGGTATTTATTTGTCTGTAACTTTACAGATGATGGGATTGGTCCAGCACCTGAAGTCCCACAAGCGGACTTCTCCTCCCACTGATGTGGAGAGCACGTACCTTCTGGAGAACTCTCTGGAGTCGAGTCCTCTCGCCAACACTCGCTTGCCTTTCCATCTTCTCCTCCAGACTAACCTGTACTTCTGGAAGATTATTTGTGAGTATTATTGTGAGGAATCTCGATATTGATGTATGTTATATATTTGAAGCTGTGCAGTACCTGAAAAGTGTGGTCATGTGGTGCACAGTATGCAGTTCTAATTTAAAGTAAAAAGGGGTAAAAAGTTAAAAAGATGCCCACACGTTTCCTTTATTCCTAGTAATCTGCTAATATTGCCACATGATTAATTGATAATTTAACTGTGGCCTAGTGACAAATTTTGTACCCTCTTTTGTATTTAAATAAATGGTTCTTGTTTTTTTTTTATTTGTTATAACAAGAATTGTTGTAATGTTCCCTACTGTTTGTGTTTTTCCAGCTCCTGAGCTGAATGAGGAGACATTACCCACACTACTGCTCATATCCAAACTCATGAAGGTAAAACACATTAATCAGAGAGGAAGACAAAACCAGCATGTTTAGAGTTCAAAATATTGTCATATTTTATTCTAACAATCCAAAAACCTTGGATCATATTGTCTTATTAGTAGTTTGAATAATAGGAATAAGACATTATAAGCTTGTACAAATAGTTTCAATGGCATTGGAACTGTAATGTATTGGATCTCTAACGTATTCATTGTCTACATCATCAACAAAACACAAGTTTTAAAAAAATTCTGGAAAGCTGAAAATCAGTAGTCGTGACCCCTTTGAATGTTTTTAGTCAAATTAACATGACCAGTGACGTACAGCATTTGCTTGAGTCTGTGGAAACTGACAAAACCGAGTGTAAAGCTGACATATAACTCTCCTTGTAGCACACACACAGTCACCTCACAGTTTGTTTATGTGTTTAGAAAAAATGACGATGTTCTTCTGACGTAGCTTGTGCATCCTGCTGCCTAACACCTCCCTGGCATACTTTGTGTGCTATTCCTTTCAAATCTTGTGTCTGATGTGGAGAGAAAACACCACAGGCCCAATGATTTGCTGACTTTTTGACAGCACAATGGAGGCTTCTCTTTCTCAGTAGGCTAAATAGTGAATCTATGGTTTGTCTGGTTTGTCTACTGTTGCTGCAGTCTATGACTCAATATTAGTGTACCTAATAAAATGAGTGGAGGCATATCTAATAAACTGTCAGCTCACTGTATATTCTCGTGATCCTTCGGGTGCTTTTCTTTTCTTTCCGTTTTTCATTCAGGTTAACCTGGACAAGCTTTACATCCTGACAGTGAACCATGTGTTCAAGAACAAGCTGATGCCTTTGCTGCTGGACCAGACCAAGTGCTCACAGGCTTACGGCTCCAGCAGAGACACAAATACTGTGATACAGAACATATTTAAGCATGCTCACTGCATTCAGAACCCAGAACTAGCTGCAGCCACCATACACAAAATCTCTCAGGAACTTCCTGCAGGTCAGTCCAGTAGCGGAGGGGTCGATTTAATTCACCTGTTCTTTGCTCTGAAATCACTTATATGAACTTCCTTACATTTACACTTCAACTTGACATTAAACTGTATTTACTGCTTGAGTGTGTAAAATTTTCACTCCTTTTCTGCTGTTTACAGGTGCAGAGAAAACCATGTTTTTGAAATTTTGTTTGGACCTTGTACAAAAATTCCTGAAGTCTGATATGCTACAGGTTTGTTACCATATGAATATATATCTTATTATACCATATAGTGTGTGTGTGTGTGTGTACTTTTTTACACTTAGCTTTGTTAAGCCTTAAAGCACCTTCATGCCTAAATATTGAATATTTACCGGTGAATAAATATTGAATACCGGTGTGTCTATTCTGCACTTTAATATAACACGTAGTGCTTTATGTTTGTTGCCATCTTTTGATTCTACAGACAGTTGGTTTTGTCAGTTAACAAATTCTATTACATTTTATCATGTAGAACTGAAAGCACCTATTTATGCATTCATCAGTTTTGTTCTCTGCATTTTTCCCCCTTCCTGGCTGTATGTGTGTGTGTGTGTGTGTGTATGTGTAGGAGGAGCTACGTGCAAGGGGAGAGATATTCACCTCAAAGCTGCTGCTGCAGTACCAGTGGTCAGCCACAGAGAACGCACTCATAACTTTTCAGCTGGACAGCCCCGAGCTACTCAAGCTCACAGGACAGCCCGTCCGTCTCATTGAGGCTCTGTTTGAGCACAGCTCAGTGGTGGAGCACATGAAGAGTCCTGCTGGACAGACCTATCCACGTTAGAGCAAATCTCACAATGAATATTTAAATAAGCAGAAATTACTACATAAGCATGAATATTCAAGCAATCATGATTTTGATTACAATTCACCAAATATTAAGATGTACAATAGCCTCTTTTCTACTGCAAGGCTTAATAGTTTTATGCGTACTATTCCACTCTGATAGAAAGGTGTCAGAATACACAGTGCATGACCGGTCATAATGTTGTGACTGGGATTTATATATAAATGTAAATTGTAATTAATAACAAGAAAAGAGCTCTAATTCACAAATATCTGCTCGGAAAATGAAGCTACCATTATCATAAAACAGAGTTTACTCATTACGTGTTTCTGTTGCGCTTTTGTTTTACCAGACATTCATGCAGTGGCTAAAGAGATTGCATCCATTAGTGGTGTTGACCTTCTTAAAATCCGTAATATCCTTCTCGAGAAGTGGCTTTGCAAAACAGGGCAAACAAATGGCAAGGTGAGAGATTTTCATGCACAGGAACTTAATTGTTGGGTAAAAACACAGGAATAATTAAAGAACTCTAATGAAACATTTTATTAATTATTGAGGGATTATTATTAACAGTGTCCATGTCATTACAGGACATTCAGTACCAGGACTCTGTGACTGATCTTACTGAGGATCCTGATCTCATGAGGTGAACTAAAAACTCCTGATACTTCACAGCACTTTTCCCCATCACAAGGTTGTCAAGATTACAAAAAAATGTTTTTTACATTCTCCATCTGTTTTTGCAGAGTGGTGTATTTGTTGCAGATGCACCCGATGGATATAGGGGCACGTCTGCTCAGCCCCATCCTGAGTGCAGAGACATGGGTAAATCATGTACCTTTTACTTCATAATATATATTATTCTTCTAATAATTTACAGGATTAGTATAATTTGAAAGGTCAGTGGGTAAAATTAAACTTCCGCACCTTCCATTCAAGCCCATGTACATGTAAACCTGCCTCCTGAAATTGCTGATGGCCAGCATGAGTAAAGTTGCAAACAGATCTTTTTTTTAGTGGATGAATGAACTTCAGTTAACTTGAGTGTTTATTCATATGATTCCATCCTATAAAAGGGTTACATATCTGAAATCTAACCTAATGCTAGCTTTTGAAAAATAACTCTTTAATTAAATAGTGATTGTGTGCTTTATATTTTTTTATAAGCAAGTTAATTCCTGTTATCACTTATATTTAGGGCATTTATCATTTAAGATCAATGTTGATTATAAAATGTTATATGACTTAATATTTAACTAGTAATTTACTTGATAAAACTAGTCATTTACTCAATGACAGAATTGTAACAGCACACAGACTGCTTTAATAGTGAAGCATCAGAGCTGATTCTAGAGCAACATATGATGCTGTGTGCAAAGCTGTTTTTAGGCCTCTGTTAGGCCAAAGTTGAGATGGTTTTAAAGAACACAAATACAGAATGGTGGATTTAGCTTATTGTCTCCTTGCATAGAAAATAGAAAAAGCCGAACCATTTTATTGATTGCCACAAATCTAAAATACTGATTTTTGTGTTTAGAAAAGTGTAAGCATAGTTCTATGCAGCTTGCTCAAACTGGGGATAGGTTCAATAACAGCCCAAGAAATACCAACTGCAGCATAGTTTAATGCAGTGATGTAGTTTTATTATTTTTTTTATATATATATATATATATATATATATATATATATATATATATATATATATATATATATATATATATATATATATATATATATATATATATATATATATATATATATATATATACACACACACACACACACACACACACACACACACACACACACAGTGGGGCAAAAAAGTATTTAGTCAGCCACCAATTGTACAAGTTCTCCCACTTAAAAAGATGAGAGAGGCCTGTAATTTTCATCATAGGTACACTTCAACTATTAGAGTCACAATGAGAAAAATAAAATCCAGAAAATCACATTTATCTGATTTTTAAAGAATTTATTTGCAAATTATGGTGGAAAATAAGTATTTGGTTACCTACAAAAAAGCAAGATTTCTGGCTTTCACAGACCTGTAACAACTTCTTTAAGAGGCTCCTCTGTCCTCCACTCGTTACCTGTATTAATGGCACCTGTTTGAACTGGTTATAGTATAAAAGACACCTGTCCACAACCTCAAACAGTCAGACTCCAAACTCCACTATGGCCAAGACCAAAGAGCTGTCAAAGGACATCAGAAACAAAATTGTAGACCTGCACCAGGCTGGGAAGACTGAATCTGCAATAGGTAAGCAGCTTGGTGTGAAGAAATCAACTGTGGGAGCAATTATTAGAAAATGGAAGACATACAAGACCACTGATAATCTCCCTCGTTCTGGGGCTCCACACAAGATCTCCCCCCTGTGGGGTCAAAATGATCACAAGAACGGTGAGCAAAAATCCCAGAACCACACGGGGGGACCTAGTGAATGACCTGCAGAGAGCTGGGACCAAAGTAACAAAGGCTACCATCAGTAACACACTACGCCGCCAGGGACTCAAATCCTGCAGTGCCGGACGTGTCCCCCTGCTTAAGCCAGTACATGTCCGGGCCCGTCTGAAGTTTGCTAGAGAGCATTTGGATGATCCAGAAGAGGATTGGGAGAATGTCATATGGTCAGATGAAACCAAAATAGAACTTTTTGGTAAAAACTCAACTTGTCGTGTTTGGAGGAGAAAGAATGCTGAGTTGCATCCAAAGAACACCATACCTACTGTGAAGCATGGGGGTGGAAACATCATGCTTGGGGGCTGTTTTTCTGCAAAGGGACCAGGACGACTGATCTGTGTAAAGGAAAGAATGAATGGGGCCATGTATCGTGAGATTTTGAGTAAAAACCTCCTTCCATCAGCAAGGGCATTGAAGATGAAACGTGGCTGGGTCTTTCAGCATGACAATGATCCCAAACACACCGCCTGGGCAACGAAGGAGTGGCTTCGTAAGAAGCATTTCAAGGTCCTGGAGTGGCCTAGCCAGTCTCCAGATCTCAACCCCATAGAAAATCTTTGGAGGGAGTTGAAAATCCATGTTGCCCAGCGACAGCCCCAAAACATCACTGCTCTAGAGGAGATCTGCATGGAGGAATGGGCCACACTACCAGCAACAGTGTGTAAAAACCTTGTGGCAACTTACAGAAAACGTTTGACCTCTGTCATTGCCAACAAAGGGTATATAACAAAGTATTGAGATGAACTTTTGTTATTGACCAAATACTTATTTTCCACCATAACTTGCAAATAAATTCTTTAAAAATCAGACAATGTGATTTTCTGGATTTTTTTTTTTCTCATTCTGTCTCTCATAGTTGAAGTATACCTATGATGAAAATTACAGGCCTCTCTCATCTTTTTAAGTAGGAGAACTTGCACAATTGGTGGCTGACTAAATACTTTTGTCCCACTGTGTATGTGTATATATTTTTATATATATACATACCAATTGACATTTTTTGATGTAAAATATTTTACTAAAAAAAATTTTTTTCATAAGGCTGTTTAAGAAAATGATGATTGATGTCTGTGATTTAGTGCAGTTTAGACAAAGACTTGGGAAGAGAAATCAATGTGAGACTGCAAATTTGTGTGTTAAGTTCCTCATCAAATTCCTTATTTAGAATTTAAATTGTTTACTAATATTGGGAACAGGGAATAGTGATTAGATAATGTTAGATCACTTATGAAATTGCTTGCTCTCTAGCCTTTCTAGTCAACAATTAGAATTTTATGGTTACATGAAAATATGTTTCTAATTAATTTATGTGGCATGTCTACCATTCTTTCTTTCAGCCATTGGGAGGATCAGGTCTCAGACTGACCTTTGAGCATCGTAGCCGTGCTTTGCTTTGCCTCATTCATATTGCAGACTCTGCCACACTGGAGGCTTTGTCTCACACACCCAGAGATAAAGTGAAGTATGTGCCAACACAGAATTTTCCTTTGAACACTCTTTAAATGTTAGATACCCTAAACATTTGCTTCAATATTTAAACTGTGTAATATGTTTTTCGCAAAAATGTGGCTTTTTCCTTTACAGGTACTACCTGAAGTGCTACGTGTACCTCTCTCAGCTGGAGGCCCTCAACATTCCCTACAACCTGGAAAGGTTTCTCAGTAGCCCTAAAGAGGGAATGATTAAAGGCTTATGGAAGAACCACAGCAACGAACCTAAGGTAGAGAGGTTTTGGGGTTTTTTTTTCTCCCATATATTAGTATACATTCTTACTTCTCTATTGTCTCTTTTTAAATAATAATCATAACAATAATTTTTTTTAAACAGTAAAAGTTTTTTTGACTGTGTTTGTCATTTGTGTGTGTGTGTGTGTGTGTGTGTGTGTGTGTAGGCTGTGCGTCTAGTAGCAGATTTGTGTTTGGAGTACAAGGTGTACGATACACAGCTATGGAGCGGTGTGTTGCAGAAACTACTGGTGTTTAACATGGTATGCCAATTTTATTAATTTTTCTTACTATCAAGCAGTAACATTTTACATTAAAAAACACTAAATACTGGTTATATGTGTAGTTGTTATTGTTTGTTTGTATATAATGCCTTATTCTTTGATTGGAAATGTAAACTGTCAGATATAAACCTTAAATGCAGAAGAATATTATAAATAATTAACCTTTTTTGGATTAAAATCTTATGCTTTTCATATACTCTGGGTGATGTGTTGGTCATCACAGTTTATGACACTTGAGCTTGGCTTAAACGCATCACAAGGCATCTGATTGCTGAATGTTTTCATTGTATGAGTGTCTCAAATCCTGAAATAAATGTCAGTTTTGTACCTCCATGAAGTGGCATTTGGTTTTTGGGATATAAGAGCAGTATGTGTTACTGTAAGTGATGTGAATGTAGGGTTTGGCAACATTTTCTTAATATTTTAATTATATTTATTTTAACTAATAATTAATTTAACCTTTTCTATTTTTTATAAGCTATAATATTTTATATTAAAAAATTTCTCTTGATTTATTGTAAAATGTTGCCAAATATTTCCCCACCTTTACGTGGTACGTGGATAAAAAGATGTCCTGTCTTTTAACAGAACCTGTATACAGTGTGATGCATATTGTCCCAGTGCATTAAACCCCATTCAACTGCATTTCTACATCACTGCTGGCCAAAGACCGTGAAATCAGGCTCTTGTATCTCAAAAAAACAGGAAAATCACTATTCTCTGTAACAGATACAAAATAAATATCGTTCAATTGCTTTTTGTGTGCTGGGGGACAACTTCATGGAGATTAAATGCTTCTCTTAAGATTTACTCAATTGTATCTTCAAAAACCTAAAAGAAAAGCCAACACTGAAAATGAACAGGGATGTGGAAACATGTTCAAACCAATTTTCTTTTGTGTGCATGAGAGAATAAAGTTGAACTTATGCACAGCCTAAAGCAATGTCAGCATGGTTATTAAGCAACTTGTTATATGCCCAGCATTAACTGGTCCATTCTGCTTTCCTGAGAGCAGCAACATAATGCAAGAAGCTTCAACTGAAGTGTTCATTTTATTGTTGATTAGACAGTTTTATGAATCATGTAAACTCTGGCACATAATCTTTCCTCCCTGTGTAGATCAGCTACTTGCAGAAGATTCTGGAAACTCTCAGAGCAGTGCCCAGCCTCTTAGAGGTAATCACTTATTTTCTTTCACAGTATGATTAAATACAGTTAAAAGATTACATTTTTTCGGTATGCATTTGTGTAAATGCCAGTGGCACTCTATACTGCAGGGGTGGTTGCTGGTGAAGTCCAGGCTATTTGTTTTTTAGTCATGTTCAGTAGTAGGCTCGCAGTCACAAGCATCTTGTCTTGTATAACAACCAGAGGCAAAAATAAAACAACAAAACTATTAACTCACAAAACAAAAGTTTTACTTGTTTTCTATATGTACACATTGGCTTTTGCTAGACAGACGGACCAGGTTCCAGCAGGTATATGGAAACACTGATCAATATAAAGACATAAAGCCATCATATAACTCTAGGACACACAGTCACTTGGTGGTTAAACATGGAGAGATGCAAGCCACACTGAAATAAGATCTTTCGTTTTGTAGGATGTGAAGAGAAAATGCCCCACTGGCCAGTGACTTGCTGACTTTCTTGAATAAAGGATAATGACTGGCGAGTCTTCCTTTACATCTGAATTTATATACTTGTTAATGCTCATAACGAGCTAATTAGCTTGCCACTTTACCACTTTTTTTAATTAGTCTATTAAATTACCAAGTGACCATAACATGGGACCTGGCAGCACAATGAATATTTTAAATGAAAATTTTCATCCACCACTCCAGTGTATGTCTGATTTTAAGAAAAACAAAAATGAATACTGTCACTTTTTAAAAAAATAAATAAATTTCAACAGCAGTCATGTCAAATTTTTCTACAGGTTCCAGGTTTCTCCAGAACCTGGCGCAGTGTGATTCTAGCCCCTTTTATGACGGGTAAGTGAATGAGTTTCTGCTTGAATATAAAATCTGAAATGACACAGACACTTGGTAAGATATTGAAGTGTGTGTGTGTGTGTGTGTTTTAACTGAATGTTTTATCTTGTTATTTTACAGCATCTCTTCCTTTGAGTCCACATCAACAAGCCACTTTCTATAAGACATTTGTTCTTCTGCTAAAGTAGGTGGTGTTTCCATAATATGCAATAAATAAAGTGACTTTATATACAGGTGCATCTCAATAAATTAGAATGTCGTGAAAAAGTTAATTTATTTCAGTAATTCAACTCAAATTGTGAAATTCGTATATTAAATAAATTCAGTGCACACAGACTGAAGTAGTTTAAGTCTTTTGGTTCTTTTAATTGTGATTTTGGCTCACATTTAACAAAAACCCACCAATTCACTATCTCAGCAAATTAGAATATGGTGACATGCCAATCAGCTAATCAACTCAAAACACCTGCAAAGGTTGCCTGAGCCTTCAAAATGGTCTCTCAGTTTGGTTCACCAGGCTACACAATCATGGGGAAGACTGCTGATCTGACAGTTGTCCGGAAGACAATCATTGACACCCTTCACAAGGAGGGTAAGCCACAAACATTCATTGCCAAAGAAGCTGGCTGTTCAGAGTGCTGTATCCAAGCATATTAACAGAAAGTTAAGTGGAAGGAAAAAGTGTGGAACCGCATCCTTATGAGGATTGTCAAGCAAAATCCATTCAAGAATTTGAGTGAACTTCACAAGGAATGGACTGAGGCTGGGGTCAAGGCATCAAGAGCCACCACACACAGATGTGTCAAGGAATTTGACTACAGTATTCCTCTTGTTAAGCCACTCCTGAATCACAGACGACGTCAGAGGCGTCTTACCTGGGCTAAGGAGAAGAAGAACTGGACTGTTGCCCAGTGGTCCAAAGTCCTCTTTTCAGATGAGAGAAAGTTTTGTATTTCATTTGGAAACCAAGGTCCTAGAGTCTGGAGGAAGGGTGGAGAAGCTCATAGCCCAAGTTGCTTGAAGTCCAGTGTTAAGTTTCCACAGTCTGTGATGATTTGGGGTGCAATGTCATCTGCTGGTGTTGGTCCATTGTGTTTTTTGAAAACCAAAGTCACTGCACCTGTTTACCAAGAAATTTTGGAGCACTTCATGCTTCCTTCTGCTGACCAGCTTTTTGAAGATGCTGATTTCATTTTCCAGCAGGATTTGTCACCTGCCCACACTGCCAAAAAGCACCAGAAGTTGGTTAAATGACCATGGTGTTGGTGTGCTTGACTGGCCAGCAAACTCACCAGACCTGAACCCCATAGAGAATCTATGGGGTATTGTCAAGAGGAAAATGAGGAACAAGAGACCAAAAAATGCAGATGAGCTGAAGGCCACTGTCAAAGAAACCTGGGCTTCCATACCACCTCAACAGTGCCACAAACTGCTCACCTCCATGCCACGCCCAATTGAGGCAGTAATTAAAGCAAAAGGAGCCCCTACCAAGTATTGAGTACATGTACAGTAAATGAACATACTTTCCAGAATGCCAACAATTCACTAAAAGTTTTTTTTTTAATTGGTCTTATGAAGTATTCTAATTTGTTGAGATTTTTGTTAAATGTGAACCCAAATCATCACAATTAAAAGAACCAAAGACTTAAACTACTTCAGTCTGTGTGCATTGAATTTATTTAATACACGAGTTTCACAGTTTGAGTTGAATTACTGAAATAAATGAACTTTTCCACGACATTCTACATTGTACTTCTTTCTTAGTTGGTAACTACATTTTATGGGATTTGAATACTAGTTCTTTATTCATTTATAAATGAGTTATAAAAATGGATTCTTTCCACAGAAGCCGAATTTGGCATTAAGAAATAATGTTATTGTGTTTGCTTGTGTTTTGTGATCAGATGTCCATTCCTGTTGAATCTGGATCTCATTAGCATTGCCAAGCGCTTTGCTCAGTTTAACTTGATGGCCTATTCTCTTGGAACGCTCTTACTCATCCCCTGCATTAAAAAAAGGGAGCAACTAATCCAGGTGCATCATTTGTCATTTGGCTTGCTTTGTCAAAAAATTATAGTTTCCTTTTTAGTATTATATTAACAGTATTAGTAGTATTGGTATGTTTCCTTTTTTAATATTAGTATAAATAAATGTAAAAAAAAAAATTTCTGATTAGTATAGACATTAATGCAATTTGGTAGCAAAAACATGTACCTTTTTGCACGACATGGTTTTATAAACATGATCTATTTCATATAGAGATACAAAGAATCTAGTTTCAGTGTTTGTTAATATTCCATAGATTATATGGGTGTTGAATACATTACAGTTTTATATCAAGCATTGCTGAATTCTCAGTTCCCATTGGCCAGAATGTGTATGAATTTTCTATAATAGCAGCTCTGACCATAATTTTGACAAATCGTGCTAATATTAATGCTATTCTTTTAATACGTTTACATTTCTGTTGTAACAGCTAACACAGGCACTTGTATTGTGAAAGCTGTTTATAATTGTTATGATGAGGTTTTCTGTAAGGGTACATTTATTTTAGCGTTTTTGGAGGAATCCCCAGTGTCACTGCTTTGTAACACTCAGGTAAAGCCTTAGCTAAGGTTTGAGACATGGGTCTTCGGGACAGGTATGACTTTTTCAGGTACCATGGCAAAATGCATTTTTTTAAACTTAACAAAATTAAGGATGATGAATGGGTGATGAATCATAGCTGCTGTTTATATCTGTTGTAATATAAGTGATAAGTAGCTAACTTTTTTGTGGATGTTCCACAACATGAAGCATAACTATAAACACAAACGTGGTACATGTAGGTGGAAAATTGCTATGGTATAAGAGAAATAAAAGACTACATGATATTTCTGTTAAATTTAAATGATCAATGTGGCAACAGTAACTCTTTTGCTTTGGGCAGTATCACATTTGTTAATGTTATCTTATAATAACATGCTACTTAGTCTTTAATCCTTAATCATTTTGATCATATGCAAATAGAATTTGAATTGAATGAGTTCACTAGTTAAATGAGGATGCAAAGCCTAAATACATTTATGTAATACACACAGCTGTATTACAAATGTCAATAAAACAAAAAGGTACCTTGAAATGCATGGAAACTTGATGAATATTGTCTAATTGTATCTCCAAATCAGACCTTACTGCTGTCCTGTAATCCAACGGTCATCCTGGATCAGGTGAAGAAAAATATTAGCACAGGAGAACTAGCAGGCTTTCCATTGGAGGTTTGACAGCCATTTATTACAGAAGTGTGTGTGTGTGTGTGTTTGTGTGTGTGTGTGTTTTCCATATTTTTTACTCCTAATTGTTGGTCTTCCTGACCATTTTGTCACTGTTTGCAGATCAGGGACACTGTGCTGATGTTCCTTTTTAAAAATGGCCACTACCAGAGCTTTTTGAAGAGCGAATACTTTTGGCCCCTCATGAAGCACTTAGTTTTAAAGGTGCAGTCTAATCAGGTGGAGGAATTGGTTAACTACCTGAACAATCACAACAGGTAAGTTGCACTTAAATGTTACTTTTCGTACACTCAGTTTTTAAGTCTTTGGTCCAGACTAGTTTCGAAGCATTTTATCATGCTACATTTTGAGAAACACCAAATTTTATGAGCAACATCAGGTTAGCTGCTTTTTTTTCTTAATCAATCTTTGCTACGTTTCACAAATTAAAGTGTTTACTTAATTTCTCAGTTTGCATGAAGTTTCGTACATCACTGTCGACTTTATACCAATTAATAGAATATCAATAAGATATTTTTTGTGACCATTTAACATCAAATTCAATTTAGCTTTATTTATAAATATCACTTTTAACAATAGACAATCTAGCCATGGGGGTCACAGTCCAGTGACTTCTGTGCCGGTCCCAAGCCCGGATAAATAGAGAGGGTTGCGTCAGGAAGGGCATCCGGCGTAAAACATTGCCAAATTTAACCATGCGAATCGTCAGTACGAATTTCATACCGGATCGGTCGAGGCCCGGGTTAACAACGACCGCCATCGGCGCCGTTGACCTACAGGGCGCCGGTGGAAATTGGGCTACTGTTGGTCGAAGAAGTAGAGGAGGGAGGAGAGTGCGCAGACAGAGAGAGAAGAGGAAAGGTAGGACTGAGAATAGGAACTCTGAATGTTGGTACTATGACAGGGAAAGGTAGAGAGCTGGCTGATGTGATGGAGAGAAGGAAGGTGGATATACTGTGTGTACAGGAGACCAGGTGGAAGGGTAGCAAGGCTCATAGTATAGGAGCAGGATTCAAGCTGTTTTATTATGGTGTGGATAGTAAGAGAAATGGGGTAGGTGTGGTCCTGAAGGAGGAGTTTGTGAGGAATGTCCTGGAGGTGAAGAGAGTGTCAGACAGGGTGATGAGTCTGAAGTTAGAGATTGAAGGGGTGATGTTGAATGTTGTTAGTGGTTATGCCCCACAGGTAGGTTGTGAGTTGGAGGAGAAAGAGAGATTCTGGAGTGAATTAGATGAGGTGATGGAGAGTATTCCCACGGGTGAGAGAGTGGTGATAGGAGCGGATTTTAATGGACATGTTGGTGAGGGGAACACAGGTGATGAGGAGGTGATGGGCAAGTTTGGAGTTAAGGAAAGGAACCTTGAAGGACAGATGGTAGTGGACTTTGCTAAGAGGATGGACATGGGTGTGGTTAACACTTATTTTCAGAAGAGGGAGGAGCATAGAGTGACTTACAAGAGTGGAGGTAGGAGCACACAGGTAGACTACATTCTATGTAGAAGAGGCAATCTGAAAGAGATTAGTGACTGTAAAGTGGTAGTGGGAGAGAGTGTAGCCAGACAGCATAGGATGGTGGTGTGTAGGATGACTTTGTTGGTCTGTAAGAAGAAGAGGTCAGAGATAGAGAAGAAAACCAAGTGGTGGAAGCTGAAAAAGGAGGAATGTTGTGAGGAATTTAGACAGAAGTTGAGGCAGGCTCTGGGTGGTCAGGTAGTGCTGCCAGATGACTGGGAAACTACAGCAGAAGTGATCAGGGAGACAGGGAGAAAGGTGCTGGGTGTGTCATCTGGAAGGAGGAAAGAAGATAAGGAGACTTGGTGGTGGAATGAGGAAGTTCAGGATAGTATCCAGAGAAAGAGGTTAGCCAAGAAGAAGTGGGACATGGACAGGACTGAAGAGAATAGACAGGAATACAAGGAGTTACAGCGCAGAGTGAAGAGGGAGGTGTCTAAGGCCAAGCAGAAGGCATATGACGAGTTGTACACTAGGTTAGACACTAGAGAAGGAGAGAAGGACTTGTACAGGTTAGCTAGGCAGAGGGATCGAGATGGGAAGGATGTGCAGCAAGTTAGAGTTATTAAGGATAGAGATGGAAGGGTGCTCACAAGTGAGGAGAGTGTACAGAGGAGATGGAAGGAGTACTTTGAGGAGCTGATGAATGAGGAAAATGAGAGGGAAAAAAGAGTAGAAGGGGTGAACTCTGTGGAACAGAAAGTAGATAAGATTAGAAAGGATGAAGTCAGGAAGGCTTTGAAGAGGATGAAAAGTGGGAAGGCAGTTGGTCCTGATGACATTCCGGTGGAGGTCTGGAAGTGTCTGGGAGAGGCAGCAGTGGAATTTTTAGCTAGTTTGTTCAACAGGGTTTTAGAGAGTGAGAGGATGCCTGAGGAATGGAGAAGAAGTGTGTTAGTGCCGATCTTTAAGAATAAGGGTGACGTGCAGAGTTGCAGTAACTATAGGGGGATAAAGTTGATGAGCCATACAATGAAGGTATGGGAAAGAGTAGTGGAAGCTAGGTTAAGGAAGGTAGTGGAAATTTGTGAGCAGCAGTATGGCTTCATGCCCAGAAAGAGCACAACAGATGCAATTTTTGCTCTGAGGATTTTGATGGAGAAGTATAGGGATGGTCAGAAGGAGTTGCACTGTGTGTTTGTAGACTTGGAGAAAGCGTATGACAGGGTGCCAAGAGAAGAGCTGTGGTACTGTATGAGGAAGTCAGGAGTAGTGGAGAAGTATGTCAGAGTGGTGCAGGACATGTATGAGAGGAGCAGGACAGTGGTGAGGTGTGCTGTAGGTCAGACAGAGGAGTTCAATGTGGAGGTGGGACTGCATCAGGGATCGGCTCTGAGCCCCTTCCTGTTTGCTATAGTGATGGACCAGTTGTCAGAGGAGGTCAGACAGGAGTCTCCTTGGACAATGATGTTTGCAGATGACATGATCTGTAGTGAGAGCAGGGAGCAGGTGGAGGAAAACCTGGAGAGGTGGAGGTTTGCACTGGAGAGAAGAGGAATGAAGGTCAGTCGTAGTAAGACTGAATACATGTGTGTGAATGAAAGGGAGGGAAGTGGAACAGTAAGGTTACAGGGTGAAGAGGTGAAGAAGGTACAGGAGTTTAAGTACTTGGGGTCAACAGTCCAGAGTAATGGAGAGTGTGGGAAAGAGGTAAAGAAGCGAGTGCAGGCAGGTTGGAATGGGTGGAGAAAGGTGTCGGGAGTTCTGTGTGATCAGAAAATATCAGCGAGAATCAAGGGGAAGGTGTACAGGACAGTGGTGAGACCGGCCATGCTGTATGGTTTAGAGACAGTGTCACTGAGGAAGAGACAGGAGTCAGAGCTAGAGGTAGCAGAGCTGAAGATGTTGAGGTTCTCTTTGGGAGTGACAAGATTGGACAGAATTAGGAATGAGTACATCAGAGGGACAGCTCATGTTGGACGTTTGGGGGACAAAGTTAGGGAGGCCAGATTAAGATGGTTTGGACATGTTCAGAGGAGGGACAGTGAGTATATTGGTAGGAGAATGTTGGACATGGGGCTGCCAGGCAGGAGGCAAAGAGGAAGGCCAAAGAGGAGGTATATGGATGGAATTAATGAGGATATGAAGCTAGTGGGTGCAAGGGTTGAGGATGCAGAAGATAGGGATAGGTGGAGAGAGATGATTCGCTGTGGCGACCCCTGAAGGGAAAAGCCGAAAGAAGAAGAAGACTTTTAACAATAGACAATGCCAGAAAGCAGTTTTACAGAACTCCAGAAGTAGAATTAAATGCCTAATTAAGAAAGCAGAGGTGATGGTCACAGAGAAAAACTTACTGGTCCAGCATTAAGAAGAAAACTTTAGAGGAAGCAGACTCAAAATTGAAACCCTTCCTCTTCTGGGTGACACCTGATGGGTATTTTATGTTCCGCACCTAATAATCCAACTAACAGCAGTAAATGTGTTGAAAAGGTGTTCAGTATGGGTATAGTGTGAATAAGAGGCCATGGTTTATGCAAAAGACATTTTTGGATTTGTAGAAAGTACTAGGTTACTGTGACTTAACTCTGCATTGTGTTAAGCATGCCTTGTTGTATGTTGTTCTAACTTACGTTGTTTGTTTGTTTGTTTTTTGTGCTAATAGGAAGGAAGAGGCCATTGCTCTTGCACAGGAATATGTGAAACAGAGCGAGCTCAAATGTGGAGAAAGAAGTGCAGCAAACCCTGTTTGTTTTGACCCTATTAAAGTAATGAAAAACTGAGTAATGTAAAGTTTTTTTTAAACACACATGTTTAGGATTACAGTACTAGGAGAGTTTATTGTGGGATTGGCTAGAGCTAAAACTGTGTATTGTATTTAAAAATGCATCTGGATGATGAAGTTTTAGTAAATTCATTATGCTGATATACTGTAGCGAACAGACTTTCTGTATGTTTAACATTTTCTATCCGTGTAATTTGTGAAAATTATGTATTCTTTTTTCCAATTTTAGAAATTTTTGGCACAAACAATGGAATCCCGGGGATGACACCAGTCACTTATCTAACATGAAAGCCAAACAATATATTTGCACTTTTTTATATAGAAAATACTTAAATGTTTGCATTCTCACATCAGTATAAATATTTGTTAAAAGAATTTTGTCTATGAAATCCACATTAAATCTTTTGCTGACTTGCACTTTATTGGTTTCTTCTATCCCATAACCATTACAAATACAATTATCATAAAAAATCTAATACTTTCTCACATTAACAAAAGATTAACGTTATATAAAGAGGAGAAATGCTGTCTATTATTGCTTTGGAGGACAGAACAATTGTAGCTTAGACACAAGATACAAGTTGGCACAGAATCTACATGCAGTGCAGTGAGTAAAGGAAATGGTGAACAGATTAAGCAGCTAGTAAAATTTCATTGCTGATAATGTTATACACCAATCAGACATAACATTATGACCACTGAGAGGTGACGTGAATAACACTGATTAGCTCCTCATCATGGCACCTGTTAGTGGGTGGGATATATTAGGCAGCAAGTGAACATTTTGTCCTCAAAGTTGATTTGTTAGCAGCAGGAAAAATGGGCAAACGTAAGGATTTGAGCGAGTTTTAACAAGGGCCAGATTGTGATAACTAGATGACTGGATCAGAGCATCTCCAAAACTGCAGCTCTTCTGCAGTGGTCAGTATCTATCAAAAGTGGTCCAAGGAAGGAACAGTAGTGAACCAGTGACAGGGTCATGGATGGCCACGGCTCACTGATGCATATGGGGAGCGAAGGCTGGCCCGATGTCCGATCCAACAGACAAGCTACTGTTGCTCAAATTGCTGAAGAAGTTAATGCTGGTTCTGATAGAAAGCTGTCAGAATACACATTGCATCACAGTTTGCTGCCTATGGGGCTGCATAACCGCAGACAAGTCAGGGTGCCCATGCTGACCCCTGTGCACTGCCGAAAACG